>OZ007572.1:45932101-46057101 GCA_963931925.1 Onchidella celtica | reverse complement strand
CGTGTACCAAACTTGCGTCCTAAGCACCCTGCTGTATGGCTCAGAGACATGGACCACCTACTCCAAACATGAAAGATCCCTCAACTCCTTCCACCTGCGCTGCCTACGCAAAATTCTCAAGATCAAGTGGCAAGACAGGATCTCAAATATCGAAGTTCTGAGCCGAGCCAACATTCCATCAACTCAGGCTCTCCTAGGCAAAAAAAGACTGCGGTGGCTTGGACATCTCCACCGTATGGAAAACGATCGCATCCCCAGACAAATTCTCTACGGGGAACTTGCTACTGGCAACCGACCCAGAGGTAGGCCACATCTGCGATTCAAAGACACTTGCAAGGTCACGATGAAAGCATTCAACATCGACCCCAATGAATGGGAGAACCTTGCAAATGATCGAAGCAGATGGAGACAAAAATTGCGCAGTGGCACGCTCGCAATAGACTTCAAGGCAAAAGAAACATACCTGACAAAACGACAGAGGCGGAATGAAAACACTCGCCAAAGTGAACCCAAAAGACTGACCTGCAACCACTGCCATCGCACTCTCGGGTCAAACATTGGTAGAATAAGCCACGAGAGAAGCTGTCAGTCAAAGTGAAAGTGAATATTCTAGCTGCTAAGACCGTCTGTAAAGACGCTAAAGGCCATATATATATATATTTGTTCTCAACCCGGGACTTCACTAACCAGATGCACATTTTTTCCCCTTTGTTTTTTTGCCATTTTTTAACTTTAAATCTTTGTCTTATTTCGGGTCAAAAGTACCCACTTTTTTTATTTTAAACGTTTGCCTTATTTCGGGTCAAAAATACCCACTTTTTTACTTTAAACGTTTGCCTTATTTCGGGTCAAAAGTACCCACTTTTTTTATTTTAAACGTTTGCCTTTTTTCGGGTCAAAAGTACCCACTTTTTTTTATTTTAAACGTTTGCCTTATTTCGGGTCAAAAGTACCCACTTTTTTTATTTTAAACGTTTGCCTTATTTCGGGTCAAAAGTACCCACTTTTTTTTACTTTAGACGTTTGCCTTATTTCGGGTCAAAAGTACCCACTTTTTTTTACTTTAGACGTTTGCCTTATTTCGGGTCAAAAGAACAAACAAACAGTTGTACGAAGACGCTTACTGTAGGACCTCGTAGACTTCGATGCTACAGGGAAAGACCAGCCGGGAGAGCTTTTCGGCCTTTGGCCTAAATGAAATGTAGGCAGAGTGAGTGAACGAGTGGTAGAAACCTCTCAATCTCGCTGTTCCGTTCCTCCCAACCGGGAGAGAGAGAGAGAGGTTTAGGGCGAGCCCTCTCTTTGATCTTTGCCCAATAAAGCGCTGTAGCACGCGAACTTTCAGCCGCGCGGGGGGAATGAAAAAAGAAAAAGAAAAAAAAGAATGGTCAACGAAATTAGAACTGATTGATGGGAAGATTTCATGGATTTTGAGGAGAGCATGCATGACAGCATTTAGCCACCCCTTAGAATGACAAGGTTCTAACTCCCTTCCGCCAACTTGTGAGAAATTCCATTGAAATTTCATGCACTCATAGCTTTCAGAGCAAAGCTTTTTTTTTCTTTTGAGTAATACTTACAAATTACGGATTGAACCTGCTTGATACTTTGACACACAACGGAGAAGGTCTGTAAACGTAACGTTTAGTGAGTAACTCAGTTCAGCCCAAAAATGGAGATAGACCCTTGTCATTCTAAAGTGACGATTCAGCTATCCCTCTCCTCAGCCTAATTTTCATCGTATGTTCACCCCTCCCTTCCTGTCCACCCCCCTCCCCCCCCCCCCCGCCCTCGACCTCCCTCTTCATTCGCCCCGTCACTATAATATTTCGAGGGACACGTGATAAACTAACGTAACTCCGTTGTTGTTTTTTTTGGACAAATTTTCAGGAGCATCTAAACACTGAATAACTTTCTTGATCAAACTTAATAGTTAAGATAATTATTTGAAATCATTCCCTATGGCAACTTTTATAGGTGTGGCCGGGAACACTTACTCTCAACACTGTCCAGTTTGAAATCTAGGGGTGATCCAAAGATGTTTTTCTTCTTTGACTCAGTATGAACATAAGACATAACATCATTATACATCAATATAAAGGAAAATCAATGAAACAGAAAGGGGTTCAATATTTGGAATACATGTAGTTGGATTAAATGTTAGTGCTGGAAAATCGGCGTCCACTCGAGTCGTACATTTGGCTTTCCGTAGCAAAGCGAAAACCCCGCCAGCCGAATTTTCGGCTTATCGTGGAGAATGAGTGAAAAACATAATTAAGCCTTAATTCTAAGAATTTAAGCCACAACTTATAACACAACTTGCTGATTGTTATGGGCAACAGGGATGCCAAATATCTCAATTTCTGAAAAGAAAATAGAAAAAATAAGTCGAGTTAGTTTAACATGACACCCTCGATATACCCATTCCCATCAACCATCCCCAATCCCTCACTAACCCGTTTTTCCTTTCTCACTCTTGACCCACCCTCCCCTCCTCTTTTTTCCCTCCTCCTGAACCTGCTATTTTCAGATCAAAGGCGAATCCAGAAGTTTTTCCCGAGTTTTGACAGAGTCAATGGGTTAATAAAGAGGGATGGTTAAGTTTTGATCTTGACCTCTGATTCATGCACTGTCTTTTTCTTACACAAGAGATTTTTAACCCTTGAGGTCTCCAAACTCTTGGAAAGTCCCTGGATGGTTCTCAAAGGAGCCGTGGAGTGGGAGTACCTTTTTATTTTTTCAGGTTAGAACAAGATGAAAGAGGTCGGAATCAATTTCTCTGCAAGATTGGTGACGTATTTGTAATTACGGCAATTTTTAGGGCCACGTGGCCAAGAGATCAACAAAATAATGATGAGGTCGTGGAGAAACAGCGACGTCATCCGGGCGATGTGGGATGGGTTTTGTTTGTGAAGGGAACTCTTTGGCAACTTCAAGGATTAGGGGTTAGCTTAGGCGTGCACTAACACAGGCCGAGAACTGGCATGGTGACGAAACGACGATATAACACTGACCCTCTTCTTCCCGGGCAGCTAGCTTGACAGACAAACAGACAGTTAGATAAATGGATAATAGATAGACAAATGAACATACAAACGGTTAGATAAACATACGTTTTGGTGGATGGATAGATAGATAGATAGATAGATAGATAGATAGATAGATAGATAGATAGATAGATAGATAGATAGATAGATTGATAGATAGATAGATAGATAGATAGATAGACAGATGGATAGATAGATAGACAGACAGACAGACAGACAGGTAGATAGATAGATAGATAGATAGATAGATAGATAGATAGATAGATAGATAGATAGATAGACAGAAAGACAGGAAGGTAGATAGATAGATAGATAAATAGATAGATAGATAGATAGATAGATAGCCAGATAGATAGATAGACAGACAGACTGACAGACAGACAGATAAACAGAGAGGGAGACAGACAGACAGGTACGTAAATAGACAAGCATACAGACAGACATTATATAAAGATACACAGATAGATATCATAGACTGACATGTATACATTTATACATATGCATCGGGGAGACAAATATCAGATAGACAGACGACAGATAGACAGACAGATTGACATGCAGACAGATAGAACAAGACAACAGAGACTTTGCAATAGTCAAACGCTTTATTTGTACCAGTTCAATGCCTATACCATTCCAGTAGTGACAAAAACGCCCGTCCAGGATAATAATACTATTATTTTCACACCAAATTACACATAATTATATACAGTATATAATTATTATGCCGTAGACAATATATATACCGTCACTGTGCTAACAAAGTGGCTTAGGTCAGACTTTGGCCAAAATTTCTTCAAACCTTTCAAAAAAAAAAAAAGTTCTTCTTGAGGGGAAGCCCAACACTGTTATGTGAAGTCAAATACTGAAGGGTCAATCCGACCCCGGAAAATGCATTGAAACTGTTCATGTAGATAGAATTAGATGGCTAGATAGATAGATAGATAGATAGAAAGATAGATAAATAGATAGATAGATAGATAGATAGATAGATAGATAGATAGATAGATAGATAGATAGATAGATAGATAGATAGATAGATAGATAGATAGATAGATAGATAGATAGATAGACAGGCTGATATATAGATAAAACAGAAAGATCTAAGACAGGTGGATATATAGATAGGCAGATAGATACATAGAAGATAGATAGATACCGGTAGATGGATAGACAGATACATAGATAGGTTGAACTATGAGAAATAAGAAAATACACTTTGATAAATGCGTTTTATTCGCATCTTTTCAAAACTATGAAACATGAGATACGCCATTGTATTAGTAGCGCGGTGACGGTATGCATGTATAATAGCACAAGCGAATGAGCATTTGAATTCTCCATGTGTCAAACACTGACTCAGTTATGAGCATCAGATGGAACATCATATTTTTTAATATAGCAAATTACATACGCAATATGACACAATATGACAACAAAGTTATTGTATATTTTTTTATATGGCGACAATGTTTTTATCTTTTCAAATAACAAACAGACATGGTGAGTACTAGCTAATCAACATCACAATCTATGTCTAAAAAAATGATTTCCAAATATTTTTTTGAGGAGACAATGTCCCCTATCAAAACACACACAATACAAAATTTTCACATTCACGAGCCAGACTCTGTCATCAGTGTCGGATTTAGACGCAGAGAGGCACGAGACTGTTCTAGCTGCGACGTCCTCACCCCCCCCCCCCCACCTCACCTTCACGGCTAGAGGAAGATGGAAGTGTTTTGAAATAATCTGAGTAACGCTAATGATGATGGTTGATGTTTAAAATTTTGCACTTCGCAATTCCTTATCGAAAGGACATAAAATCTTATTATTATTCAATCCTTTAGTTCAGAAACTACAGTGCATCGTAATAACTTATATTATAAGTAAGAATAGGCTAAGCGCGTCACAAAATATTATGCAGACTGGCCTAAGGCGGCCAGGCCCCCTGAGAGTTTGGGGCCCTAGGATTCAGGTAATTCCGGCACTGTCTGTCACTGGAAAGCAAAGTCAGTTATGAAAAATGTACGAGTTGGCGCTAAGGGAAGAAACACAAATTTGATCAAAAAGAGGTCTGACTTCTCCCCCTTGAAAAATTACCTGGTCAAGAAAAATAGGTTAATATTAACAGATAACGTATTGCCACATTAAAATCGGACATCCTTGATTATTAATACTACTCTTAATTGCTCAACGTGAGAAACAGACAGACAAACAGACGCACTAGAAGTACCTGAGAACTTGTCAATACGCGTGGAAACAGCTCGTCCCTCAGAATGACAAAATTCTAACTCTCTTTCGCCAACTTTTGAGAAATGGAGGATTGAAGTTTCATGACTGTCATCATAGCTTTTAGAGCAAAGATTTTTTGTTTTGTTTTCAGCAGAACTTACTAATTACACACCGAATCTGCTCGACACTTTGACACACAATGGAGAAGGCCCGTAAAATAAATGTGTGTAGTGTGTAACTCAGTTCAACCAAAAAGTGGAGATACATTAGAACCTTGTCATTCTCAGAGGACGAGCTCCTAAATTAAAAGCACACAGTGCACACACACACGGGAAAAACTGACAGACTGTACATTTCCGAAATACCCCCCCCCCCCCCCCGTACTTGGCATAGGCCTACACAACCTCTTCACACTGATTCAAATTCAAGCCGTTTTGCGGCTGATTTGACTCAGTGGGCGTAGTCTCTCTTCCGACCAGCGGACTCAAGACACGCTTTATAGCTCCTAGACCTAATGACATAAGACTTCAAGTTTGTCTCACCAGTCCCGTCTGAACTCCATAGTTCACCATCTCACACTAAAAGTAAAACCGACACAAAACAATCTTCGACTCCGAGCGAGTATAGACCATGTAACTGTTTAAATTCCCAATATCCCAAAAAGCGAATTAGCAACATTGTTCTGACCGCCTGGCTAGCCTCGCCCCTTTCCTCCACCCACTTTCCTCAAAAAGCTATTCTGGCCTGATATTCGAATCGGACACTGACAGTGCAACCTTTTTTTTTTCTAAGCTGAAATTAAAATAATCATTGAGTTTTGTGTGTGTTTACTATAATCTTCACTATAAATTCATGACCTCGCTCAAAACGAATGTGGCCATACATTCACGGATATAATCAAGAAGGCAGCAGAATTTTGTGTTCGATGTGAAGTCAAAGATGTCTACTTTGCAGTGTACGGTTGCCCCTAGTGCAGCCTGGAGACAGGACAACACAAGTGCGCCCCCATCAATCAATGGCACAAGGAAGACAACCATTGAAAGCTCACCATAGATTCAGAGTTTAACACCCCTGCATCTTCAGTTTCCTTTACATGCATAGGGCGCATAAAACAAATGATTCATTTGTTTTTTCTTTCCTGTCGTGTTCTCTCCCCCTTGAGCAGGTATGGAAGGGTTAAATCAGTGGTTCTCAACCTGGGCGATATCAACCCCCCTCCACCACGTTGATTTGGGGGGGGGGGGGGCGAAGACTCGAGGACAAATACTGGGTAGCCACTGATTCGTTCAACAGCGTGAGTATCTAATGGTTTTACAAACAGAAAAATCCTTTAAAAGAAAAAAGAAACAAAGAATGCTTTGTTTTGAATATTCAACACGCCCATAAGGGTTTGAAATACTGAGCAACGTAATCTATGTGTGGTGTGACTTCTTGTGAAATGTATCTGTTGAGAATGGAAAGGGGGAAGGGTGGAATTGAGAACAAAAAAGGGGGGGGGGGTGGCGATGACAAAATGTGGAGCCTAAGGGGGCCGAGTGCCTGAAAAACGTTTGAGAACCACTGGTTTAAATGACAGAGCCTCAGCATCTTTCTCATCAGTGCGAAGTTACATGATACTTGGGGAGACAACGCTGTGGAGACGATTAAGCGCAGTTGCACATGCCCCAAGAAAAGGTATTGGATTCCCATGTGTGAGACACATTCAGGGGCAGTACTGCTAGTAGTCCCCCTCTGCCGTGTCCAAATCCAGACCTTCAAAGAACTACTCCTTAGACAGAGGGTCCTTAAACTCTTTTGTTTTGACAGCCTTTTCAATGCTCTGATCATCACACGAGACCCCAATTTTAATTTACTGTCCCCTTCTTTTAACTCGCTTTGAAGGTTTTCTTTATTTTCATTATTGTTAATATTATCATTATTTATTTCATTTATTTATTTATTTCATATTTTCAAAAAAAAATAAAATTTCAAACACGAAGTACATTTATAAAACAACTCTCCAAAGATCCCACTCAGAGCTCTCAACAGAATAACTTTGAAGAACGATTCAGAAAAAACAGTAGCCTATGTGTATGAATATTATACATTATTATCTTAACATTATAAGCCATTTTAAAAATGAAAGCTTTTCAATGTTTGTGCAATCCATTACAAGTTATACATCTCAAAAGAAAAAAAATATTTTAAACCTTTATTTCCGTTTTCTATGGAACAATTTTGTCTGTAAAAACAAAAGGAGAGAACTGTGTTTCAGGATAAAAAGGGGGGGGGGGGGGCTACTGAAATCTTTCATTTTCTACTGCGATCCCATGTTCAGTTCAGTTCAGTACTTCACCTGGATGGCTTCGATGCTCTTTAGTGCATATCTAAGACTGAAACTAAAGTTTATGTCCTTATTTCCATTTGTTCTACAAAGCAAAAAAATACAATTCTACACATGAAAAATAAAACAAAATAATGATGAAAAAATCTGCATTGATACCTGATAGTTTCCCGTCCTTTCCTTGAAAGACTCATAAAATTCACCCTCACTGTTTTGCTCACAGGTTGAAGTGCTTGTCTACCTTTCTTTAGAAAGGTTTGTATTCTCCCCGATTCTCTAGTTTTACAATGATGAAGTGATTGTAAGGAAGATGTTGACACGTGATCCCTCAATGTGTGTGGCTCTTTGGTGGTTATTGTTGTTGTGTTTTTAAAGCCCCAGGCAAGCAATCGAGCGAGTATTGAGAAAATTACCACAGCACTTTAACGACCTGAAAACCACACTTCATTTAGCCCATAAACTGAACTATTTATCTATACTGGCAATGAAAGAAATCCGATGACATGTCTGAGCATGAGACACGTATTTCTCCAATTTTTAATTTTTTTTTCTTTGCAGTAGATTTTGTTTTGTTAATTGAATTGTAAATGCATTCAATAAAAGAAAGATTGATCAAATTCCAAAGGTTAAATTTAATGTTTGAATCTGGCTTCTTTACTATGGAAGATAAGACTACATTGCTGCTTACACTTCATCCAGATTTCTTTCCTTGACATCAAGCAGTATTATACTGAACAGAACTTAACCCTAAAGACGCCAAAGCCAGACAGCTATGATTTTCATAGTCCTTGTTATTTTTGGTTTTGACTATTGTGGTCAATCCCAAAAGATCAATCAGAATCGTTAAGGCCAAACTCGCCAAATGTTTAAAAATCCCTGACTGTATTTAACAAATTCTTAGCTGACATGTGAAAGGCAATGTTGTACAAAACTGGCCCTCTGTGGGTTAAGACAAGACATGGCAAAAAGAAAAAGTTTGTATGGAGCAAAGCCTTGCATAACAAATAATACTGATAATAAAACAGTCAAATGCAAAGGAAAGGGAGAGTCAAATCAAGCTTTGGATATATTAGCCTTCCTCAGGGAAGGCTGTTTTATTATCAGTATTATTTGTTATGCAAGGCTTTGATATATACAGCTCCCCCCCCCCCCCCCCCACCCCCATAACTTTGGCTTTGCTTCAAGCCTTCCTGCGACCCCACAGAATATTATTAAACCCTTTCAAAGTCTAGCCCAGAATACTTCCTGGCTGTGCTCCTACATAGGATGCCTGCATTCGGGATGATCATTAAAGAGAGTCACTTCTCTGTGAACCTATGAAGCTGAAGCAATATCATTGATGAAACCCAAAAGTAATCGTTAAAACAGCGATAGAAAGAGTAAGATTTAGATCTGAAGTGTCTGTGGGAAATTTCTTGGTAATACTACTAAATGGAAAAAGCTGTAAGCCTTGAGTAAGAATGAATACAGAAATGATACAAAAGCAAAGACAAAAGAAAGACAAATCAAGCTTTTGGAATATTAAGCTTCTTAAGAGGAAAAAAAAATGTACCAGGATAGAAAATGAAACAAAGAAAAAAAAAAATCAAACAAGTACAAAAATTGTAGAATGTTTAATGTTATTGTTCATGATGAATTAATTTTGCCAGCTACACCATGCCATCCCCCCCCCCCCCCCCAAGGAATTAGGGTTTGTTATTAGTTGAAAAGGATTTAACATTTAATTTAAAGTTTTGAAAGTAACAGATTTACAGGCAGACATAAACAAATTTTAGACTATGAGTTTAAAAAAAGATGAGCATTATGACATTCTAACCAGTGACATGAATTTCATGCTTGCTGTCACTGCAAAGTAATAAATATTACTGAGTTATCAACATAAAGTCCACAATGACCCACAAAAGCAATTGCACATGAACAACAATCTGTTAGGCAAAACATATCAAAGTAAGACAAAAACTTGAAAATCCTCCTGGTGTCTGCTACACACTAGTTCATCAATTTGGTTTATGGATTAATGAAAAATGCTGTTCTGAAAGCTGAAAATGCATGTATTGCTTTTAATGTTATTTCACAGTATTATTTTAATAGCAGGAAAAAATAGAAGTTTCATGGTATTTAATGAATGGACAAAATATTAAGTATGATAATTTAATACAGAGATCAAGACTGCAAAAGTGCAACAAATACCTGAAAAAAAAAAAGAACTTTTGTTCAAATAAGATAGTGTGACCTTAGTGAACAGGAGCCAACAGTGGTAAATGAATGAATCAGAGGTATTCATACCACACATAATAGGAGAACTGTGAACAACTGCAGTGTCCAATGTAGTAAGGGTGACAGTAAGGGGAGCATTTAGTGACTGAAAACATAGCTGTAAAAGTAGTGAAGTACTTAGGGCAGTGCTAGAAAAGTTCACAATAGTGACCGTATTAACTTTCTCACACTCATGAAGTCTCTTTTGTATTGTATTGTCAAGTCAATTATTAAACTTATTTTACCAGGCCAGCCAAAAAAATTAAAAGGTTTGATGGCATTCTAGGGGACCGTTCTGATAACTGACAACTACAAACACGAATTATCCAAAATTCAGACAATGTTGGCCGATGCCACGACAATGTGTCCTGCTGGTACCATTTTGCTAGAGGTCTATACTTTGACCAGAACAGGCAAGGTAATATTGGGGAAAAAAGCAATACCGTGAGACTAGAAATACATGTATTATCACTATCATTATTTAGATCCATTACATAATACTGCAAAGACATACAATCTGACATCAGAATGTCGCTGGGATTTTTTTTTTATAGTACATCATAAAAGTTTGTTACAACAGTGATCAGCACTGTGATTTTTTTTTTTTTTTCAACTTTAAGTTAGCAGGGACCCTATATTAATTTAACTATGCTCTTGTCAAAAGTAAACAAACAGCAACAACAACGACAACATAAATAAAAAGATGATAAAAATACTGTACACAGACCACTAGAAAACTACATGTATATAACAAACAAAAAAAATAAACAAAAGACCCACTGCAAACAAACTCTGCTAGAAAACTTTACTGTCATCCGAAGGAAACAAGAACGTAACTAACGTACACCATGGTCTTTTTTTTTACCTTATTGTTTCTGATTACGAACAGTCACTTACGCTGGTTTGCCACACTAGAAACTACTATGTTGGTTTGCCACACTAGAAACTACTATGTTGGTTTGCCACACTAGAAACTACTATGTTGGTTTGCCACACTAGAAACTACTATGTTGGTCTATATGCCTTTGACATAAAAGAATTATTGTGAGACAAGTTCATGGAAACAATAAATTAGAAAAAGGCCATCCTGTCAGTTACGGTGTTTTTGCCTTTAGATAGCAGTATGTTAAAAAGACAACAAAAAACAAAATACACCCAAAAACCCAGCTGTAGACAAATTCTACTGGAAAACTAAATCATGATAACAGAAATAACTAACAGACAATTACATAATGATGTGAGGTGAAAGCAAATGCGGTCAGCCAGCATGCCTAGGTTAATCCGACGTAGAACTTGCACAGGATCTCCTTAGGGTAGGTAGGGTTACCATAGGTCAATGCTGGTGGTCAATGCGATGCCGTAACCAGCCCATCTTCATAGAAACTGAGTCATTCCTGTGAGCAAAACTTGACATCAGTGCCCTACATCGGATTTCTGTAGGTTTGCTTACTATGACGCATGCAGCAGCGACCAACTGTATGAAAATGATAGCTAGTTTCCCCAAGGAATATAAAATTAGAGCAGAGAAAACAGAATATTATGGAACATCTTACAACCATACAGGAATTATAGCAACTTACGCAGTGATAAAAAAAATAAAAAATTATTATGCATTTATGCGCGTTTTCATTATGTAGTGTTCGTGTTGCCAAAGGGCAGCAACTAAAGAAAAGATAATGCAGCCGGTTTGATTTTGTGGTTACTTCCCTTACATCACAAATTTGCAAATCAACCGAAAAGGAAAAAAAAATATGTTATGAATCAAAAATGGAGCAAAACAAGGAAAAGAGTTAAGAAGTACAAGAATAAGTGCAACTGATAAGTGATATGTAAAAAGCAGTTCAAACGTTTAGCTTGTGGAATGAACAAAGAAATAGAAAAATATAGCAAATCATCTCCGTAATTATGGCAAAACATGTGAACTTGAGAGCAATGAAAGTTCCATTTTATGGTTTCACTGATGAAGCAATGAAAGTTCCCCTGTATGGTTTCACTGATGAAGCAAAACAACTTTTATACTGACTGGGTTTTACATTTCTGCACACACATACTAGTACCATAAGTCTAAGTTTGGGTAGGCGTGAGATCATGACAGTACAAATCGAGGGTCGCACACGCAGTAAGCTATCTTAATTAACTTGACTTCATCCAAAAATTTGAGACATTTGGCATACTTGGAGCCCTTGACAACGATAGGTTGTGTTTTAAGTTGGGGGTCAAATTCTGAAAGTAAAGGGCTCAATACTATGTTTTGGAAATATGTAATGTATATGGCCGTTTTACAGTTTTCTGCTGCACGTGTAAAAATTTCTAAAAACTGAGTTACTGCAGTTTACAAATGCAGCCCTTGAAATCTAAAAGAGGAAAAAACTTTTGACATGAATCAGGCATAAATCATCAAGTAAACAGTTTTCTGCTGCTTCTGTTAAGTTTCCAATTTAGACACATCACAACCTTACTTCTTGTTTGTCACACCCCACATCTTGCACAACTGAGAATTTCTGCATGAAATTTATGCAGCTTTAGTATTATGATATTGAGTTAGAATAAATCGCACTTGCGAAAAAGCTTGATATACAAGTGCCACAATGCATTTTAAAAAAATGTCAAAGTGTGCATTAATGTTATACCTCTTCTACATACTATTTATATAAAGATTTGTAATTTTTCAGAAAATGGAGATAGAATAAACAAGAAATAAGGTTGCAACATTGCAATGCAATTTCTCGCCAGCAAAATGGAGACTCATTCCCCATGAAAACTTTCATATGACAATTTGAATACAGATTTTCCAAAACCATTCTGAAATGGCAAAATAGATCTGATTACTAACAGAAATACCCAAGTTTTCTTTTACTAAGTAACTTATCATTACACATGAATGCACCAAGGCAGCTACTATTACACCAACTCAGTGAAAAGATGTGCACATTAAAAATGACACACAAGATGTTCTATTTTTCAGCACTGCCAACTGCTACAAAATGTCCTGAGAGAGCAAAAGACAGCCAGCCTGTATATGGCATTGCAAAATATGTCAAAAAACCCATGAGTATTGCTGCCACCCTGTATGTATGTAATAGGCCATTATGTGGAGTGCTACACTACTGTCAACAGTGACCCTGGTATAATTTCTGTTTAACCATGCAATCCCTTCTCTCATCCATTGCCATGTTCAAATAATATTCTGTGACTACAGTTTACTTCAGGATCGACATTGAAACAAACAAAACCTCAGTTTAATGAAAAACTCCGCATGCTATGGCAGATATCCGGTGACGACTGAGGTAATGGCAGTTTCAGGTACAAAACCAAAAGAGAGGATGTTTCCAATCATTTGGGTGCAGTGTGGCTGCAGCTGTCTGTCCCACATGTGTGTTTTGTGGCAGCAGTCACAACAATTGAGCAAATTTTGTGGACGAACTTTTGTGAAACCATGTTTTATACAGTGCGCAGTAGAGAGCAAAAACAAAAGCTGAACACTGTCACCATCTTATACCATTCAGGATCAAGTATTTTTTCAAGCCCCAGCCCAATGCCCTGAACATAGCCTGACCACAGCACGACAGGACATACTCAATTAGAATTCCAACTTACTCTGTACATATGAAACAATTCAAGTTGTTCAAAATAACACTAATATACATTTTTTTTTAAATTACTAACACAAAATGAAGAATGTGATGCAGTTTAAAATATGTGTACACTGAAAGTATTCACACCCTTGTGTCAATTACCTTACAAAAAATAACATCAAATCATGTACAAAATCCAGAGTTATTATATTAACCAAACATAGTACGGTACTAAATAATCATACTAATACACAACATAAAAATATTTATTAATCTTCTTGATTAAGCCGTCACCTTAACACAATAATGACCAGTAATTACTGTTAAGCAGCAAGTTTACAATGCGTGTAAGTAAACAAACATCTTAAATACGATTATCCCACTTTGCAAGTACAAACAATTGAAGTTTCATTAAAAAAAAATTGGCTGCTGGTAATGATTAACGTGGTCAACAAAAAAATTGTGCGAATGACAGAGTGCTGAGTGTACAAACAAAACAGATCGTCGTGCACCTCCCGTACTGACGTATCGATGACTGTGTTTGGTTTTTAGTTACAGCTGCTGTACTATTTGCACATGATGAGATCTATATGAGCGGATCTAGCATAATCAGGCTTCAGGTCAAATTTTTATTTCTCCTTTAAAAAATCAAAATAAAACATTTCTAGGATGATTTCAAGCAAAATATTTTAACTGAATGCAGAAAAATGGTTAATATTTCATTTTATACCCAAATCTCAATTTACATAGAAAATTTTCCCCCTCCTGGAGACGTTTTCACAGGAATTTGGTCTTTCACCTTAAGCCTGATTTCACCACATCCACTTACATATTATCACACAGTGACACACTGACATCTTTAACAGTTCTGAAATTATAACCACAAATGGTTTTGCCACTTACTCGTCTGTACATAAGAAATCTCGCTGTCACCAAAACTTTGAAGTCCTCTCCAGTAAAATGGAAAAATTATTGACATGCCCAATATGTGAGATGCACGACAATATCATTGCCCCAATACTGCTTTATTCCATTTCCACTTTTAAAAGGCAATAATATGGCATAACAAAGTGGTATTTTGACATTCCCGAAGAAATCATGAAGATATCTCGCCTCTGGGTGTAGAATTTATAGTGTTAAAAATTTGTACTAACACTTTGTATATTTTAACTAAAGAACTTCATAAGCTGTGGAAACTGTCAAACAATGCCACCAAGTTTGCTCTCTATCCACCGACTTGTATCATCTGCAAAGCATACAATGAGGAGAAAGAAGGAGATGGGCCAATGACATTTGAGAGGACATCGGGCTTTCCATTCTGACAGTCCACCGCTTTACTCAGGACCAAGCTGCATGGAATCGCCAATTTCGTAGTATGCACAGGGACAACATAGTGCTCCGCTGCAAAGTCAGTCAGTTTACAAGCAAATAATTGTTTAAAACATGGTACGTGGTGACAGAATGGGGCAGTATTGGGGCATTTTTATAAACAAATAAAAAAAACAGTTATAACACTATATCGATATTGTTCATCAATGACAAATTTTGCACTCTGCCAAGTTCAACACCTGCTTTCATGGCTGTGGGCTGCAGAAAAGCTAACATCCTGAGATATTTCACCAATGTAAGACTTCATCACATTAAACCCTTTACACAAATACAGTCAATTACCATAAACTGATACTCATTTTGTTCTCTGAAGAAATCTTGCCTGAACAGTATGCAACAGAGGTGACAAAATTGAAAAAAAGCTCCGAATTCAGTATGAAAAGGGGGATAATGAAAGTTGAATTGTGAATGTTTTGATTCTCTCCCTTGCACCTTAGGAAAATTAAGAATGCCACAGCTCCATTAGCGCAACATTTCTGTGAAATAGAAAGATGTGTACAGTGCCAAACCTTTGAGGTTTGTGAAAGCAATTTCCTGACACGGCAAAAGTAATGCATGAAATGCTATAGTATTACACTAATAGAACACTTACTGGAAGCTGTACGTGCTCTGAAATGCTTGGTAAAAAGCTTGTATAACCGCCTGGATAATAAATCTCAACCATGTGTAAATTGGACATTAATGTTTTAGTTACCACACCCTGCAGCTATATTAATATCGCAGTTACAAAACCTATGGCATTAAAGCACTATATGATAATACAGGAAATTTTGATTCATGAAAAACAATAAACAATCCGCACTGAGTTACTGTGGTCAACGAACATGTAATAGGTAAAAAAGGTGGCAACAGCTCATTCCATACAGTATAACAGTGGTACATGGTGTAATGTCTCAACACAGCATCTATTCTGAGTTAGCCGTCTCTCGATGGATCTATTCAAGATGATTTCCTCAGATGATGTGTAAAATTACGAATTCTTTCGCAGAGATACTGACTTGAATATTAACCCTTTCAGTGTTACAGACGGTTATAGTGGTTGCTGGCATTTTCCTAAATATGTGCGCCAAGACCGCTACAACACTCGATCAGGGGTAGGTTGGATCTATGATAAAGTATTATGCAAATACGAAGTAAGACGTAATAATTTCTTTTTCATGAGTTTCAGGAGTGATTTTCCGGTAACATATTTTGCCACTATGTCCCAGGGCTGTGACACCGACAGGGTTAAACAATGGGTTTTCAACCTTTTTTGCTCCACAACCCCTATGAAAAGCTCTGACCACTACCTGCAGTAAAATTTGTAAATTTCATTGACGAAAACAAGAGTAGCAATGGATTTACAATGAACAGAACCCTGTGTGATGCTGGTCAGAGCCTAAAGAATGAACACTCGCATTGTAAGTGTACAGACCATTAATTAGAGGAAGTAACATACAAGCACATGTACTTCATGGAGTTCTTGAGCTTTCCTAATTAGACCTGGTTAAGTACATGTATGCTGAAACCCAAAAAAGGAAATCTGTCTTTTTGTATTTACATGAAGCATTTCCTTACAGAAATCATGAGCAACAGTCTTTTTGACAAAAAGAAAGATTAGTGAAATGATTATAAAGTATGAGGAAAAAAAGGCATATTGCAATGTGTCACTGCCAAGTTTCATCATGTGATATTCTTATACCACAGTGCCCAGATTATATAGCATTGTGGTGGCCGGTTTTACCCGTTTGGTTCGTACTTGAGTATAAGAAAAATAAATCCGAGTATGTAAGACTTTGGGAATTCCCATGGTGAGATTTCTGGAATTTCCCATTCTAAGACTGGGAATTTCCTGTGGTAAAATTCTGGGAATTCCCCACATGTTTATGTTAGCATGATATTTTGTTGTACTGGATGAATAATTTTTGTATTATATGTCTAGTCATGTCCTTCAGTTATGACAACTATCCAGTGAAAGCTATTCTTAATGTATTTAATGAGTTGGATAATTTGATTCCCCCATCCATTACTGTGTTTAAATGTTTTTTGTTTAGGTTATCAGAGCATGTCAGCTGAAGAATGACAATGCTACGCTCTACAGATTTACTGAGGACGTCTCTTGTTTCGGTGTCGAACTTCTATTTTGTAAAACTATTCAGGATTGAAGTCGACTAGGTTACCCCTGATTATTGCTAAACAGTGAACACAACTCACTATAGGAAGAATGGGCATATCTGCCATCTTTAGTGTAAGGACCCACGCATCACCATGGTGACTGTGGCATTGATTTTGATTCATTAGCTGATTTGCACTGCGAGCACAGGACCTGTCACAAACCAACCGGCGGCGAGCTCAAAGTAATGTGTGTACATGGCATGTGTGTACATGTGCAACGGGAGGCGTTCGGTCAATTCTTTCACTTTCTTTCCCTTTTTTACACGGATGGTAGGGAATCTGACCAGCTTGGATCCATCCTTTTCCACCCCTGTCATAACAATCCACGACAATGCAACCAGCAGGCATTTTAACCGCTTAAACATATCTCGAATTTACACTAATCAGCTGATCCACCGGCCATCTTTAGTGTAGGAAGATCAAAACAAAAACATTCCATGACATCATGCCCATTCTACCTATTTTCTCCACTCAGCTTTGTAATTAGGCTACTGTTCCCTAACAACAGTCCCATAGCATAGCTGTACTACCAACTAACAGCTGAAAGTTCCGGTCATGTACAAAAGTGGCACACCAAGCTTTCTTCATACAAAATACAAAATACATACGTGCTGCATCATGACGGTTCGGTCCACAAGGTACATTTCAGGTAAACCGAGTTATTAATGTCAAGTGAAAGAGTAGTCTTTTCCCTTGGATTTGATCCTTGATTCATTGAATTCTGAACATTTTTAGACTGAGTTATAAGCAATTGAAGTTGATGACTATCACTTTTTTTAAGACGTAAAGTTTTGAGAAAAGTTTGTCTGGGCAATTACTTAATAACTAGGCCTGTGCCTTCCGGACCGAACCGTCGCATTGCATGAAATACTATGTAAATGCATTTTATAAATATACAAGCACACACATAGACAGAACTGTACTCTTTACATCATGGCAACTTCCACAGTTCAAACAAGTGCAATTCTGTCTTTCCTCATTTTCTTTCAATTCGCCTTGTTTAATGTATCAGGGCTCAAAGAGAACCATTCTGAAACCCACTGAACTCCAGGTGAACCAGTGGTTCTCAACCTTTTCCAAGCAATCCTCCCCTTAGGCTCCAAACTTTCTTCAATCGCTCCACTCCCCCATCCCTACTCAAACCCCAATGAAAAAATTTCAAATGCAGACAGACTGCACACAAATTATGATTTTTAAGTTTTTCAAAGCCTCATAATATGACAACAGCTGTATTGATTATTCATTATAATACAGAAAGCATTCTTCGTCAAATGCACTTAAGAATTGCCCGTTTCTAAAACCCAACTACACATGCTGTTGAACAAGTCAGTGGTTACCCCTTGTATCTGCCCCATAAGTGTCCTCCATTCTCCATTCATGACTGTCTTTGCCCCCCCCCCCCCCCCGACACCTTTTTCTGTTTTCGCCCCTGGAAATAAAAATCCCCCCTCCCCCCCCCAAGGGTAATATCACCTACGTTACAAACCACTGATCTGAACCACAGGCTCATCAGTATAGGCCTACCTACATACATACACATAATATGATTTATATATAAATATGTCTGAGTACTCTTACAGTAATGTGGAGAGAGCGGCATGAAACAATGCAGGGATGGAACCAGGTGAAGAAAACATGTCTGAACGTTTTTTTTAGATGGACAGAATGAAGACCACTCTGACATGGTCTAGGGACAGTGTCCCCAGTGAGGTACCATGGTGCCAAACTCACCTCCCCCCCCCCCCCCCCCCTCTTACCCAGAACTGCAAATGGATTTTATGCATTTAAAGCTAAATCAAGCCATTTTAAACAGCCTTATTCTAAATTTCAAATGAATAAAAAAAATGAAAGCACTAAGCTTATATTTAGGAATAACCACTCATCCAACACATAACATGGGGACAGGAAGAGGAGAAGGGGGGTAAAGAGAGGAAGAAATGAAGTGATTCTTCCCTTTAGACAGTTTTGGAATTAGTGGGATTTCTACTTCAAGACCTATTTTCTCCCAACTAAAAAAAAAAATTGGAATTCCCGCACTGTTGGAACAAGTTCCGTCTCTGACAGTTAAAACCACAGAATTCTGCAAATCTTCCGAAGTCCTTGAGCCCTGATAATTTACATTTGGTTAATGTGGAAACAGTAACCATTTGCCATTGTAGTTTAAGTATGAGCAATGCCTGACATTACAGATATATACATAAATGCGCATCACAACAAAAAAAATGCATGATTTACAATCTTGGTGCCTGACAACAATGACAAGAGTTGTAAGCTGACTGACTATGCTGATATGACTTAAGACACTCTTGACTGCTGTACTGATCAGTCATTTCAGTGAGAATACTGTGAGCCCAGTTCAGTTTAAAAAAATAAAAAAGACGTAAACGAACAGTCCAAATTCGACTGCTGTGTTTGATTAATTATTGAATTCATTAGTTAAATTAATCTTCCGCTGGCTTGATCACAATCTTGCCTCCTCGCAGTTCCGTGTGAACTCCGACCTCTCGCAAGGAAGCCATGTGACCGGCCATTCCTTGCAACGACATGCCAGAGAGGACGTCACGATTCTCCCTGTTGTTTTCTACCAGGTTGCGGATGCTGAGGACAACCCACTGAGTAATGACTGGTGAACAATGGGTTAAGGCAAATACATGTAATGGAGACTTCCTGTGTTGAGGGCTATATGCAACTATCGTAACTTGGTTTTCACACGATTTTCAAGAGAAGCAAAAACCGAATAACTTTCTTTATCAGCCTTAACTGTTTTGATATTTTACAAAGTGAATTTAACTTCTGTTTTCTGAATTCAACCCCCAACTTGTAATATATATAACCTGCAGACTGTCAAGGACTACAAGTATGCCAAAAATAGCAATATCTGAAACAACAAAAGTAGTTGAGTTACGACAGTTTACCAGGCAGCCCTCAAAATGTATGTTGCATATTTCTATACTTATTGTACATTTCTCTCTAACTCAGATTTTAAAGTTTTACAGTAGGCCCAAAAAACATGTGATTAAAGGTTGGGAATTAGCTCACAAATGTTTCAATTCCAGGAATTCCAGGATTAAGTGACTTAAAATATAATATTTAAAATACTGAATATTGTTTGAAATACAGTGATATACACGCTACACCATGTTTCGCCAAAATCAGACATAGGCGGACAGAAACATTCAGTGACGATGTAGCTATTTCTAAATTCCCAAATGCATAATTAACTGTTAATTTCCTGTGTGCTCCTAAATTCCCAGATGTCCAAAGTAAAAACTGGCAGTCGCTGAGCTCTGCAGCCCAAATCACTGAGAGTTTCTTCAACTCTTGGTTTCACAGCCAAAATACAGTCTTTAACTTTCACCATAAACTGGACCCACCCACAGACTAATAAAATACCCAGACTGGATGAGCCCATTGTGTGACGTCACAAAACAGCGAAAGGTCCGCCACTGTAGGTTTACGTTTGCGATTGACGCTTCAGCATAGCTACAATGCAGCGGTCGCTAAAAATCCATACGGTCATCATTTATAGCAATAAAAAAAAAGGCAGCTGTAGACAATAAAATGAAAGGATAGGCAAGTTAATGCATTATTAATACATGTACAACCAATCTTGACAAATAAAAAGAAATTTCTACTGCAGATAGAACTAGAATCGGAATTTCCAGAGCGGCGGCCATGTTGGTTATACGGCCGCATCTCATTAACTTCCGTAAAAAACGACACAGCCCGAAGCTTGTGTTTCCGGTCTGGTTGATTTATTAGTCTGTGGACCCACCTTAGTAATAGGTACTTTATGAGAAAAAAAAAGCATGATTTTTGACATGCTATCAAGTATGGGGTGATTTAAAAATGTATATATATATAATGTATGACTGCATAATGATAATTATGTATCTAGGTAAATGTGTTGTACCCAAGAACATTCTAATGACAATTTGCACCAATGGTACAGTTAAGAAAGAAATACATCTACATGCTAGATTTCAGATATGATTTGATATTTCACATGAATTTAGATAAAGCTGGATTGAAGAAGAAACATGGTTAGCAAACTCTTGTCATGATATAACATACACAGCACAAACAACTCTAAAGGATACATGGATTATGGCAGTCCATCATGGTCAAATCCAAAAGCAGTGGTATACCTTCCAGAGTTCTCACCTAGAAGCACAATGAGATCAAAACGAAAGTAATGAAAACATTCATTATACTTAAAAGTGATTAATACACTGAGAAAAAAAAGGAATGAAGTATGTGGAAATATTCCACCGAGCAAATCTAAATATCCCATACTTATTTGATTTTATTCAGATTCGTTCAAGTACTTTTTTAAGTCATTTCAAATCCTTTTCTGAGCCTTACACAAACATTTCTACTCATCAAAACAAATCCTGGTTCTCTTTATGTTTGTGACACAAGCAGGCCATGAGATACTACTTTTATACTTAGCAAATCCTGCTTCTCCACACATCTATAACATATAAAAAATTTATGTCCGTTATGGGACGATAACTTTCTACTTACCAAATCCTGCTTTTCTAAAGCATATGGGAGACAATTTGTCTATGAGTTACTACAGTTGTGCTTACCAAGTCCTGTTCTATTTTTTTTAATCATCTTTTTAAAAATCTTTTTTCTCTTGCATGTTAGTAGTATATGTTGTATCTTTGAGATAATACATTTCTACAAGCCAGATCCTGCTTTTTTTCCCATTGGCTTGGAACGTACTGGCTATGGGTACTATATTACCACTAACCAAATCCTGTTTTTCGTATGTTTTAGTATATGCTGTGTCTGTGAAACAATAAATGTCTACCTACCAAATCTTTATTTTCCCTATGCTTGTGGCACATGTTGGCTACGAGACAATAATACCATTCTACTTACCAAATCCTGCTTTTCCAAATGCAAAAGGGACATGTCAGCTGTGAGATACATATTTACTGCTAACCAAATCCTGGTTTTCATACGTTTTTCATTGCTATGTGTGAGACAATACATTTCTACCTACCAAGTCCTGATTCTGCCTGTGTTTGTAGCACATGTTGGCTATGAGACGAATTAAATCTTTCTTCAGCCCAAACACAGGATGGTGAGGATCAATGACATCCACCCCTGAAGCTTTCTCCTCACGAGTGAAGACATTATGGCCTGACTGACCAATTTGATGAATACTGGCCAGCAAATCTGTGGACAGTCATAGGAGAAGGCATAGTTTCTTCTGAGGTAATGTCCAAAGCGGAGCATCTACATTTCTCATACCATTGTGTCCAAAACCTGCTTGCTACATAGATTACAATTTGGTGTCCATAATCTGCTTGCTACATACATTACAATTTGGTGTCTAAAATCTGTTTGCTACATATATTACAATTTGGTGTCCACAATCTGCTTGCTACATACATTACAATTTGGTGTCCATAATCTGCTTGCTACATACACTACAATTTGGTGTCCATAATCTGTTTGCTACATACATTACAATTTGGTGTCCATAATCTGTTTGCTACATACATTACAATTTCGTGTCCAAAATCTGCCTGCTATAAGTCTTACAATTTGGCGTTCAAAATTTGTTTACTACAAAATAACTTCATAATTTGTAGTCCAAAATGAGATTTTCACGTTTCTTACAACCATTGTGTCCAAAATATGATTTCTGCAAATCTTACAATTTTATTATTGCACCCAAAATTTGATTTTTTACATTATTGCATCCAGTATGTGATTTCTACATCTTAAGACACTGCGCCCCCTCCCCACCCCCCCCCCTCCCAAAAAAAAAAATAAAAAAGGATTTTCTTACAATTGTGTGCCCCAAATACGATTTCCAACTGCTCTCATACGCTGATTGTCTCCAAGTGAAAAATTGTTTTAAAATGCACCACGACTCCACACAGCAACCCAGTGAGTTACCACAGAGTCAACCACCTTATCACTGGCATCGTTTTACATTATTTCCCATAATTTATTACACTAACAAGGTGGGCTCTAATTCGTGAACAGGATTTTTCAAAGCCTTAGTTATCCCCCCCCCCCCCAACTCAGCAGTTGCTCGTGTTGAAGTCTGTGATTACTTGCAAAGTTCCGCCGTCTTTGTTTGAATCTGAGGGTTTTATTAAAGCTAGCCACGGAAACTCTGCTGCAGCTTGGCAACTTTGCAATACTCTTTATCACTAAGGAACCCGCCTTGCAGTTTCCACTCAGGCCTAACATCTATATCTTATAACATCATAATGGAGTTAGAGGGTGAACGTGTAACTAATTAAAACTTCGCGACTTCATGGCCAAAAAATTCTGAAACTTTGCGTAATGTCTCACCTTTTGGCGATGAGTTACGTGGACATATTCATTTCGGGCAAAAATCACTCTTTCATATTATTTGGTTACGATTTCATGAGCCGCAACAGTAGAGACGCATTATCGTCAAAAAGAGTAGAATCAAAAAGCATGATCGGGAATTTCGTCCCAAGTCTCTTTTGACAAACCGATGGTCGAAAGTCAGTGCCATCACGTCTGTGTATTCCTACGTGAAATTGTGGTGAGACAGTAATTTCTATTTGTCATTGCATCAAATCCAAATGCCGTTTTAATGTAGCCTAAATCTAGATAATTATACGGTTGGGCTTGGTTGGCTACATGGAAAATTTGCAACATTTATCTTGCGCGGGTCGGTTAGTATTAATAAAGCCAACTGCTTTTTTCTTCCTCTATTTTTTTTTCTAAAACTGTTACATGCTGTGTTTTATCGCAGTTTGGGAAACAAATAGCTTTTTCACGGCTAAAAATCGCATTTCATCTGCGGGGGCCTTTTAATTATTTACTTGTTAAAAAACTCTATAGGGATTTCACACCTCTTTTGAGCTTTAACACAGGTCTCATTTTCTTGGGAGGCGCAGATTAATTGTTTGTTTTATTAAGTTTATCTATTTACAGCAGCAGCCCCATTCCTCTGTCTTATCTTTTTTTCCCATTTGCCTGAGAGAGGTTGAGAGAGAGAGAGAGAGAGAGAGAGAGAGAGAGAGAGAGAGAGAGAGAGAGAGAGAGAGAGAGAGTGAGAGAGGAAGAGAAGGACAAAGAGTAGGAGAGGAAGAGAAAAGGAAGGACGAGGGGAAAGGGGAAGAGGAAGGACAGTGACATAGTGGCATGAAACAACAACAAAAACAACAACAACAAAACTTTCATGACTCAAGGGGAGTGAACTCACCGATAGCACATTTGAGCAGTTCACTGTCTTGTTGTATGCCCGGGTAGATGGCGATATGCTGGGCGGCAATGCTGAGAATCTCCAGCTCCTTGGCAATCACTAGCGCCATCTGCAAGCAAGGCCAGACAGAAAGGGAGAATAACTCTCCTATCTCAGAGTCCAGGCGGGTAACTCTCAACTCAATGATTAACATGGAGTTATCCTTGGTTAAAATGGCTTTTAAAAAAGTGGTGGGGGTTGGGGGCTGGAACAATAACATCTAGAACAAAGCATTAGAAACGAAAATGCCAAGGAGCCAGGTCGGGATTTGAAGGGAGGGGGGTGGCGCGTGGAATGCGTTGAGTCTGAAGCAGGGTTGGAAAGACACTAGATTATATCCAGATTTGGTAAGTATTACATGTATTAATTACGAAACCATGGCACGCCTACACTACCATTTACCAAACTATGAATGTACTAAAGGAATAGGACATTTAATAGCAACATGGCAATAAATTATTACAAATGTGCAAAAATAACTTCCAATGGATCTAAAGATATCGGAAGGATTAGAGAGCAATGAGCCTATTTACTTTGCAAGAAAACTTTGATTATCATCTAAAACCTAAGTAAATAACTATGTTGTATACAATCTACCATGCTGTGTTATTTAATCCCATTCGCAAATTGTATATAGTATATTATTATATTATTGTCTAAAAGTGTTAAAGTCTAGACAGAGAAGCAGGGGATTAGGAAAGCCATGGGGAAAATAGGGAGAAGATTTGTCTCGTTAATCGAAAAAAAAAAAAAATCGTTCAAAACCGGACTAACACAAGTCTATAAAACTACATCTACAGAACCCACGTCGATACAAGGCCACCTTAGCTCTTGTTTGTTCCAACTCCACTTTTTGCACAACTGAGAAATTCGACATTTTGAGGCTTCAGTGTTATGATAAGGAATTAGAATAAACCGGAACTGTGAAACAGCTTGATAAGTGCCAAAAACGAATGTTAAACACCCTTGTCAAAGTGTGTATGTGTTATGCCTCTTCTACAATAAAGAAAGATCTACAATTTTTTCAGAAAATGGAGATAGAACAAACAAGAACCAAGGTCGCGACAAAAACATTGTCAGTTCGGCATCCAGCACAAAAACACATGCAAGACGATGCAGCCATGCCAAATCCAGAAGTTAATATTGTTGATTAATGGTATATAGCCATGATGATATTTATGAGGACAATAATGAAATCAAAATAAAACACAAAATTCCACTGCATAATCAGCCCGTTGTGCCTCCAATCTGCACTTCAAGCATACCAGTAAAGCTATCCCTCGGACACGTAAAATAAAACACGATATCCCGCCATCCAGTGCATAAGTATGACAGACTGTGTGTCTCCGACCCGCACCATGCTTACCAGTAAAGCCATACCTTGCCTACATTAAAAGAAACTCGTGTGGCATGTTGGTGTGGAATAATACATAAAGAACCAAACATGCACACAATGTCTCTTCAGGCGACTAGTTTAAGTCACAGTTTATTTCTGAGTGGCAACTCCCAGCCTGCAAACCCTACCGAGATCCGACGCGTAGGATTAATGTCAAGTTTGCACACAAGAATTACATCGTTCCTAGGTAGATCCGCTGGCTAGAACATCGCACCGACGTCGGTTTGATGTAAAGAGCCCGAACCTATGGAAATCCTGTCAATCACCGGAAATCTACGTCGGAGTGACGTAGTACTGTTGGCTGGGCTGTTTCAAACTTGAATACATGGCAGTGACGTCGCAATTGGAAGAGGGACCAGAAATGCTCCGCCAAGCTTCCGGTATCTGAGATCTTGTTCGGGCACAAACACATGGGGGGGGGGGGGGGGAGGGGGCACGTAATGTAAACCAACTACGATTCATCGCCTTTTTGGGCCCATTCAACATTCGAGAACAGCCAACAACACGGAATTCAGTAACTGGCAATTCTGGGAAATAAAATTTCCCGAAAAGGAAACAAAAATATAACACAGAACCTACGATATGATGAACAGGAGACCCTGCCAGAAGCGCTCCAGCTGTAAAAATGAACAGCAGGCTATGACCCGATTCTCAAAACAGAAGGACAAACAAAAGGCGGGTGCGATAAACAAAGACTGGTGTAAGGGGACAGGGGTGGAGATGGGGTGGGTGCAGGAGGTAATGTTGAATAGAACCTGGCGATGCTGAAGAACAAAGTGAGGCTGCGGTTTGATCAAATGACATTACGAACTGCCAAACATATCAGCCCCCAACAAAATTAATGTCGTTTTGATCGATGGAGAGACGGGAAGGGCATGGTGGAGGTTGGACAAGTGGGGGGAGGAGGGGGGTGAGAAAGGGAGTGGGATAGAGAGGGAGAAGGAAGGGAAGAAGACGAGAGACAGAAAAAGACAAAGAGTGCCACAAAGAGAAAACGAAGACAATAGAAAGATAAGAGGAGGAGGGGAGAGAGAGAGAGAGAGAGAGATAGAGAGAGCGAGAGAGAGAGAGAGAAAGAGAGAAAGAGAGAGAGAGAGAGAGAGAGAGAGAGAGAGAGAGAGAGAGAGGGGGGGGGTAAAGAAAGAGCGAAATATAAAATAAGCTCCGCGACAGAAAATGGGGACAAAAATGAAACAAACAGAGATGGAAAGAAAAAAGAAATAACAGAAGGGGTGGGGGGGGGGGACAAATGGTGAGCAACACTGCAAGACACACACACAGGACAACTTTGACACCGAAATGAAAGTATTAAATGAATGAAAGAGGTAAAATATGAGATACAGCCTTCCAACTGAACCGACCGCAAAGGACATTGCTGCAAAAGACGGAGAAAAGGAAAAAGAGAGAGGGAATAGAAGCACAGAAAATGAAAGGAATGTATTGATATGTAAGCCCCAGTAATCAGCTGTCGGATACATTATTAAAACATGTTTCGTTGAAGCAAACTCAGATATGCCTGGTAATGGAGAAAGACAGCCAGAAAGACATATGGGGCGAGGGGGGGGGGGGAAATGATTAAAGGAAGGGAGGGAGACAAAAAAAGAAAGAGAGGAAGAAAGAAGAGAGAAAGAAAGAAGGGAGAGGACGGACAAAAAAGAAAGAAAGAAAGAGAGAAAGATAGAAGAGAAAAAGAATGAAGAGAGAGAGGACAGAACAGAGAAAAAAAAAATGAAATAAAGGAAGAGAAAGAAAAAGACAGCGGAGGGTAGACAGAAGAGAGAGCGAAAAAGAGGAAGAAAAACGAGAAGAAAAAAAAGAAGAGAGATGGGGGATGGAGAGAGTAGAAGATAGAAGAGAGAAAGAAAGAAGGTAGGGAGAAGAGAGAAAGAAAGAAGAGAGAGAGAGAAAAGAGAAAGAAAGAAGACAGAAAGAAAGAAAGAAAGAGAGGAAGAATGAAGGGACGAGGGACACAAACAAAGTCTGGCGTGACACAGGACAAAGACATTATGCGTGATTACTTCCCCGTACAATTTCGTATCGGATAGTTCCACTTGACAACTTGTCTGTGCGATAGCAAACTCAGTCTGCTGTTTATTCCACACAGCTACAGCCTGGGGGCCAGAATCGCAAAAAAAACAACAACAACAACAAAAAACTTTTACGTTTAAAATTTGAATTGCATAGCTGCTCTCGAAAATTTAGAGATTTTATCTAGGCTTACGATAAAGTAACACTAAATTTTTCAGAGAGTAGCCCAAATATTCAGAGCTTTATGGTGGGATGACAACAAGTAAGACTAAACTAACAGTTTTAACTGCGTGGTAGGAAAACTCACAGCTTTAAACTGACCTGATAATTATAGTAATGAAGGTAACACTTAAGACAAATTTGCCTTCAGAGTGTAAATTGCACAGCTTTAAGTATTTGGGAACTTTAAGATGGCCCGACGTAAATAATTGAAGTAAGTCTCCAGGTCATCCTCCATAGTTAAACCTGCATTTAAAATCTAACTCGCACAGTCAAACGTTCATTGCTGTAAGGTGGGCCCGATATGACTAGTATTGATCATGAAGGTAAGGACTTAAAGGTAAACTATCGTTCAAAGACAACGCATTTTCCCCTCCCCCTCCCCCTTTCCTCCCGAGCGCACGTACTTCATGGGTGGCCCACCCATTTTTATGTTATGGGTTTACCGCCATCCCACATTTTTGCTATTTTTCAAATAATTGGTTCTGTAAATAGACACTGATTGAATCTTACAAAAAAAAAAAGTATTGGGTGGCCTGTTCTTGATTAGTGGATATTTTGAACATGAAATCTTTGCTTTTACAAGTCATTAAACTATTGAGGAGCGAAGAGTTCAGCCCTCATTTGCTCAAATATGGGATAGCCCACTCTTGCTCTCAGGCCACCATATTTCTTTGGCTGTCGGCGTTAAAAGTGACGTTTTGTGAACTGTGGCGAAATACAGATGCACATTTTCCATGCCCTGGATCTGATGTACGCCTCATCAGGCTAATGCTCATTGTCTCTATTACCTTCGTTTCGTGCTCTAAATGCCGATCCGTGTTTTTGATACAGTATTATTATCTTTAAAAAGTCGTTCTCGTTTTATTTGCGAAATGCACCTCCTCTCATTTTCATCCCTTCCGGAGGTAATTATTAATGTGATTAATTCTTTTTCCATTTCCGTAATGAAAAATGCGATAAAATTAATATGACCGGCTTTGAAAATTCTGACCAGTTAAGTCAATTTCATGCAGTTCGTACAGGCATAACGGTTTCTTGGGTGAGGTGGAGTTCGAATCGACGCCAATGTTCTTCCATTACTTCTATCTCAGAGCACATTGAGTCAGGTCTATATTGCGTCTGTTTCGACTCAGTGCAGGAAGTCTGTCTGTAAACTTCATTTTCTTCTTTCAAATTCATATTGCATCGCTTGGAATAGCATGAAGTATTTAACACAAAAACATCCACAGATGGCATTAAAAGAATCATCATCATCAGTTGTCCTGTCTGGAACAGACATTGGCGATCATGGCTCTCCACTCGGATCTGTCAACAGCCAACCTCAAGAAGGAGTTGTTGTTGTGACATTTATTTGTTGTCCATGAATTAAGACTTTCAGTGAACGTTTTTCTCTGCCTACCCCTGCTTTTCCTGCCTTCGATCTTCCCTGTGACTGCTAGATGTTCGAGGCTCCTGAGGCGACAGATGTGTCCTAGAAAGTTCAAAATATCAAAATAACAAACGGCTGGCTGAAATATTGAACTCACTCAATAACACAATAGCTATCTGAGAAATAACGAAACATTACACAGCATTAGCGCTGAGCCCACAGATCTGAAATTTCTTCCACTTTTATTATTATTTTTTTGTTGTTGTTGTTGAAAATTTTCAATGCACGTCAAGGAGACTGACAGAAAACAGGCGCATAACTCGACTTAACATTCAAAAACCATTAGGATACAATTTCTTATGCGTACCGCCTCCGTGTTTTCAGCCAATTCCCCTGCAATCAATACACAGCTAGCTTCGTTAAAACTGTGGCAAAATGCAAAATAATAAATACAAAAAAACAACAACAAAAGATACGTCTTTTTTACTCTGTCTCACGTGGCCTGATCCAACAGCCAAAACAAATTCTACTTTTAAAAAAAAAAAAGGGGGGGGGGGAGGGGGGAGGAGAGTAACTGGAACAAAAAACTAGGCGTGGCTTGAAAACTTCGTCTTAATGTACGAAAAGAAACATAAAAAACAACAACAACAATAGATGCAGAGAATGCAAAATAATATGTCATGGTGACCCACTGGAAATCGGGCGTGCTGTGAGGGTAAATGCACATGAACGGCTGATTGCTGACAAGTGCAATCGGGTCAAGGCGATTTTCCCGAATAAGGGGGGTGGGGGGGGGGGATATTTTACTAAGCCCGAAACGGCACAGTCAGCTGCAGCAGCTGGCAGACAAGAAGTACACACCATAATTTTCTATAGTTTTTCAGTAAATCCGGGACGACCCTGTCATACTACGCCCGGTCAGACACAGTCAGCTTCTGCTCCGGTTTCTTGGGTGTACATTTTCCTGGGAGCAAACTGGCTGTGACGTTCCCGGCTTGACATGATACCACCCTAAGAAAGATTTGAACCACATTTGCTTCTGTCTGTCCTTGTCAGTGCTGACCCCGGAAAGTGCACGCTCCTGCTATGTGAGACTTTTATGCCACATCGCTCAAACATGTCAAGACACGGGGAAAGGAAGCTGTTGAACGTAGTGGATGACAGGCAGAAAAGAACGCTGCAGCCCGAACAGATCTGAGACCACCCACAGATGACAGCAAACCACCAAAAAAAAAAAAAAAATGAGTTGAAGAACTTTGAAAACTGACAGTATAAAATTGGGATTCGTTGTTCTTTAATTCTTTAATCTAAATAATGTTTTCTTTCAGTAAAGGCAAAAAGCCAATTTGATCATCAACAGGGCAGGTACGAAAAAAAAAAGGGAAAGCAGAAACCATAAAAACAAAACGGTTTGTGTGTGTGTGGGGGGGGGGGGGGGAGGGGGGGTTAGGCCGAAAAGCAGTGACAGGAGAGAATCGGGTTGTCTATTTGTGGCCCAGGTGCTCATTGCCGCAATTTTTCAAGTTTTGGTTCTATTTATTTATTTATTTATTTATTCATCACCCCATTCTCATTCTGTTTCTTCCGAATTCGTTTTTAATAATGATTGGGTTCAACAGACACTCCTGGGAGAAAGTACATATCTACGTGACTGGAATACTTTTGGCCAGAAGTAGAGAGAGAGACAGAGAGAGAGAGGTAGATAGATAGAAACAGAAGCACATAGAGAGAGAGAGAGAGGCAGACAGACATATAGACAGAGTGAAGGGGGGGGGGCTTCAGGAGCAGACTAAGAAACGAGATTGGAGGGGGGGGGCGGATTGTGTGACTGCCCCCGGGGAAAATATCTAAACCCAATCTGCATTTAGATTTGCGCCAAAGACGGGGTTGATTTGCAATCGGTGGGTGTGAAAAATATATGCAAACAAGCTCGTCAGATACAAAGCGAGAGGAGGGAGAACATTTTAATTCTGCTCTTGGAAATTGGGTTGATTTACATCAGTGGTTCTCAACCTTTTACTGGCAATCGCCCCCTTAGGCTCCAAATTTTCTTTCATCGCCCCCCCTCCCCCCCCCCCCCTCTCCAAAATCCCCTCTCTAACCCAGCAGCTGATACATTTGACAAGAAGACAAGACTACACACAAATTAGTATGTTAAGTTTTTCAGAGCCTTATAAATGTCAAGAGATGTGTTGATTATTCATTGTCGAACAGAAAACATTCTTTATCAGCTGATGCGCTTTAAGAAAAGAGGCCTTTTCTGTTCAGAAAACCCATCTACATGCGCTGCTGAAGTAGTCAGTGGTTGCATTGTATTTGCCCCAAGTCGTACGCCATTCATGTTTTGCCCCCCCCACCCCCCCCCCCATTGTTTTCGTCCTCTTGTCGCCCTTTTCTGCGTTTTCGCCCCCCTCCCCGACAGATAATAAAATCGCCTTCCAGGGGGGCGATATACCCCACGTTGAGAACCACTGATCTAGACACCCCAGGGGCCGTAGTGGAAACAAGAGGAACAGATACAGCACAGAAAGGTCAATGAACAATGCGTTTCTTTAATACAATAAATACACAGAAGATCGTTCTTGCCCTCCTCAGTCCGCCTGAACAGGACACTTGAGCCATATTCTGTCATATTTCACAAAGGTCCCTTTACTTACCATGTCACACCATGTATGCCTGTCACTGAGTTTATATATTTGTGATATGTATAATTAGGCCTATGTACTGATGTATGAGATACGCGTACCATGTGTATGTGTTCTTAACTGCTCTGTGAAAGAGTTTCCCTCATGGGCTATTAAAAGTGATTCTTATTTTATCTTACCTTATTAACGGAAATGTTCACACTGTGGAGGAACCAAAATCTCATTTCAGCTGAAATCTTCTAAACAGCCGCCAATCTTCATCTACGACATTGTTGAACAGCGCACCACTTCACACTATCAATTCTCATCGACTTGGACAAGACATCCGACATTTCACTACGGCCACTTAACCCTATTCTCCCCAAGCTTGTTCTCATTATTCTCAAACCCAGACCTCCGAGGGTTTACAACCGGTGCGTTCCGACGAAACATTTCGGGGACGCAACTGCTTTTTTCTTTAATCCGGGTTTTTACAACAAAATTGCCCGTGGAGATTCTGCAACTCATTTCAATATCCGGTGATGGCTTGACATTTGAGAGGTGCCACCGAGTGCGTGTTGGAGTGGAATTTCGAGGATTATTCCGGGCGTCTAATCTCTTTCGACGATACGTGAAAAGATACAGATCATCTTTATGCCGAAACACATTCATCGATGAGAAATGTTCAGTGTTTCACATTCTGCAGTTGTTTTTTTTCCGTTCCCATTTTTTTTTTCTCTTCCCCGTGCAATCAATTTTTCAGCCAAATATCTGCATCCGCCGTGGATATCTCAAACAAAAATGGTCAAGTCTCTGACGAGAAGCGAAGAGAGACAGGTCATTTCTATGATGAAATACGTTCATTGTTGAGGAATGTTCAGTTTCATATTTATTTTCTTGGTGTTTTTTTTTCTTTTTTTCTTTCCGTTCCAAACTTTTTAGAACAATCAATAGATAAGCCAAATATCTGCGCCTGACGTAGATTTTACAAACGGAAATGGCCAAGTCTCTTACGCGAAGAGAGACAAGCCATCTCTGTACTGAAACACATTCCTGTTTCTGAAAAAAAAAAAAGGCGATCGTTTAGTATGTAGAAGAGATATTTTAAAAAAAAAATGTATACTTGACACTTGTCTTGTGGCACTTATAAAGCTGGTCTCACAGTTCCGATTTATTCTAACTCCTTATCATAATAACTAAAGCCTTTTGTGCAAAAAGTGGAATTGGAACAAACAGACGAGGGTCACCAAAGTTTCACACTTTATACTGGTCATTCTCCTTTTTGTTTCTTCGTTGCATGTCATCAGTCCATCAGCCACACATCTGCGCCCGATGCGGCAGCCCTTATATAAACAAAAATGACCATGTCGTGGACAGTGAGCAATTATAAGAATATGGATGTCTCAGTTGCGTCAACAAAACTGAGATGCACGGTGTCATACAATGTTCCGTCGCCATTCTGAATAAAAGCAACTTTAAAAAAAAATGCGGGGAAGCAAAATTCTGTAAGTTCAAAATAATGAAACCAACCCAACTGCTTCATTTTTTTTTATATGCATCTATATCTATCTATCTATCTATCTATATTTTTTTCAAATACCTCCCTCTGACTTGGGGGAAGGGTAACATAATACGAAGTCGTGATGCTTTTCTTTTTGCAAAATTATTGGTTATGGTTATTGTTGAAATATCTGGTGCTTGTAGGCGATCTTTCACAATCGATTCGCAAAGTTATCGCTGTGGATCGTTTGGGGTTTAAAAAAACACAAAATCAATGCACAATTCTTTTACTGTTCCCATATTAAGAAAAGTGTCGTATTTGTCTTACACATCCCCCGCTGTTCACCTTGCTTCAGCAAGCATTAATTTTCTTTACATTGAGCATCCTTTTCTGGCTTCCTTCATGAGACTGAGAAACTTAACATTTCTAAGTTCTCTGAATGCACTTTTGGCTGAGAAGACTCCAGACATTAATTTTTGTTCTACCCATCTTCAAATGAACTTTTATCTCCCACTTTCAAAGATGACCCAGTGACATTTTACCACCGCTGGTTTAGTCTAACTTTTTAAAAATATTACTTTAGATCTTCGAAATAGAACTCGAGACCCGCGGACTCAGTCTATTCATCATTATTTCTGCAAGAAATCTAACATGCTATGTAAAATGACTGTATATACCAATCTAGGTTAAATCATTAAAAAATTTTTTTATCACATTAGAGGATGAAATTCGCTGCATGTTTCTTTCTGGGTAAGTTCGCGTGACCAAACATGACTGTTTCTTTTGGCTATCACAAAATGGAATTTGAACAAAGACCACTGAAACTGGGTATTTCTTTTTTTTCTTGTCCTTGAAAAAGCTATTTCACCGAAATATTGATTTTTTTTTTTGTCTTTCCTTTGTCTTTGCGTTTTATTGTAATGTTGGGTATTATTAACTTACGCGAGGCTTTGCTACATACAACTTTTTCTTTTTGCCAAAGTTTGACTTTACTGAAACGGCGCGCATTGCAGACTGTTTATAATTCCGTCTCCTAAAAAAACTCTCTATTTGACACGTACAGTCTTTTTTCCTAGGATAGCAGAAATATTAACGGTCTGATAATTATTTTCCTGTACTTTGCCCGTCGCCGGGACTAGCAGATTACATTGATCCCATTACATAAACATGGCTGATTTCTGTAACACATGAGATTTACATCATCTTGTCACGCTATACATTCATTTTCAAGACGGGACTTGGTAGTTTCTCTATGTTTCGTTTGACGTCATTTGATGTACAGTAAAAATGACTTTAATAAGATCTTTGGGCACTTTTAGGGGCACAATGAAGTGATACTGGGTAAAAAGTCTCTGGAGAATAATTTTTCAGTCCTTTCAGTGGCATAATCACGTAATTCTGAGGTGTCCATTTAATAACTACAGCCACCCTGTTTCCAAAAAAAAAAAAAAACGTCGACCGGGTCGGGAAACTCCCAAGAGTCGAAAATTGGCCGACATTGGGTTTGGGGTCGAAAACTGACATTTATAAATGAAAATAACACTGTTTGGGGTGACTCGATTCCTTCAACTGGAGGTGTCCATGTGGGCGAAAGGAATTTTTGAATCATTTCAAAATCTGCCGAAAAAAACAAAGCCATTCTGAAAATTTAAACCACATACGAATATCCTTCCATTCGTCCCCCTGTTCGTCCGTCCCTCCAACTATCCATCCATCTGTCCGTAAGTTTCTCTGTCTGCCTGTTTGTTTATCTGTCTGCTTCCTACTTTTTTTGATTCTGCTTGGGAGTGGGGATCTGAAGGCCCCGGGCCTTATATAGAATAGAAAACCCGTAAAATGGGGACTACTTTAGCTATGACTGACAAACGTGTCGGCTGAAACCTCCTCAGGTTTGACACAGAAGCCGCGACAATGGCCACTTTCCCGGCATTTCCTTCACTCTGGGGAAAAACGAAATCCACACGTTTTTTTTTTCTCTTTTCAGGTGGAGAATATTGACTTCTAACGTTACAACATAAAAGTGGAATTGCAAGTATGCAGTTTAATTTAGGATCTAGAAGTTGGGACGTTGGCGACACAAAAAAAAAGCACCACCATTCCATGTCAAATCGTTGGCCCTCACACATTTGCCTTGCAGTTAAACTGTTGGTGGCTCTTGGAATTTATTCCACCGTTCTTTAGTGCAGCCGCGCATACTGAGGTTTCCACTACGCAGAATGACGTCAGTAAGTTGACATTTGACATGGAAGTTGGTACCTCATGCAGCCTGCGCCAGAAATTTCAACCCTCAATTTCAATTCGTCTCTTGATCGCTTAATTGTCTCTAAGTGCCACTACTATTGTTTTGAGAAATGAGAGAGAGAGAGAGAGAGAGAGAGAGAGAGAGAGAGAGAGAGAGAGAGAGAGAGAGAGAGAGAGAGAGAGAGAGAGAGAGAGAGAGAGAGAGAGAGAGAGAGAGAGAGTGTGTATTCAGGAATCATATTAACTCAATCCAAGTTATTCGCACTTAATATAATTAGGCGTTCATAGAGCGAACTAGGCTTGAGGCTAAGCAACCGAAGCGCTCGATTTGGACACTTTTCAATATTCTTAGACTCAGGCTCTTTTGATTTGCCAAACACATACAGGTAAGCACGGAAACATTACTGTGAGACTACCAAGACATAATAAACAATGCATATTATTACATACAGGCATGCACATATTGCCCTAAAACAGCCCTTTTGAAGGGCTCATGGCGAGCCAAGGAAGGACAAGATCAGAAGAAAAACAAGAAAGCAAAACAACGAAAAGAACAAACTTGGAAACGAGATGTAGGGGTCACTGGCAGAAATCCTCATATACATTTCAAACATCACCCCCCCCCCCCAATACACACACACACACCACCCCGGACTGGGAAAAAAGCTATTCCGTTACGCATTTTACAATGAACTGTATAAAAAGTCGAGCCTGGCTTAACGAAACAAAAATAATATCTATAATAACATTATGGGGGGTAAAAAGCAGGTACTGCAAATGGAAGATAATGCCAAGCTATATCATAATATCAAACACAGCTTTAAAAAAAAAATAATTAAAAATCTGCATTTGAAATTAAACGATCTAACAACTTCAAATGAACAGAACATGTGACATTAATTCCAACAAAAGTGAATATCAGTTAGTTAATTAAACAGAGTTAATATTGGACTGGGCAGACTTGAAGCATAACCTTAATGAATAATAGAGCAAAAAACATTGTCCAGCAAGCAACCATACCAGTATCTACACTGAGGGTGTCCGAGTTGCCTTCTTTACGGAGTTCACGAGTACAGAAATCAGAGCAGTGGACTGTGCAGAGCTGATTCATAAAATGAGGAACTGAATAGCAAAATGTAGGCCTATCCGGTAGTGATTTAACCTAAATTAGTGATTTAATGGCCCTGCAGAAAGCCAGTATCGAATGCTTTCTTCCACATCCAAAATTTAATATCAAAACTTGAAGGCGCCTAAGGATACTAGGCCCGGAACAGCACAGACAGCTGCTGGCAGCCAAGAAGTGCACGCCATAATTTCCTATATTTTCTCAGTCAATCCAGGAAGACCCTCTCACATATAGCCCGGTCAGCTTCTGTAAGCATTTCTTCGGTGTACATTTTGCTGGCGGGAACAGGCTGTGACGTTCCGAGCTTAGTATGATACCCCTCAAGTGTTAAAAGAAACAAAAACAGAAAAAAGAAGAAAAAAGAAAAAGAAATACAGACGAAAATTACACTAGCCTAACTTACTGTAACTGTAAGTAATCAAGCAAAACCTTCATAATGTACTCATAGCAGAGGTACCCGGCGCTGCTCGGGATAAACCCTTACCTCCTCTCCTCTCCTACTACCCCCCGCCCCTCCCCCCACCCAACTACTGAATCAAACAACAAACACTGGGTCTGAGGCTACAACTCATATATTTTCTGAATAAAACCCGGACCCACCTGACTTGCAGAGAACTCACATTTATTATATAAATGAATTACCAACCATGTACTTTTTGATCTTCGCCCCCTCAAAGTTTGTCATAATCAACTACTGCAGATCCCAAAATAATGCAATAATGAAAACAATTAAATTCTAAAGACAGTTATCAGTCGATTCTTCATGGAAAACGGCCATTCGTTTAACCCTCAGTGTAAAATCGGCGCATTAACCCAACATTTTGACAACATCGTACAGCTTAATTCTGGTGTTGAAGGAAGCGAGAAAGGGTGGGTTACGTAATGAACTGATCGTCCATCTCACATACTGGCGTATTTACGCTTTTTCCATTTTACAGGAGAACGTTTCAATGTTTTTGGTGAAAGTAAGATTTCTTACGAAGGACACAAGTACGGCCATTAAAGATATCAGTATGTCACTTAACCCTCTAGTGCCCAGACGAAAATTGCCAACCCAAAAAACTTCTGAAATCGTGTGCTGAACTGATTTTCAACAGTCGGATTTTTTGCAAAAAATATAAATATGTAACTGGGAAAATTATTCGTTAATAAAATATGAAGACTAAGTGTCTTGAACATAAAGCATTTTGGCCCCAGGTGACCTATTTCAAATACGGCACACAAGGCGCTAGAGTGTTAATGAGAATATAGATCTCACCGTGAGCAATGATCAGGCAGCCACAACGATATCTTAGTTCTTGTTTGTTCTATGGATCATTTTCTCAAAAACTGGAGATCTGTTTGTCTGTAGAAGAATGCACACAAATGCACACTTTGACACTTGGCTTAACGTGTGCCGTGGCACTTATCAAGCCCTTTCATAGTTCCGATTTATTCTTTATTCTAACTCCTTATCATAAATATCACTAAAGCCGCAAACGTTTAACGTCAAATTGCTCAGTTGTGCAAAAACGTTGAGTTGGAACAAATAAGAAATAAGGTCGCCACTTGTTTGAAAGGCGTTGTCGCACCCGCCAAACTGTTGCGTTGAAACAAATAAGACCCAAAGTCGCGATAACTCAAAACCATCAACAATACGCCAGTAGGAGAGATGGACCAGGGACTGATGACTGTGTATGACATACAATAAAGTGTGGTTACTGTTACAAAAAGAAGCAAAATAAAAAAATATGTAAAAAATGTATTCGTGTTGTTTTTTTTTACTCACAACAACCGAGGTCTGGGAGGAAAATAACACAGGAGACATGGAGAACGAAATGAAAATAATGAATCAGTGGCAGTGAAAATATCGATGAAAAACAACAAGAAAATAAAAAAAAGGCTGTGTAAGAAAAAGTTTACTAAAGCTGTGGTGAGAAAACCATTAATAATATTTAGGTAAACAACATTAATCATTTTGCAGGATAGCAAAATCATGTAAGTGCTGAAAGAGGAAAAAGTTGTCAAATGAGATTGGAGGTAAGGACATAAAGCTGCTGCTCTTCCGACAGCAAAACGCGGTATTGATCACATAGTAAGCTGTGGCGGATCTACATTTTCGGACCGTGAAATTTGAATTGTTATGGGGCCCCTTCGCAACCAGCAAAAACTGGGCAACATCCGAAATTCACTCATTAAGAAAAAGTTTCTTCAGAGCCTCTCCGGAATTAGGGGACCCCGAAGCTCAAGTGTCATTAGTTTCATAGTTATGTAGATGCATTTAAAAGTGTAAATATATGTGAATTATTGGTCACACCTGTGACCCTATGGAATTGGGAAAAAGGGACAAATGACCCAGACTTAATATGATAAGGGAGATTGTATCATTACGATGGTCTCGGGCGTAAACCGCGTAACTCAGAAATTTCCCAATTTTTTTGTGTACGGTGTATTTGGGGCATATTGCCACAACACTCACAATACTGTAAGTTACTGCCAGCAAATTTGGGCCAGGTTTAAGAAAAAAGCGATTGTGGTCATGTCGTCAACGAAATAGTTGATGTGGCTAATGAGCCAAGCCTAACCCTTATAAGGCTAACCTTAACCCTTATTACCCTAACATTAACCCGTATAACCGTAACCTTAACCCTTAAACTTTCTAAAGAATTCATCGTGCCAATAACATCAATTTGGTCAGTTGGCCCGGAATCTCGCTCCTGTGGAAAGACAGTGTCGCAAAACTGCCACTGATAATAGTGTTAATCATACCACGTATTGCTGTCTAAGAGCAGGCTAGTGCAAAAAGAACAACATAAACGGTTAACCATTTGACAACAAACATAACTTTGAAGCCAAACAAAAAACAATGTTTGTAAGCCATAATACATTATCATCATCATTATTTCAATATCACACAAATGAGTCAAATGGGGCGTTTTGACGTAGCACGGCTTCTGTTTCTCGTACAGAGAAATTGCAGTCCTTTCCATGCAATGAATCTCTGTGGAAAGAGGCTTTTCGCTTAACCCTCACTGTGAAATTTTACTTTAATATAGATAAATAACTTATTGACTTATACAGCAAATTTCGAACCTTCCAAAACCGATTTGAAAAAGCCGTAAATCTTCAACATGACATGTGGCACTAATATTGTACTGATTGTTCACCAGCCGTCCTTGCGGCGAAATTCGGCTTGCACCGTTAATTTTTGAAGTTTTAATGCTAATGTTAGGATTAGGATTAACGTCCATAAAAACTTCTTCGCTGGGCGAATGGTGAGTATTCGGGGTACCTGGCCTAAATGGTCATCACTCCAATCTATTAATTAATTCATTCATTATTGCTATTTGTTTTATTAATTGAATGTTATTTATTATTATTATTGTTATTATTATTATTATTATTATTATTATTATTATTAACACTATCAATTACTATTCTAATGTAGTGGTGGTGGTAGTAGTAGTATTAAATATATGATGCTGGAGTCAGTATTCACTGGCAATTAGCAGTTTTTTAATGTAAATCTTACGACAGCATTACAGGCCGTGTAATTACTCAGTCGTATTGAAATTTAGATTATATTACGTTGATACCTATCATACGCATTTTTAAACTCAAACCTTTTTCTAATTTCGGTTGTTTTTTTTTTTTTCACTCACTGACACTATTTAACATGATTCAATTGTGCCTTTCGGGGAAAAAAATGCGAGGTGACCGACTCATTTCTATTACTTACTTACAGCAATTCGCCTTCAGCAGTTCGCCTCAGCAAGTCATCTTACTAGATAGATGTGTGCCACATTTCATTAAGGTTCTTTCCATGTCACTCCATGTATGTCTGTTATTGACTTACTGAGTTATACGATACGTAAGATATGTGTACCACGTGTGTGCTGTTAAAAGAATTTCCCATATGAGATAATACAGTGATTCTTATCTTATCTTATCATATTATCTTATCTTATTCCATTTATTTGTTTATTTTCTTTTATTTATCATTTTTATTTTCACTATGTTTGAAATCATTTATTTATTCATCTATTTTTTTAAAGAGCAGGAGTTTTCAGCCCCATTAACGTTGTCACCTCCTTCAAAACTCATAAGCCCTCCTAGCAGTTCTCTCTCTCCACACCCCCCCCCTCCTCCCTCTTTTTTTTCTCTCTCTCTCTCTCTCTCTCACAGAGACACTTCACACAAGGGGAGAGAGAGGGAGAGCGACAAAAATAAGAGATTTTGTTGTTGCTGCTGTCACACTTCGGCTCGCACCCCCTCTCCCACTCCCTCCTTAAAAATCCCTGGTCTATCTACAAAACAACGTGTACGACAATCAATAAAGTGCTGACAAGAATGAATGACACTTGAGCTTATTTAAACTTCATACAGACTTGTTGTGACTGTCATTCTTGTCTGATCGATTCTGATAAACATTTCAATTTTCCGGTAAAATTCAAGCTTAATTTCTTTACGTACTCTACTGAAATAAAGTGGCACATGATTGTGATATTCTTACATTATTATTATGATTATCAAAATTTCCTGCCTTTTTTTTTTTTTTTCAGGTGGTATTAATTTAAATAATTCACAATTAAACTTTGGCCAGTTTTGTCAAAGGAGATTGTTCGTTTCAGTTCCCGGAGACAATTTAACATATAGATCTAATTATCCCCGTTTGGCCCACAGCGTACTGCGTGAAGTGAGTTTTGTCTCGGTTTTGCAGACTATGAAGTTAAACAGGAGCTTTTGCATTAGTGAAAGTGAAACAAGCCTGTCTGGTTAGTGTTGAGCTCTTTATTTGAGCAGGTTTCGCTGTCCTCGGCATTTACATACCACTTTTTCTTCTTTCTTTTTTTAATTTTCTTGTTGTGCTAGGGATTAGTTGTGTTTTTTGTTTTTTTATTATTATTATTTTCGCCCAGGCAGCGGCCTTATGCGGCCTGCTCTTCACAATTTCCAACTGCCAAGGTATCTTTAACGTGCGCAACGTGCACGCGGGCCCTCCGAATTTTTCGTCTTTATCCGAGAAGACTAGGTGCTCGATCCTACCTCCCATGGGACCAGGGACAGGAAAATATGAGAAAAATCCCAGAATTCCAGCATGCCTGCACGGACCGGGATTCGAAACCGGTACCTTCGGCATGAAAGGCGAGCACCTTGCCTCTAGACCACGGTGTCCCCTGTCCGTCTCGATAGTCGGTTCACAGGCAGCTCCCATTGGAAACAAAAACGGAAGCAAAACTGACGTGACTCTGTGGGCGACCAGCTTAACTATTTGCTGCCGTTGTTTTTTTCTCTTTGGTTATTTTTTTCCATCCAACGAGCCGGGCAAATTCCGTGCCTAAGATAGATAAGGATTCTCACGATTACATAAGAAAATATTCGTATCTGAAACACCACCGGGCAACTTCGGGTACGAAGACAGGGTTTGATATGAATACATTCCCTCGCCATCAGAGTCAGGGTAGATAACGGTTTAAAGACTTGAATTAACTGCACGAGAACTAACGTAAATGTTGATGCTTGCCAGGGATAAAAATGTAATTTCTGAGCAACACGAGATGTTTTTCTGAGATGTCTGGAGAGGTCAGTGTTACCCCTGTCAGCTAAGACCTCTGTGAATCTCTCTCTCTCTCTTTATTTCTTTCTGTCTTTTCTCTGTCTCTCTCTCCCTCTTCTCTTTCTCTGTCTCTTTCTTCATGTTTCTATTTATCTCTACCTCCCCCTCCCGTTCAATCTCCACCCTCAATCTCTCTCGTTCTATCTCCCCCTCCCTCTTTCCAACTTTACCCCCCCCCCTTTTTCTTTTTTATCTCTGCCCCGTCACACTCTTTCTATCTCTACCCTCACACTCCCTTCTCTCCTTTTTCTTTCTCGCTCTCTCTCTCTTTCCCTTTGTCTCTCTCTCCCTTTCTCTATCACTCTTCCTCTCTCCTGACCGTTCTCTCTCTCTCTCTCTTTTCCTTTCAGTCTCGTCCCCTTCCCGTCTTTATCTCTCTCACGTTCACATACACGAACACACAAACAAAAAAAAATCATCCCAAACTTCAGCTCAAACAGCATGCAGAGCCCCTGTGTGATTATAACAGGCCATAATTTCCTAATTCCCCGTAAATTCCTCAATCTAAAGTTGGCACGGGCAATTTCAAACTGGCAAATCTCACATATTAATTTTTTTTGTTTGGTTTTTGTTTTGTTTGTTTTCCATTATCAGTTGGCCAGGAAAGTTATTGCTGTTGTTTTTTAAATGTTTATCTTCATTCCCTGCTACAGTTTTCTCTCCGAACTCTTCTAATTTCTTCTTCTTTCTATTCTAAAGCAGCCAGGAAACTTTGGAAGACAAGGTTGATATCGCCGATTTGCAGTCCGCCTTCTCTTCGAATTTTGTGGCCCCGGCGACTCCTTGGGTACTGTGTATCCAATCTGTGTTTTAATTTTGACAAAATGTTGTTTAACTCTCAAACGTTTTCAAGACCAACTATTTCTGCTGGTTTCCAGATACTCATAACAGATCTGCTCACACGGGGTTACTGACTCAGAAAAATACATGATTACCGCAAAAGAAATGGACAGATTCAAATTATTATGTACGAAACTATGTAAGCTATTGACACTGATCGTGCCCGTTGTGGAGAAATTATTGACCTTTATTGCAACCCAAGACTCAGAATACCGAGACGAACCATTCCTTCTTTCACTTTATGTCCACAACTTGTGCGCGTATAAACACGGTGAGTACTACTCACAGAGCTCTGTGGTACTGGTCTTTTTCATTCAATTACGAAGGGATGTGGTGCCAATTGTTGCCTTGTTGACATGGATGATACACGCGCAAGTCGACGAACGGAATTTGGCGAATTGAACCGTCTCGGTATCCTGTGTCACGGCTCAAATAATTATGTTGCCTCATTCATTCATCCAGCGTGTCTGCCCACTGACAGTTGAGCAAATGTCCTACTGATCCCACTGTTCGCATGTTGCCAAATGCACGACGTTGCTTTGGTATTTTGTATTTTATATACTTATACACATAACAAATGCACAAAATTATAATTATGCTGAATAATATACTCATTTTACTTAGCTCAGTGACCGATCTGAGCCGCAATTTTCCATCAACCTTGGAGTCGGACAAAATTGCTTGCCGTCCCGGCCAATTGCCGATGTCTGTTCTAAACAATGAATATGCAGAAAAATCAATAAAATCAATAATAATAATAATAATATTAAAACAATGCGTAGCTTAAATCAACGTAAGGGATCTGGTGTATGTGTCAAGAACAGATTTGATTCATAAATGTTTCCACTGAGTAAATTTTTGTGAGAGAGCAGTGAGTAATTTTTACAAACGTAATTATTGTGCGAGCCAGCATAACTTGGTCTCGTAAACAATTTGTTTTGAACAGTTTTTTTCCTAAAAGATAGACAGAAGGTGTGGGGAAGGATAGACGGACAGCGTAGGTGTGCATGACTGAGCACTTTTTATATCTCGTGTTTTGAACTAGGTTTAGTAGAGAGGAAAGGGGTGAGTAGGAATTAAATGTTATTGAGACGTCTGTTGACGTACAGAAAATCCGTGATCCAGAGTAAAAGCTCGGGGTTTTGAACATGTTAAGAATTTATTACTATAAAATTACATTTTATTGTCTTGAGTGATTCGACCTTTGATGTCGACCCAAGGTCGTTGCGTAGGGCTGTTACTTAAAATAACTCGGTTCGGCAGCTGAGCTAGAGGTGGTTGCACCAATCAAATGTATGAATCTGGACGGAAGGTCGAGACATAGCTTTAGTATTTAAACCCGTGCAGAGCTTAGATAGGTGCCACATGTAGACAATCCATTTACGAGGTGGACGGCGATAGTCCTCAGCCAGATGAGAGACATTTAAGACGCAGTTGAGCAGTCCATATTGTGAGGAGCCTGATTTAAAGCTCCAGAGCCTAAGCTACTTGGTTTGATATGAACCCACAGCGTTTACATCCAGCGCTCTCACTCCTAGTGAGGGCCTCATGGTGAGAGTCCATACTAATTTGTAATGATGAAAGTGAACCGTTCTACTTACTTTTGAAGACAGTTTCAGAGCTACCGCCAGACAACGCATGGTTGTACAAGCATTCTCCATGGCGTGTCTAGAGGAAATGTCCATATCATAACATGTCTCATTGAATTAATAGAATTTAAACTGTTATATCCGTCGCCACGTGCGCGGATTCTATTTGGCATATAACTCATATGATCTGCAAGTAGTTAGAGTGAATAAGTTAGTCTTTATAGAAAGCTGTAGTTTCATTAGTTAGATTCAGTTGCCTTTGAATTGATATTTATATTTATAATTATATTTGTTACATTAATTCCTGTAATTAAACTGCCCTACAGTTCTGCTAAAAATCAAAGCAATTGATTTATTTAGTTTTTAGAGTGCAAGTATTTTTTTGTGTTCGTCGATTGTGGGAGCGGACCTCGAAAGAGTGTCAGTCGAATTCTCCCCATCCAACCCACATCGCGACAGTATGTATATCTTCGCAAATGCGTGTGCCTTAAAAAAAAAATACTGTGTTGTGGAACAAATCAAATGCATAAGCAAACAACAATTCAATTCAACATTGGAACAAATATGAAAACCAACTGAGCACTCATTACCTACTGAATTTGAAGGACTCAATTCTATATATCATGCCAAAGATGGCACAGAACTAATCCCTTCTACACTGTATTATACATTAAACGAGTGGGTATAACATTGCACCCAAACAATACAGTACAGGCACAATCAACAAATACTTGAAAGCAAATAAATATTAAAACAGTAGACCTGGACAAGACCGGATGTAACAAAACTTAAATTGATACTGACCTCATGGTCCGTGGACTCAGGAGTTTTCAACTTGAGGATGAGGTTGCACTCTTTCTTGACGTCTTCGCCGATAAATTGCAGATTGGCCTGAGAAATGGCCAATTGGTCACATTTGGGCTCCTGCTCGCTGCCATTCTCTGGCAGCTCGCTCATCTCCGCTAGCATGACTTCCATCAGGAGAAGCCTGGAACATAACCATAATGATTCACAAATTTAGAACTAATCTATTGGTATGTGTCATGAAAGCATATTTAGACGTGCACATAACGATCTGAGGCACAGGATACCGACACGAATCAACTCGCCACATTTCATCTGTGCCGATTTGTGCGCGTATCAAAGAAATCATCAAGGCGCATCTCACTCCTTGACAATAGGACGAATACGCGCACAGTTTACTGTCTTATTATACTGAGAGAAAGAAAAGTTTGTCTCGGTATCCCGTGTCTCGGATAATACTGTCCAAATAATAATACTATACGCTCATATTTAAAGGCAAGGAAACAATAAAATTTAACAAAATAAAACAAAAAAAAATACGAAAACAACAACAAAAAACAGTGTATATGTGTGTTATGCGTGGAGGGTGTGGTCATATGGGCGTAAACGTAAGTGGATGTCGCGAAATCGGGCTTAAGGGGAAAATTTTATATCTCGTCACAAACATCAACAAAACAGAAAAAAAAAGTAATAATTTCTATGACGATTTCCAACAAAATATTCTAACTGAATGCAGAAAAATGGCCCATCTTTCATTTTCTAAGCAAATCTCAATTTCCATAGAAAATGTATCCTGCCTTGGAGGCGTTTACTCTGGAATTTGGTTTTTCACCCTAAGCTTGATTTCGCCAGGATCCACTCACAATAATGGAACAGCGTGCCCTATTCGGTTAGAGACCCAATGTCAATGTGGCTTAGCTCAATAACGCATTTTGTCACGTGAAAATTCATTTGGAGAGCATCAAATGACGTTTTTTTATTTCTAAATTCTCTCCAGCTGTGACCATGACCTGCAGCACAAACGTTCGTTCTGATTGGTGGAAAGAAAACACAATCATACGGACTGGATTAAATTGCATGCTATCAAAATCGGGAAAAATGAACATTTGGCTAGCAAACTGGTTCTCAGCCGGCCAAAATCATCCCGTGATGAGGAATTTGGCAATTTCGGGATATGGGGATTTAGGGGGGATACGTGACATAGAGTACACAGAATTTATTGTGACAATACAGAGTCGCTTTTATTTTCTCTTATTCAAAGTTTGAATTTTGAGTTTGGAGAGACCACGTAGATCCAAGGACGATCACACCCGAGACACAGGATATCGAGATGAAAAAAAGACCTGAGACACAGGATACCAAAACGCATCAATTCGTCATTTTCCGCCCGTCGACTTGCGCGCGTACCATCGATGTCAACAATGCAACATTTCGCACCACACCCCTTCATAATTGAACGAAAAAGAGTAGTACTCACCGTATTTAAACGCGCACAATTTGTGGACCTTGGGAGGAGGTGGGAGAAGGAATGGTTCGTCTCGGTATTCTGTGTCTCGGAAAAGACCCTGTATGCCAGTCTTGATAATAACTAAAACTCACTTTTATCATCATTTCATATAATAAAAAATACACTATTCCCCACCCCCCGGGTTATAATTCCGTACCCCCAGCGGGTGGTCAGTGGGCGCTTCTGATAGGATCTCCCTCTATCCTACCATTCTGGTATATTCTGTCTCCCGTTTTGCTTCTTCCTCGCACAATCTAGCCATGATTTGTGTCATTGTGTTTGCTCCATACCCACGTTCAAACTCGTACGTCTAACTTTTGTTTTTGTTTTTCACAAACTGGAAAAAACTGAACACAGGATAAAGTAAGACACAATAGAAAGGCTTTTGTTATAAGTACGTGCGCACCCCCGAGCGTTTTTTGCTAAGGGCGCGTCCATAATTATGTACGTACCTATCCCTAACCCCGTCCCCTCAACCCTAAATCTTATCGAATCCCTAACCCTGCCCCTTACCGAGTCAACCAAAAAAATATTTTTAAAAAACCAGGAGGGAAAACACAAAAAGAAAATCTGAAAGAATAATTAATCAAGGCGGTGGTTAGGAGGATTTCGGGAGGAGCTCTCCAGCTCTAGAGTCACCAAAGGCTGTAAACTGCGTACCTCTAGCGCCAAAAACAACAACAAACAAAGTTGGGTGACGTACGTACTTGTAACAACATTCCAATGGAAAAAGTATTATTTTTATTATAATTATCATTGTGTCTTCTGCAGAATTGTGTTGATTTTGGCACATGCCGTCTTTTTCCGTAGTACGGCAGTGTTGTAGGGGGGAAGTGCTGTTGTTCGAGGAAGATAGCCTCGTTTCAAAGCTGAATAGAAAAAACACTGAGTTGTGTATGTTCACTGCTCATTTATAGTTTACTGTGTAAAACACTTTGCGTCTTTAACAACAGCCCCAGGGAAATACAGCCACGACATAAGATAAGATAAGATGTAACTTTATTATCGAGTTGCCAGGAAATTTGTTGTCACAGCATCAGTAACAGTACAACAGTAAATACAACATCTAAGGCACACGGGTCTTTAACGCGTACCGCACACACGCATGTTGCTCATGCACACAACATTACCAGCGAATAAGAACATTATTCTTGCAGGCACGAATGTAGGGGAGAACCCCATTTTAAAGGGCTGAGAACCACTGGACTTAAAGTAGAAATAATAATACTAGTAAAAATATGATTTTCCAGATCTCCCGCTCTGCCATTCATTTGTTTGTTAACTCAATGAATGATGGAGAAACGGCATATGTGGAATGAAAACAGCGCACAGGATTCAATGACAGAAACACACTTTATATAAAAAACAAAAAAAAAACGATGACAATAATTGATGTCTGAAGTGTTTTGACATTGATCTCGATCCACGATGACCTGTTCATCTGGATTTCAATTTAACTTTTTTTTTGTTTCTCTCTCTCCCGAAAGCACGAAAATTTTCAGAAAAAGAAAAAAAAAGTAAGACAGAGATGAACGAAGGAAGGAGAGAACAAATTAAAGAAAGAAAGAAGGAAGGACAGAAAGAAAGATGAAAAGAAAGAGAGAGAAAGAAAGACAGAAAAAAGATAGAAAGAAATACAGAGAGAAATAAAAAAAAAAAAGAAAGAATGAGAGATAGAGAGAGAGAAAGAGAAAACGAAAGTGGGAGAGAGAAAAAGAAAGAAAGAGCAACAAGCATGTAGGAAAAACCAAATCACAAGCCAGAAACTCGGGACTAAAAACCACAATACAAATCCACTTTTAGGACAAGCAACGTGTATGTGCACTGTCAGGAAAATGGTTCGCGGGAGTGAAATGAATGCAGCACAGTAGGAAAGAAGGGAGGTGAAGGAATGAGAGGAATATTGTTACAAGTACGTAGGTAACCCCACGTTTTTTTGTTTTTTTTTTGCGCTAGGACTGTATAATTATTTTAAAGCCATTTGTGACGCCAGAGCTAGGGAGCACCTCCCGAAATATGCATCGGTTCCTCCCCTAACAGCAGCCTTAATTAATGATTCTTTCACTCAGATTTTCTTTTTCTTTCCCTCCTGTTGTTTTGGGGGGGGGGGGGGGGTTTGAAAGGGTTGCGGGCAGGGGTAGGGATTCGATAAGATTTAGGGTTGACGATAAGGAATGCGGGGATCAGTAAGTATATGTACGCACTCTTAGCGCAAAACACTTGGGGTGCGTACGTACTTTTAACAACATCCAAATGAGAACAAAGCACAGAAGACGTAGAAGAAAATATTACAGGGAAGTAATAGTATGAAGAACCAATGAATGTCAGGCACAGAGGAGAGGAAATACTAACAAGGACCTCACCAAAAGAAAAGGAAAAGAAAATAGTACACGGCGATATACACGAAAGCACGACAATAAACACAAAATAAGAGAAAGAGAGAGAGAGAGAGAGAGAAAAAAAGACCATTTTAATTTTTGCAACAATAAACAAGCATGAGAATAGAAAGGGCAGCAAAATAAGCCTGACGTGAAAATTAATCATCGAAAGCTATTTTTGAAATTTTAATCAACTTTTCCCCCCCAATTTTGTCCAAAATATTTGCTAGCATCCACTGCTAATGGAGTTCAATAATGAGAGAATTATTGAAGAAAGGAGGGAAAAAAGGGAAGAGATGGTGAATATGGATAAATAGCCCGGAGCTAAAACGAAAAAAAAAAAGAAAAGAAAAGAAAAGAAAAGAAATACTGGAGAGAAAGAATTAAAATTTGATGTACATCAATGTTATCATGGCAGCTGTCAGGAAAGCCCGCTGTTAGTCGCGCCGCTGTCACTTCCGGCGAGCTGATCATCAATTTGCGGGAGTCAATTCACCATCCCATTGGCCTGTTATTATTATGGTCTGAGATCAATTATTAACTGCTCATTTTAAAGTGACCTGCTCATTTTAAAGTGCAGCATGCCCACACTTATAAACGAACGTGTCTGACATCTATGTTGGCCTCTCTTTCGGTACATAGGAGTAATTTGTGTGTGTCCATAATAATTGTAAAAACCATATCACACGACTTCAACTTTTATAATTTTGTTTGGATAAAGTGCTTGATGACGCTAAACATCAATATTGGGTGGAGGTTGGGGGGGGGGTGTCAGATGGAAGGATGTGGATGGGGGGATGAGGGTGGGGAAAGTAATAGGCATAGAGGCACATTGTCTGAGACGCAAAAGATCATGAGCGCAGATCTACATACATATAGATAGACAGTCAGTCAGACAGACAGACAGATAGACAGATAGATAGATAGATAGACAGAATGATGTGAAGCAATGGCAAATTTGGGTGAGAGAAAATAGTGACAGAACAAATAAAGGAAGGGAAAAGGGGGAAAAAGAGAGAAAAGAAAGAAAGAAAGAGCGCAAAAAAAGACAGAAAGAAAGGCAGAGAGATAAACAGAAAGAGAGGAAAAAGGCAGAAAGGAAGAAAAGAATGAAGAAAGTGAGAGGGAGAGAAAGAAAGAAAGAAAGAAGGAAAAAAAAAGAAAGAACGAGAGCGACAAAGACAGAAAGACAAAAAGAGAGAGAAAGAATGAAGAAAGCAGAAAGAAAGAAAGAAAGAGAAAAAGAGAGATTGAAAGAAAGAGAAAAGAGTGAGAAAGAAAGAAAGAAAAAAAAGAAAGAAAGAAAACAGAAAACGAAAAAGAACAGAAAAGCAATAACAATACGAGCACACTGCAATGATCAAATTAAAGATCAACTTGAAACATTGACTGTCATGTTCTATAGAACAAGCAGACAAGGGCTGTCCTGATCATTGTGTTTACCAAAGTTTTCAGGCTTTTCCCTCAATTCAATGTCTCTTGTCTAACTTGGCTGTCATCGTATATGAGACATGAAGATGTGTGTTGGGAACGCTGAGCAGGAATGGAAATGTGGAGAGCGATTATGAATCACGTGGGATAAAAGAGTGAAATTAATTTTTTGGCTGGCAGGAAGGAAGGATAGAAAGCAATTTAGACAGACAGAGAGCGGGGGAGACAGAGAGACAGAGAGAGGGAGAGAGAGAGACAGAGAAAGGGGGAGAGAGACAGATAGGGGGAGAGAGAGAGACAGAGAGGGAGGGAAGGAGAGATGTGTGGGGAGAGAGAGAGAGAGAGAGAGACAGAGAGGGAAGGAGGGACAGATGCCGAGGGGGAGAGAGGGAAGGAGAGACGGAGAGGACAAAACAGGGACAGAGAGGGAGGGAGGGGGGATGTGGAAGAGGGGAGGGAAAGTGAGAAATGGAGAGATAGAAAGAGAGAGAGGAAGAGAGGGGGAGAGAGGGAGGGAGAGATAGGTTCAGGAAGGGAGAGAGAGAGGGAGAGAGAGAGAGAGAGAAAGAGAGAGAGAGAGAGAGAGAGAAAGAGAGAAAGAGAGAAAGAGCATCAATCATGTCGGTTATCTTCAATAATGAACCTTTTTTTGTTGCTGTTGTTGCTGTGGATTTTCATTATCTACGTGACAAACAGCCAGACTTTTCATATCAGCTGAAACCTTCTCCCTAATGGTTTGTGATACTTGCAGCATAGGTCTGTTTGTCTGCATATAATAACAGACAAACAAACATTAAAAAAGTGTCGAGGAGACGCGAAAAGAAAAAAAGACAACAACAACAACAAAAAAGTGTTATCTTTGTGTTATACCCCGCTTTATTCTTTCCTCAATCTGCCTTCTGCGATGATCGCCGCGTAACAGTGGTCTAGAGGCAAGGTGCTCGCCTCTCATGTCGGAGGTACTGGATTCCAACTCCGGTCGGTGCAGGGAAAACAATTCCTGTCCCTGATCCTATGGCAGGTAGGATCGAGCACCTAGTCTTCTCGGATACGGAAGAAAAACTCGGAGGGCCCGTATGCATGTTGCGCACGTTAAAGATACCTTGGCAGTTAAAAGTCCAGAAGAGCCGACCGAACAAGGCCGCTGCCAGTGCAGAATTCTAAAAAAACAAAACAACAACTAATCCCTACCACAAAAATACACAGCAACAAGAAGAAGAAAAATAAAAAGAAGAAATGTGAGGTGTATATGCCCAGGGCAGCGCGAACCTTCTAGAATACCTAAACACAATTCTGGGATGACCAAAGATGAAACGGTCCTCGTACCAAACTGTGCGGCAGGATGGAAAGCTACAGTACACTTCACAACACAACGTCATGTTAATAAACGTGTGAATCTGACATACCCAGCCGGTAACCCTAGGGAATCCGATGCACGGGATTGAGGTCAGGTTTGCTCATAGGAATGACATCGTTCCCACGTAGATCCGACGGTTACGACATCTCGCCGACGTTGGTTTGATGTAAGGAACCTAGCCCTATGGTAACCCTACCAATCCTACAGAATCTTATACAAATCTAGGTCGGATTGACGTAGGGATGATGGCTGGGAATGCAATATTAATAAGTGAATCTGACGTATCCCAAATCCGACACGTAATGGTTCGGCCATAGATCTACTGCTTACGGCATCGCGCCGTCAGTTTGATGTAGGGAACCAGCCCCTACGGTAATCTACCAACCATACAGATATCCTATACAAATCTACGTCGGACTGTCGTAGACATACTGGCTGTGATGCCATGTTCATATGTGAATCTTATACAGGTGGGCTTTTATAGACTTTTTTTTTTTATAGCACTGAAGATATTTTTTTATTGATCTGACTGCTCAGCTTGATAGAGACAGGGCGTGCCACCCTGCCACTGTATTTTGATTGCATTTATCTCCGACTTAAAATTCTACCCCTTTTTCATCACTCCCGCCGTCCCATCTCTTTTGTCCAAATACCATTACCCCACTCAAAGTCAAAACAAAATAGTTAATTCCTTTATCTATTTTACATTTCGCTGTGTTTTTCTCTGGAGTAAGTGCTGTTTTTCTCTGGAGTAAGTGCTGTTTTTCTCTGGAGTAAGTGCTGTTTTTCTCTGGAGTAAGTGCTGTTTTTCTCTGGAGTAAGTGCTGTTTTTCTCTGGAGTAAGTGCTGTTTTTCTCTGGAGTAAGTGCTGTTTTTATTGTGTTTTGTTTTTTCGCCCCCCCCCCCCCATTTTGTTGCTGTTTGTTTCTTCTTCTGTAGCTCTGAGTTTGGAGAAACCACGTCGACGCGATAGCAGTCATATTGTGCTAGGAAGAAATAAGACGATAGACAGAATATACCAGAATGATAGGACAGAAGGTCCAGGAGACCCTGCCAGAAATGCCCACCAATCACCCCGCTGAAACCACATAAACACAGGCTTTAGGGAAAAGCAAACAGGAATTGTCTTTGGAATCCCTGTATTTACCCTCTGACCTTTTCAAGCGTCAAGTAGACACATGAAAAGCCGAGCACGACAAAAAAAAACAAAAAAAACACGACATCAGTGCCGGAAACTAGCACGACAATAGCAAGTGCAATGATCTACACACTGTGATCTCAGCCAGCGATCGGTTGAATCATCTGAAAATCCCACATTTCGAGGGTTGGCAACCCGAGTGTTTTATGTTCGAAACAGACAAATTGAGAACATCGAATTCAATCCTCTAACGCCCAGACTTAAAGACTCAGAAAGCCTTATCCGAAACTTATGAAACAGGCAAATCTATTTTAAACGAGTCAAATAAGACACAAAAATACTGAAGTAAATAACGAAAACTTCATAATCATGCAGATAAATTATAACTTATTTCCTATAAAAAAAAAAAGTACATGTAGTTTTGACATGAGGCAAATAATGGTGCACTGGTGCTCCTAAGGAGGGTTAAATTTTGCAATCAATGAAAATTTTAAAAAATGCAATAACTTCAACACGGTTTCATGTATAGTTTCATTGGGACATGAAATAAAGTCACACACCTTGTGTCTTGGATATCTTCAGGCATTTAAGAGCAGTGAACAAAATTGGACATAACACATTCTGGTTGACTACCCTCGATATACGACGGTCGGGACCCAATTGAACAGATTTGGTTTTGTCAGAGTGCGATAGTCTCATTGTGTCAGGATATGACTCAGACTCCAGATCAGCTGACATGGCCTTGTTATACTAACAAACTAAGTGTAAAAGTGTAAATGCTGCACTCTCTTTTTCTGTCTGAGGTTCCTAGACAAAAGCTAAATTAGAAAGTCAAAGTTTGATACAAAACACTGCTCAGTCCACGGCGCCGTCTGTAGAATAATTGTATTTTCAGTATAATTTAAAAAGGATATTACTTTCAAATTTGTCGAGGCCGAATGGTATTTTTTTCATAGGGGATTTATTAATGTCCCTGATGCCAGACAGTCATCAAAATGATTCCTTTTTCTTGTGTGTTGGTGATCGGGCACCGCCCGCATGCACTCTTACTAAACACGCGTAGAAATCGTATCAGACAAACGGAATTTGCTCACAACAAACATTAGAAATAATATGGGATAGTCCGCTTTATTTCTATAAACCTCAACTGTTTAAAAAATATTTAGATAAATGATTGTGTGTGTATGACCGTTCTTCAGTATGTGTGTGTGCGCGTATGGTGGACAATGTTAAGCGCCTTGAGGCCTCGGCGAAAGGCGCTATATAAATGCTCTTATTATTATTATTATTATTATTATTATTATAGCAACCAAATCTCTCCGACAATTTCCACTTCTATACCGACCCTCTAATGGGGCCACAGTCAGCCGGGGAAATAAAGAATTATCGGGCAATCACTATTTTGTTTAAAATTGTGAAAGACAGCCGGTAGAAAAAAAAGGACCTTAAATCGAGAGTGACTATTATAGTCGCTTGGAGTCCAAGATACATCCCGGCCGGCAAATTGAGTCCGGCATTCCTAATGAGGAAGCACACAAAAGAAATTTGGCGCGGATTTCCCATGTGAATCGGGGTCAATACCAACATAATGGAGACAATTTAGGGCCATGAAGAAGAAAGGATAATTTGGATGAGCAGCAGCGAAGCTGGAACTGGAAGCTCCCTTGTGGTAGGAAAGCCCCCTTTACAAACCTGCTTCAAGTCAACAGTCTGTGATGCCCGGGGGCCGGGGAAGGGGGTGGGGGAGAGAAGGTGGAGGAGGGAAGAAAGGGCAGACTACTAAATGATTGTCTCCATGTTATGCCCGGGGTCAAACCAGCTTATACAGCGCAGAACGTCGTTCAGAGGGTACAATCTACGATTCCGGAAAGGTGAGGGGAGGGGAGAGGGGGCAACTTGAAAGATCAAGCGTAGATAGATAGACAGATAGACAGATAGATAGATAGATAGATGCATAGAGAGACAGACAGATAGATAGATAGACAGACAGACAGACAGAGACAGACAGGCAGATAGATACATAGACAGAGAGAGATAGATAAATAAATAGATAGATAGACAGACAGATAGATAGATAGATAGACAGATAGATAGATAGATAGACAGATAAATAGATAGATAGACAGATAAATAGATAGATAGACAGATAGATAGATAGATAGATAGACAGATAGATAGATAGATAGATGCATAGAGAGACAGACAGATAGATAGATAGACAAACAGACAGACAGAGACAGACAGGCAGATAGATAGATAGACAGAGAGAGATAGATAGATAGATAGATAGATAGATAGATAAATAGATAGATAGACAGATAGATAGATAGATAGATAGATAGATAGATAGATAGATAGATAGATAGATAGATAGATAGATAGATAGATAGATAGACAGACGGACAGACAGATAGATAGATAGATAGATAGATAGATAGATAGATAGATAGATAGATAGATAGATAGATAGATAGATAGATAGACAGACAGACGGCAGGCAGGCAGACAGGCAGACTGACAGACAGATAAACAGATAGATACAGTTCACAGTCTCGGCATCTCCGGAACTAAACCAGCTAAATACATCACGTTGTTGCCGTAAGTACAGTGTATTCTGCTCGCCCTCCACTCCACCCATTCCCCTGGGGTAAGCAATCCTGAGCAACAGCAGCCACAGGCAGGCAGGCACGGCTGGGTTTATTGGCACAGTTACAGTACAGGCGTGGGGCTTCACCACTGTAACTTCGGGGTTAGTCAGATTGCAGGGGGAATATTATATTGTCTAAACTCTGTGATTGGTGTGGAAGTCAATCACAGTGTGATTTGTTGGACTGAGTGTTTGCTGTTGACTGGAAGAGATGGAGGGAAAACATCAAATTCTGAATTTTTATTGATACTTAGCGTCAAGTCAGAGGGGCTGTGATGGTGAGTGTGTGAATGGGAAAGTAAGAGGGAGGGAGTGGGGGAGGGAGTGAGAGAGAGACAGACAGAGGCAGAGATAGATAGATAGACAGACAGACAGACAGGCAGACAGACAGACAGACAGACAGACAGAGAGACAGACAGAGAGACAGACAGACAGACAGACAGACAGACAGACAGACAGACAGACAGATAGATAGATAGATAGATAGATATATAGATAGATTGAGATAAACGCTATGCCCCTTTACTGACATCAAAGGCACCTAGATACGACCATAATTATCTAGTACCTTCGCTTACATGTCTCATAGCTATACCTGTCTCCCCCCACCCATGACACTCCCTGGTTCGATTCCACAGACCTGTCAACACTGATGCCGCGACCCGGATCAAACAATATAATTATATTCGGCAAAGAACACAGAGTTGCAAGACAATGGCAATTACTATGCAGTCTAAACTAATCAGAAATTAATAAGACGGTACTTTTGCAACACGCCCGTTCAGCGCGCATTGTATAACAGTCTAGGTAATATGCTCTCAAAGCTGCGTTTGTTTCCTCCGTACATAATGAAAGCAATCCTTCCGTTTCACGACTTGAAGCCGGGACACAGAACACCGAGACAGACCATTCCTTCTTTCATTATATTCCTGCTCGCGTATAATAAATACGGGTAGTACCGGTACGCGAGACACAGGATATCGAGACGGACCAATTCATCATTTTCCGTCCGCCGGCTTGTGCGCATACTATCCATGTCAACAATGCAACAATTCGCACCATACCCCCTTCATAATTGAACGAAAAAGACTAGTACCACAGACCTCTGTGAGTAGTGCTCATCGTGTTTATACGCGCACAAGCTGTGGACATATAGTGAAAGAAGGAATGGCCCGTCTCGGTATTCTGTGTGTCGGGTCTAGATCTACTCTTTTTCGTTCAATTATGAAGGGGTGTGGTGCGAAATTGCACTGTTGACATGGCTGATACGCGCTTAAGTCGACGGACGGAATTTGGCGAATTGATTCGCCTCGGTACGCGGTACCCGGTGTCTCGACTTGAAGGTTTTTTGACGTTTCCCCTGCCGTTTCCGCGTACGAAAGCCCAGCTTGAGAAGTAGCGATGTGGATTCTACCAGTGTGGATATTCCCCCCATACAGACCCAACATAATTCACAACAAATTTACCAATTTCCTAAAGAATGCTGTTACAAGTACGTCTGTCACCCAAGCGTTTTGCTCTAGGGGCTCGTACGCAAATGTACCGTCCCTAACTCCGTCCTTATCCTAAACCCTCAAGCTTATCGAATCCCTAACCCTGCCCCCTACCCTTTCAACCAAAAAACAGGAGGAAAACAAAAATAAAATCTGAAAGAGTAATTAATCATAATTAATTAAGGCTGTTGCTAGGAGCATTTCGGAAGAAGCCCTCTAGGCTCTAGCTCTGGAGTCACAAAACGCTTTAAAATACGTACCCCTAGTGCAAAAAAAAAAAAAAAAAACAAACTCGGGGTGCATACGTACTTGTAACAACTGCCATTCCTAAATTCTTTCCCTGGGTATCTTGCACAAGATAACAGCGCTGGCCGAGGGCCCAAGACATTGTTCCCGCCCCGCCATCCGCAAAAACGATATCGGCCAACCACAATAAGAACACGCCGTGCACTCAGGCACCTTTGCTCTATGCATTTATCAAACCCAGCTAGACAACACTGATGTATCGCTGTGTACGAACTACTTCTTTGATACAACAACAAGAATTCAAACAAAACAAAACAAAGACAACACATGGCATTTGCATGATACGAGGATATCGAGCTGCGAAAATTTGGAAAACACAGACAGACAGACGGACAGATAGATAGATAGATAGATAGATAGATAGATAGATAGATAGATAGATAGATAGATAGATAGATAGATAGATAGATAGATAGATAGATAGATAGATAGATAGATAGATAGATAGATAGATAGATAGAAACTGCCATCAAAGATAGAAAGATAGTAAACGCTATGTCCTTTTACTGCCATCAAAAATACCTAGATACGATCATAATTATTATCTAGTATCTTTGCGTTCGTGTCTCAGAGCTATACCTGGTTTCCCCCCTCCTTCTTCTCCCCCCCCCCTCCCCCAAATCCGCCCATGACAAACATTTTTTAAAAATTGCCATGCCGGGGGAGGGGGAGGGAGAATTTCTCCTACAAAAAATTCAGAATGTCTTTTGGATAAGCAAACATGTTCTTTTTCCTGTTTTTCTTCTTCTCCTTTTCCTTCTTCCTTTCATCTTCTTGTCCTTCCTCTTTATGTTCTCTCACTCTTGTTCTTTCTTCTTTCGTACTTGAAACCCATTAAAACTTTACAGTAAGTTCTAACAAGGGTTGAAAACAATGCTCATTCAGTCCCGACCAACGCACAAAAAGACCGATGTATCTCTCACCTACACCATGGCATAGCCTGCAAAGGGAACATTACTACAGGCAAAAACACCGCCCTAAATGAGTCTGACTTTAAGTTTGGAGAATGGACGTCCACACGATAACGGCTATATTGTGCTAGGGAAAAAAAAAAAAAAGCAAGGCGATAAAATATGTGAGTGTGCATGAGAAAAGCCACAATATTATGTCGACAGAGCTGATTTTGAGAAAAACGGCTTTGAAGTGAAAATGTGGGTCCGACACAAACTTCCAACTTGGCTGTTGTTTAGGGGACCGTGGCATGCTACAGGGTAAACTGTAGACGAGCAGTGAACACTAGACACTATGATCTCTATAACGGCTTTGTAATTAGACAACGGTCTCCTAACAAGATCCAGAAACTTCCGACTTGGCTGTTGTTTAGGGGGCCGTGGCATGTTACAGGGTAAACTGTAGATGAGCAGTGAACACTACTCACTATGATCTCTATAACGGCTTAGTTATTAGACTACGGTCTCCTAACAACAATCACTCCAATATTAATGGGTCAATTAGCTATTGCCACTTATAGGATAAAATGCCGTTTTCTCAAAATCTTGTTTTAGGGGGGTCATTGTCTTCAATTTATCAGAAATGTCTTATCTTATATTATGTGTACAGAACTCAAAATGTCATGTTTGCGACTTATTGTGGGTTTTCTCATGCACACTCACATATAACAGAACGACAGGACAGTAGGAGGCCCTACCAAAAGAGCCCTCCAATCACCTGCTAACAAAATGAGACCCACGCTCATGCAATAAAATGAAATCATGAACAGACAGACACAAAGCAACGAAAAAACTGTCACCCTAAATTACTCCAACATTTATTGATTTATTATTATTATTATTTTTATTATTTTTTTGTTCTTTCATCTTTCTACACTCTCTAATAGAATATTTCACTTGCAAAATCAATTTACAGGGATGTTAATTAGATCTATTGCCAGTTTCCCATGAATAAATATCACGCAATGTTATATCAAATGTCAGATCAGACATATTATGATACCAGAAATTGAAACAAAAAGAAATGAATAAAAAAAGAGACAATAATAACAGAATGCTGTTACAAGTATGTACGTCCCCAAAGCTTTTTGCGTTAGGGGTACGTATTTCAAAGCCTTTTGTGACCCCAGGGCTAGAGAGCTCCTCCCCAAATACTCTAACAACAGCCTTAATTAATTCTCTTTCAGGGTTTTTGGGTTGAAAGGGTAGGGGCAGCGTTAGGGATTCGATAAAGTTTAGGGTTGGGGATAAGGACGGGGTTAGGGGTGGGCACGTGTACGTACGTGCCCCTAGCGCAAAACACTTGGGGTGCGTAGGTACTTATAACAAAAGACATAATAATAACAATAAGAATAATAAAAATGTTAATAAAAGAAGATTTGCGCCCATTTCTGGTATCAACATAGTTTACGAATAGTGTTGTCTTCATCAGATGTGCTATCAAAAACTCCATCAGAAAGAAAAACATAGAACACATTATAGGAATATAAAAATTGGCACGCGCTCCTTAAGTGGCACCGATAATTTGTGTTTATTGCCTTCATCCACATGCAGTATCATTAATATATATAGATAATGTATTATGCATTGATGTCCATCTTATTGGGCCCCTGCTTCTAGGATCTACAACTTATTAATTTGAACACTTTCATATATAAAATTTTCACAAAATTCCTTCTCAGATCTATACAAAACAATTTTTGAGAATTTCACCACTGCAATAATGTTTATACAAATATATTTATATGTACTTGCACAGGTGCGGTAAAGCTGATTTTTTTTTTTTATCGTCAATGTGTAGCGAGAGGCAATGGACGAAATTTTATCATACATTTCGATTTTACCTGACGAAAATGCGTTTCTTCCGTAGGACTAAACGAGAAAACAAACAGTTAATATGTAACATGAAAGTTAAAAGGCTGAATTTTGTCCAAAATGACTGTGTCCATCGTAAGTCAGTAATTTATCGTAAACAATCCTCTCCACTCCCCTCCCCCCCCCCACCCCTTTCTCTCTCTCTCTCTCTCCTCTCTCTCTCACGCACACACACACACACAAACAAACAAACAAACTACCCATAGATTGTGTAAAAGAGAAGTGTATGCGTGTATGAGAGAGAAAGTTTGAATATTTGAATATTATGAGTATGGAGAAAGCAGGCTGGCAGGAAAACGGCTATTTTGTGCTAGGGAGAAGCAAGAAGCATGACGATAGACCGAATCTATAGCAAGGATGATAGGATAGACGAAGACCCGACGAGAAGCGGCCACCAACCAAGACAAAAGCAAAAAATGCTGTTGTAAATCTTCCTCAGATTTGCACCGACTGGCACAACCGCCAACAGCATTTAGCGTGAATGGCAGACCGGATTTCTCGGTGTACACAACACAACTAATTGGTCTAGACTTTGGACGGGAATAAATTGTGAAAACATGCCGTTTAGAAAGGGTTTTTTTTTGCACTTAACACTCACTTGCATCGGCTGAGCTAATCACCTGTTTTCTCGTGCGCGCGTCCGAGCGAGTGTCTGTTGTGCTTTCTGTCTTGTCCTCACAGGCTTGCAGTAAAAAGCTGTTTCCTGATTGGCTGGTTTTTTTTTTTTTTTAAGTAGTTAATTAAATGCTGCGCTGGAATGTTAACAGGGCGTTTCGCCTTGTAAGTGCTTTGTTTTATATTCTGGCCGAATATAGAGGAACGTTTTTTTTGTCTGTTTGTTTGTTCGTTTCTTTGCTTTCTTTAAGGCCTGTTTACACTGGTAGGTTTTAGGAACAGAGAAAAGGAATGGGGGACTGTGAGGGAAGAACTCTCTTGGCTTTCCGTCTTTTGTTTTCCGATTTCCCTCTTCAAAACGTTGTTTGTTTACACAGGTCCGTTTTATGAATGAACAACGATGCGCATCGCTTGTTTTGGTCATGTTTCGAAGGGGGAAATCGGAAAACAAAAGACGGAAAGCCAGGAGAGTTCTTCCCGCACAGTACTCCATTCCTTTTTTTCTATTCCTAAAACCTACCAGTGTAAACAGGCCTTTACACGCCTCTTATGTTCTTCATTGGAAATTTTAACGCACAGGGGTGGGAATTACTGAAAGAAAAATTTCCCGAACAAAGAGGGGGGGAGAGAGAGAGAGAGAGAGAGAGAGAGAGAGAGAGAGAGAGAGAGAGAGAGGAGAGAGAGAGAGAGAGAGAGAGAGAGAGCGAGAGAGAGAGAGAGGGGGAGAGAGAGAGAGAGAGAGAGAGGGGGGATGGAAGACAGGGAAAGAGAGAGAGGGAGAGAAACAGAGGAGAAAGAAAGAGAGAGAGAGGGAAAGAGAGAGAAAGAGAGATACAGATAGAAAGGTAGAGAGACAGACTCATTGGCTGTCAGGCAGACAGACAGATAAACAATAGAAGAAAACACAAACAGAGCAGCAGACCAACAGGATAAGTGGCTTCTGCCAAACAATGGACAAAATCGACAGAGACTCCCAAAACACACAGACCCATGAACTGAACACATTCTCTTCTTTGCCCCCCCCCTCCCTCACACACACACACACACACACACACACAATAGAAACCCCTGTGCTCAATCTTATTACCCATTCCACGGATGCGTTCAAAACCATAATTCACGCAGCACGAGCGATGGTGGGTCGTTCATCTTGTCCACAGTCGATATTCCAAGGGACGCACGGGTGCCTGGGCCACATCCGGGCAACTCACACCGTACGTAACTTCCGGCCGGTTGGATAAAAGCCCTGGGTTTCGTCTTTGGGATGTTGTTCGGGGACCGTAGGATAATTACAATGCCCAGTAGAGAAAAATAATAGTGAGTTGGATTCAGCGTTATAAATTGTGAAGAACTACGTTCACCTAACAAAATCCACTAGATGACGATTGTCAGATTTGAGACACCTCTAGTTACTGCTGGCCCGGTGTGTATACGTTACGCTCGTATGTGTATGTCGGGGGTGGGGGGTGGGGGGGTGGGGGGTACAGGGCTTGCTGGCGCTGACAATACTTGTGTGGAAATCAAAACAGGAGTGGTCCTTTCCAGGCACACGTATTTTATTAATTGACATGCAAGCCTACCACGCTTGGAGTTCTTGGACTAAGAAAACACGGACAGAAACAACCAGGCTCAAGACCACCACTACTACCACTACCACCGCCACCACCACCATCAACACCGTCATCACATCACTACCACCACCATCACTCCACCACAACTACCATCACCATCATTAAACCGCCATCACACCACAACAATCACCATCACTGCCATCACCATCGTCATCGCACCAGCAGCAGCAGCACCACCACTCCACCACAACCACCATCACTGCCATCACCATCACCACCATCATCAACACCGCCATCACACCACCACTACCACCACTCGACACATCATTTACAAATGTGTCTCACAGTAATCCCATTCTGCCATTTGGCCGCTATCGGATAGAAGAAACGGTCCATTAACCCTGTACTTTCGGCACCGAAGGCTCTCACGCGATCTTGGCTCTTTCCAATCAAAGATAATGTGCACAAGAATTAATGTCGCTCCCATCAACCCGAGCCACACGACAGTTTTATGCTGGTCGCCATTTCGCGGGTACTGTCATGAAACCACGCAAATGTCTTCGCACGACTGCAAATAGTGCAAATGACAACTATTTCTCGCCAAATATGCTATGAAATTGTTAAGGATTTTTTGTTGTTGTTGTTTCTGTTTCACAGATAGCGGATGCATGACTGTCAAGTAAAATGGTGCCTTCGTTTTTTGTTGTTGTTATTGTTTTTATTTCTGCTGTAAAATCGATGTTTCGCATTTGCAGGGTTTCGTGATTGGGCCCATGATTTATTTTACCATGTGTACGTGTGCACATTTCATTGGCGCCCAGCAATATCCCAAGCAGCCACGCCTTTCCAGTGTCACTTCAGTTTATTTGCTCCACTTCTTCTCTCTGATTGTGTTGGTTCGGCTCGATATAGGCTGATCGCTCGCATAATTACTGTGGTATCAAAGCTACAGACCGTCTTTTTTAAGACCACTGCTGATGCTATAGAACTACAGACCCTTCTTGACCAGATATACCTATTTGAATTCTATTTATTTCACTCAGTTCTTTCTGTTTTGGTTCGTTCGGCTTGGTACATGCTGATCTTGCGCATATATTGTGCTCTTTCTAGACTACAGTATTGATGATAAGTATCTACAGACTGTCAGTTCGAACAGATGCGCTCGTTTTAGTTACTTCATTCAGCTCTCTTTCTCTTCTGTCCCGTTCTATCTCTCTTTCTCTGTCTCTCTCTATCTCTTTCTCTGTGTGTCTCTCTTTCTGTGTGTGTGTGTGTGTGGGTGTTTTTGTATGTGTGTATGTGAGTTTGTTGGCTCTGCTCGGGACACACTGAAAACTTGCAGGTTTTGGAATGTTATCAAAGTACAGACTGTTTTCTTTTTTTTTTTAACACTCCAGCTGATGCTGTACAGATCTAGAGACTTTCATCTTGAGCAGATATAATGATAAACGCGAAAGAAACAATACCCAAACGATACAATAAAACGCACAGAAAAAGGGGGAAGACAAGTTGGTTATTATTTTTCCCTTTTGCTAATTTTCTACTTTGCTTTAAGATTTGCTGCGACCCCACAGATTTTCTGTGGTTTTTATGACATTTTGTCAATTTTACCAAGCATTCATTGCTTTATGTTGACAAACTTGTCGCATAGAGTTATCTTTCTGTGATAACTTGACTCTAATTCTTCATTTCCTTCGTCTTAGTCTACAACGTCCACAGCAACCGTCTGAGATTTTCAGAAAATTCCAAGTACAAGATATACTAGGGTAATGCTGTTCCTTCAGTGATGCAAGCTCATGCACGCAATTTCATAACACAATATCATTACACAGCGACAAATCACAACATCATCGATGCAAAAATGTGTCAGACAGACAAATCTTATTTCTCATGCACTTCAGTCTTGTGAAAGAGGGCCCGTGTCTCCCTGGAGTACTCAGCGATAACGGCATTAATACAGACAGGAGAAGAAAAAAAAAATGAGTTACGTAGGATTGAGCTCTTGTGTGGTGCTGAGAGGTGATCTGGCGGAGAGCCTTGCGTGATGGAGAGACAAATAGGCCCTGTGCAATAACAGATCAACAAGTCTCGGTATTTCAGTTGGATCTGGATAAAATCCAACAGAAATAATCGGAATCATGATAGACAAAGAAGGGGGAAAGCGAGAAGCGCAGATAAATAGCCTGATAGGCAGATAGACAGAGAGACGGACTGACAGCTGAGATAGATAGACAGACAGACAGACAGACAGATAAATAGATAGATAGATAGATAGATAGATAGATAGATAGATAGATAGATAGATAGATAGATAGATAGATAGATAGATAGATAGATAGATAGATAGATAGATAGATAGATAGATAAACAGACAGGCAGACACACAAATAGATAGATAGATAGATAGGTAGATAGATAGATAGATAGATAGATAGATAGATAGATAGATAGATAGATAGATAGATAGATAGATAGATAGATAGATAGATAGATAGATAGATAGATAGAGACAGAGAGAGCGAGAGCCAGAGAGAGAGGGGGCAGAAGGAGGGAGGGGAAAGGAGAGAGGGAGAGAGAGAGAGAGAGAGAGAGAGAGCGAAGAGAAGAGGGAGAGAGACAGAGACGAGAAAGAGAGGGAGAGAGAGAACGTGTGTCTACAATATCAAACTACCCCACAAAATAGTCCCATACATCACACCGAGAAATCCCATTCAAGTGTCTGAGTTGGAACTCTATCCTGTAAAAGGAAAGACAGGGAGAAAATGTCTGTCTCCCCCTGGGGTACTTAGCCACCAATCCAGACAGACAAATCCTATTGGTGGCTGAAGTGTCGAGGGTAGGCAAAGCCTGCGTGAGATGTCAAGTGTTAGGACGCGTTGGAAATCCCAAATGTTTATGTATTTGCTAACTTAGAGTATTGTATAACCAAAAAAACATCGCTCGGGTAATGGCTCGTCAGTCAACCAACCAAAACAGCGATAATGTTATTAATAACCGAACAAGGAACTGAAACCCTAGGGGCAGCGCGACTTCATTCTGAGTGAGAGATACTCGCGTCAATCAAGTGGGTTTTCTATTGGCGAAAGGGAAGTACAATGCATGTATTCTAAGTGTTTATAGCTGAAATATATATTGAGGGCAACCAATAAAAGCTTTGAACAAAGTCAAAATATGACAAAAAGAAAAAGTGTACATGGCAAAGCCCAGTGTAAGTAAAATTGTATAAAAACCATTCAATAAAACGCAATGTTCTACCAAGTTTGGCTCTCGCGACGACTAGTCGTCTCACGTGACCTTCTACGACTATTTTATGTGTTCATTCTGCAGCTATTTTATGTGTTCAGTTTTGATATTTGTTCAGTTTTCTATCCAGTTACATTTTTTTTTTTCTAAAGAAGATCAATCGATTGAAAGTTTGATTTGTCTTCGATTGCCCTTTGCATGTTATTGTGTCGTTTCTGTATTATTTTTTGCGCGAGGCTTTGCTAGCATGCTACATACAACTTTTTCTTTTGCCACATTTTGGCTTTGCTTCAAGCTTTACTGCGACCCCACAGATTTTCTGTGTGTGTTGTTTTTTTAATAATATCCTGTAAATTAGGCGCTTTGCACTTGTGCGGTATCACGACTAGACCGGCACTATGTGGAAACAGGGCATTAACAAACCTCTGACACTTCCACTGACCGCATTTGCTAGGTATGGTTGCTCGCTGTCTATCGGATCAGTGATCAGCGCACTGTCCCTCTTATTAATCGGGAAAGACACTTGACCCAAGTCATATCAGCTTACAATACAAGAGTGACGATCTTTGTGAGTGCAGAACTTTTCGCAGACACGGTGACCCAAAATGTCATCTGAGCCGACAGGATGAAGGTTCTCGAACTTCTTAATCGTGGGCACTTCGGCAAAAACCAGCGAACATTTTTTTTTTGGAAAAAAAACAACAACAGGACTTAGTCGTAGATGCTTCCCTAAGAGTGTCCACATAATGAGAGTCTACAAAGCTGGACCCCCCCCCCCTTGTTTTCTTGAAATTGTTTCATCTAATCGGCTCCGTTACTATGCTCCTTTCCACCTTCAAACTTAGGTTTGGAGATGCCTGGTTGCAACTGTATCTATGCAACGATCTATTTAAATCTATAAGGGGGGAGCTCTTGGTTTTTGAATTTAAACTGTTGCGTGAATATTCCTGGCGCCACCTTAAAAATTTGAAAGGTTCCTTCGAACCGCACAAATTTGGAGTTTAAGCTCATACAATGATTACGTCATACATTCATGCTCCACTGGGTTATTTGAACACAAAGACAAAAACAACTATTGTTTCATTTTCCAAACCTACAGTTTTCAAGGAAGCCGAGACTCAGCGTTCAGAAAACAGCCTGATTTATGCCTGTTACTGCAAATCTTACCTCTGCAAATAGGTTTGCGACGATATCGTTCGTACGGAGAGCGTCACTGATAATAGTATTATTATCTGCAGCAGTTAAACCAAAGCTTCAGATGTCCGTTGGCAGAGTCGCCAAGGGTCCACGTCTCAATGGTTAAGAACCCATGAGTGCAAGGAAAGAGCACATTTCTACGAATTCCGCACGGGATCAGAATGACGCAGGTCACATGTCACTTGGATGTCAAAACTGTTCTTAAGACTCACACTCAGACCAGATCTAGGGTTTAAGGCCGGTCACGCACCACTAAGTTAAGTAGCCTATACCATGCGTCTGTTTTCACTTGGTAAGCGAGGTCTCTCTTTCCGCCTTCTGAGACAAGCCAGCAGAAGTGACACTCTTGCTCTAAACAACGTAACCAAAGTGACTAAAACTATGGCTGTTGTTATCATAACAAGTGCGTACGGTCCCCAAGAGTTTTGCGCTAGAGGCGGATACGTATATGACTTAACCTCGTCCTTATCCTTAAGCCTAAATCTTATCGAATGCCTAGCCCTGCCCCCCCCCCCCCCGGGGGAGAAAAAAAAAAACAAAAAGGAAATCCTGAAAGAATAATTAAATAAGGCTCTTATGAGGTGAATTTCGGGAGGATTTCAGGAGGAGGTATATAGATCTGGAGTCACAAAAGGCTTTATGGTACGTTCCCCTAGCGAAAAAAAAACCTGGGGAACGTACGTACTTGTAACTACATTCTAAAACTATAGCTCTGCTGTTGTTTGGGGACCGTGGTGATTTACACTACCAGCTACAGACGAACCGTGAACACAACTCGGTATTTTCTCTCTTTGATTTTGTGATTGGAATGCGGTGCTCCAACAACAACCACAAACAACAACAGTCTCTATTTAACAGCTTCTGTCTCCGTATAGTCAAGTGAATCCAAAAGCCACGGCCGGAATTTGAACTAGCTTTTAATACAGCTTTTAACCCATTTCAGCCCTGTCGGGAATTTATTATTCACGTTCAGGAATATTTGATGTTCCTGCTGGCTGGAATACAAAAGCCAAAGATGCCACAGGGGACAGCAATTAAGCAATTACTGGGTTGATGACGGCCTGGGCTTGATGGATGTTATTCTCGACGTTCATCCCAGGTCTGGAGCGATGAACAGAGGACCCAAAGCCTTTTGTAAACTAGGTAATCTTGCAATGCTTGCGAAATGCTTTCAGATATGGCAAGCCGGCCGAGACAGACAAACACTGACAAGGTGACATTGAGTTCCGCCTCAATAACATTAATAACAATAATGGCGTGGAATGCACAGCAGCTACAACAACAATAATGATGTGGTGGAACAACGAACACTGGCGCCGAACGGCGACGACAACGACATCAACAACCACAATGGCATGGATATACAACAACCACAACAACAATAACAATGGCGTGGTGGAACAACAACCACTGGCGCCGATTGAAGATGACAACAACAACAACGAAGCTAAAGTGCACGAAAAAACAACAACAACCAAACATCAAAGCGAATACTGTTTTCAATGATTTGAGGTCTTTATTTTAGGAGGTTCGCTGCCCTTGGCATTTACACCTCACTTTACTTGTTTTATTATTTCTTGTTCTGGCGGGGGGGGGGGGGGGGGGAGTGGGGGAGAGATGATATGGATAAATTTTAATCTATTAATTTCAATTTTGCCCGGGCAGCGGCCTTTCGGCCTGCTCTTTACGATTTCCAACTGCCAAGGTATCTTTAACGTGCGCAACCTGCACACGGGCCCTCCGAATTTTTTCGTCCTTATCCGAGAAGACTAGGTACTCGATCCTACCCCCCAATAGGACCAGGGACTTGAAAATATGAGAAAAATCCAATTTCCAAGAACTACTCGATCCTACCCCCCAATAGGACCAGGGACTTGAAAATATGAGAAATCCACTTTCCAACATGCCTGCACTGCCCGGGTTTAGAACCTGGGACCCTTGGCATAAGAGGCGAGCACCTTGCCTCTAGACCACCTTGTCCCCTGTTTTTCAACGGAAGACATCATTAATTTATTACTTTTTCTGATATTTTGTGCAAATCAAAGCTCTTAGGTCATATTCAACTCAAAATGGTCGTTGTAATGGCTTTCTATGGATTTCGGAAGCAATGTAACAAACAGCGTCCTCAAGAAACATCCGGGTAGCTTCCGTGACAACATCCCCACCCCCCCCCCCTATTTTTTTCCTCACACACCTCCCTTTCCTAAACTCGCACGAGAAATCAATAAATACTATAAAAAATAAAAGGGAATTTAATAGCTACGTTATTAGTTCATTCAAGAAGAGTTGGAGCTTGCGTTCCATAGCGCATCAGCTAAAGAGCGGCTTCAGTGCACTAAGCACGTTTCATTTGATGACTCTACTCGCGAAAATTTTAAAGTGCACAATCAGAAAACTACACGCCTGTGTCCAGACAAAAATGTCCATCATAAATTCGTTTGTTTACCCCAAATTATTATCACTATTGTTGCTGTTGTTGCTCTTATTGTTGTTATTTTTGTTGACGTGGTCGTGGTTGTTGTGGTTTTTATTATTATTATTATTATTATTAGTAGTAGTAGTAGTAGTAGTAGTAGTAGTATTGTCATCTAATAGTTAAGTGTACGTAAACCTGTCGATCAATTATAACCACAGTATACGGGGGAACTCTTGTTTTCGCATGAAATATAAGAACGAACAGAGCCGATCTTTCTCCGACAGTGCGGCTACACAAGACCTTCAGAGGAAGTGAATTTCCGCCCGAGCTTCAACCCTTCACTGAGAATCCTTACAAACTATGGCAGCCGTGCTACGCCCACGGTCGCGAATATGAGTGTTCTTCTACACCACGCAGCCCTTGAAAGCAACGTCATTCATACCGAGTATAATCCATTATCAGAACTCTCAGCAATCTGGCATTTATCTGGAAGACTGGAAAAGAACGCCAAGCTTAATACTACTAAAAACTGAACACAAGATTTCGGGAAACCCCAACAGCCCGGAAGTAGGTCAGTCGTCAAGAATAGTGGTAACCCGGTCAGCGACCCTAGATCAATCAGACATAATTACCGTAGGATTGGTAGGATTGCCATAAGAGCGGGCTCCTACATCAAACCGAAGACGGTGCGGTGTCGTAACCAGTGGATCTGCGTAGGAACGGTGTCATTCCATTGAGGAAACTTGACGTCGGTCCTATGTGTTGAATATCAGTAGGGTTGCTGGCGGGAGGAAGCGAAAGTGAGCCCAACAATAGACCATGAGTAAAACTCTAACCAATCATATCAAATGACTAGTGGTACAAAAAACATTGTTCAATTTGGTTTGCCTCACTGAGGGCAAGGTTAAATTCACAAGCTTTGGTAAGTTTTTGGTTAACCCGACGGCGAAGCATATTTCGCATTCTCCGATTTGGCTGTGTGTTTGTCTGATGAGGAATAACCACTTGCTGGACAATGCTCGACCAAAGCAATGAATGCCAATTCCATCGGCTTTCTGCACTTAATTCCTCAGCTGCGACAAAGAGCCGTACACTCCCAAGACTCCCGAGAGATAATCCGACGCCGAGGGACAAGGCTGAATTTTAAAGCAATCTCAGCAGAGCTGCCAGCTCGTGAAACTGCCCGTTTTCCATTTAGTGCTGGGTCATTAGAGACAGGCTGTTAACCCTGTATGCGTCAAAGATGGAAGAAGGGAAGATTTCAAACAATGTCTGAATCACAGTTTCACAGCTGTTTCAGTGCCATACTGTCACCCCATTTTACCTGTGTCTATGCCAGGGGTGGCCAATCTTGCTTAATGTAAAAGCCATACATAATAAACTTCAGATGAGCCACAAGATATGATCAAAATTTACATACACGGTTTTACTGTCGCATACACATCTTGTTCCAAAAAGTTGACATAAATATTAAGAAATACGTACGTATGTAACAATATTAATTACTCATGTGCGTAGGTTTTTAAACTATTAATTTGTATTAGTTTCAGTAATCACAAAGTACCAAATGAGCTCAGCCAACATATTTCCACGAGCCGCATATATTTTGAAGGTAAAAGAGCCGCATGTGGCTGGCGAGCCGTAGTTTGGTCACCCCTGATCTATGCCATTTTTAGCAGAAATCAAGTTCATGCCATCAGTGGACGTCAACTGTATAAGGTACATTATTATTATTATCTCCTACTAATTTTCGGTCTGTTCATTGTGCATAAACCTGCGTTTCTTGTTTCGCGGAGCTCACACTTTGAAGCTAAATTTCTCAAAAATGGAGTTAAATGTACACCCTTACATTAGTAAACACATGTAGACAAAAAATGCGTCTAGCGGTAAGGCTTATCTGGAAGATCCTACATTCTGCATTAACAGTTGAAATGATTCTGTGTCAAAATCTAGCAAAAAGAAAACGGTGTATGTTGCAACTGTGGTATATTTTTATAATATTATGTATACCTCTGTGCTTGACCAGTACTGACCATCGTTCCACCATGGCCTTGAGAGGGTTAAAAAGATAAAGAGACAATCAAATATCTGAAATCTCCCGGTCCAATGGGCTCCACAAAGCAGCAATTGCCAATGAAATTGTTAATCTCTAGAGAAGAAAATGCAAATTTTACACAAATTATGCTCTTTTTTTTTTTTTCTTAAGTTTTTGATGTTCTGAATTCTGGGTGGTTGAAGCCTTGATGACGGGAGAAGTGGGGATTAGGAAAGTAATAAAAAATTAAGATGAAGGAGATGGCTTGCTAAACACATGCAAAATGGCTTATTTCCGCGACTGCATTGCATAACAAGCAATGGGTTTCAAAGTCACATGGCCATTGATCCACGGGGGGTGGGGACAGGGAGGATGTTTTTGAATTTTGTATCAATCTTTCAGAGATATTGTGCATTTTTTTAGTGGGGACGTACAGCTTACTGTATATTATTTCATACGCATAAATTATGATAGTAAACTGGTTTCGTTTTCGTTATTTGACGTCCAACTCAAGTCTCCACGGCCAAGATCATGACTGACCCGGGGTTGTCCCATCAGTCTTGCTATCTCCATGAAACTGTACCTGGATTGTTGTTGGGGCGATTGTGTGCGCACGTGTGTGTGGGGGGAGGAGGGGGGAGCGTGGAGTGTGTGTGTATAGCCAAGAGACCATGTGGCACGAATGAAAGGGGCGGGGGTCACAGAATAGGGAACTACCAGAAGCGAAGGTAGCCCACTTTCCGTGACTACAGGAACTATGCCCACCGCCATTTTGGATGGAATGCAACTTCACTTGACTTGACCGGCGGTAAACAATACCTGTTTGTACAATTCCACAGGAAGAAAGAGCTTACAAACGGCTCTAAACAGTTTCAATCAACCCAAAAATATGCACAAGCCACAGTCAACAGATACGCACATTATCTTTGGTGAAGGCGGTCTCTTTCAATTCTTGTTACCGCCATGACCTAATCTCGCGATTTGGCGGAAGTGAGATCTCTTTCTAAATACATACTCTCTGATATTAAATTAAACATCGTGGCGCGCGTGCATAGTGAGGAGCAATCGATCTGATCCAAAATGGCGCAGGGTAGTCAAAACTGATGACGTATGCCTGCGTTGTGTCGCTTCTGGTAGTATCTCTATTCTGTGCTGGGGGCAGGTTTTAAAACATTGAGAACCACTTTTCCACAGGGTCACACATCCTAGGGTGGCACCCGTCTCTCCCATGGTCTATCTAAATATTTGTCCTGTTCGTATAAAAAATATTAGAAGACATGTTTTGTAAGCATCCCCCAGAAACTAAGAACACGCTCCTGGATACAGGGCGATGTTCCAGACTATTCCTGTCCTAATATAAGTACACCAGGATGGTGAATTGAGACCCACGTTTTCAGGACGGTAATTCAGTCGCAATTTATTATGTATATATATATGAAGTCATACTTACCTAATTTACGCGTTTAAAAACAACAATAACAACAAAAACAACAGCTACTCTGATATGAATGTAATGTTTTGATGTCTATATTTTTATTCTCAATTTTATATGCATGTATCTACGTATACACTATTTAACGCCTTCTACGTAATGTTTTATAACATTTTATGTCTTTTGTAAAGCGCTTTGAGTTTATAAGGAAAGCGCTATATAAATAAACTTATTATTATTATTATTATTACTTTCATATTATTATGAATGCAAAAAAAATAATGAGAATCTGCAAAGCCACAATGAAATAATAATAACAATACAATAATAACGATGGTGATGATGATGATGATGATGATGATGATGATAATAATGATAATGGTAATAAAAATAATGAGGGTGATGATGATATTAACATAATCAAGATGACGATGATAATAATGATAATAATGATGATAATGATGATAATTATGATGCTGATGACGATATTAATAATATTAACATTAATAATAATAATAATAAAAGGAATACACCCTGAGCAATTTTCAATAAACTGTTCACCATCCTCTCTCTCTCGTCTCCCTTTCCCCCTCAAAACTGTTATCTACTTTACCCTGAATCCCCTGAGAGTGATAACCGGACATTGGCGTTTGAGTTGACGAGTACGGGCCGGGCGCGTGCCATCAGAGCTCAGTTTTCAAGGCTAACTGGCCAGAGATTACAGTGGTGACTTGGTGCGTGTATGCCCGGCCTGGAGGCTCAACAACCATTATGGTGGAACATTGCATGCAAATAATAACTGTGAGCTTTGAAGCCGTACGTGGTGGTCCAACTTGATTTAAATAATAATAATAACAATGGATGGCATTTATATAGCGCATATCCATGGCCATTAGAAATGCTCTATGCGCTTTACAGAAGCTCTCTCACTCGCTCTTTCTTTCTCTCACCCTCTCTCTCTCTCTCTCACTCTCTCTCTCTATCTCCCTCTATCTCAAAGCAAATTGTAACGCAGCCTGTTAGGCGCAGTTCACAACTCACAACTTGTATCCTAAAGTATTATAATAATATCTATTAATATTTACTTAACAATGAATTATAAATTTTGTTGGTGATATGGGGGGGGGGGGGGGGGGGTGTGATGTGGCTAAATTTTAATCTATTACTAATATACTAAAATACTATAAAAAAAAAAAAAAATACACAGCTACAGAACTTTTCTCAGATCTATACAAGTCAACTTTCGAGAGTTCAGCAATCAATAAAAATGTATTCGGATCTATTCAATACTATTTCTGGACTTTAAATTGGTGAAGCTCTGAATACCGAACATAAATGGAGCACCCAAAATAGAACGTGAGAGGTCCACAGTGACCGTTTTCGTGCCGATAAGCCGTAAAATCCACACTCAAACTCAGACTCAAACCTTCCCTGCCCGAGAAAGTTTCGGAGAGAAAAGTCAAATATTTCCAGTATTTACACCAATGAAATACCAACAGACAATATTTAAACCATACAATATTATGCATTGAATTTCGGCATCGAATATATTCAATATTTCATTCCGGTAGAAATTTGTTTTTTTTTGTTTTTTTTCGCGACAGAACAATATTATTTACTTTTCGTGATACAATTAGGTAGACGGAAAAAATATTTTGACGAAATATTATAAAAGCCACAGAAAAACTGTGGGGTCGCAGCAGGGCTATAAGCAATGTCAAAATTGGGCAAAGAGAAAAAGTTGTATGTAGATCTAGCAATAGCAAAGCCCCGCGTATAGCCGAAATATTCAGCATTTTTTCTGTCTTCTCTTTTAGTTTACATTGTATCGTTTGGGTATTATTTCTTACGCGGGGCTTTGCTACATACAACTTTTTCTTTTTTGTCCAATTTTGACATTGGGTAAATTATTTGCAACTCATGATGTAAACCATCATTTTGTCATCCATAATAGCTACCGAATTGGCTAGACTCAAGTATTATCACAGAACCCTTCTCTACTTCAAATAATATATAATGCCCAAACACAGCCTGTGTCCAAGAACGATAAACTGATTCCACATTTTATGTAAGACACAGTAGCTGGTTCTAGATATTGTGAACAAACAAGGATCAAATCCCATTTGCCTCACACTACCTTCCATGATTATATTTTCTAATGGAAAAACGTAGACACTAAAAGACCAGATGTTCCTATCTCAAACTTACTGACAGCACTGCTGTTCTTACATTAGATACAGGAATGTAAACCGTTTGGTGGGTAGGGAGAGCCCTCCAGATTTGTCATTAGAAATAGGTACTGTTTTTTAAAATCTCTCTCTGTCTCTTTTCATGTCTGTACTCCCCTGTTCTCCCCCTCCCTCTTTCTCTTGCCTTGTAAAGTCTCTCTCTTTTCGCCTTCTCTCTATCCCCGTCAACTTTCTTCCAGTCTCTCTCTTTCTCTTTCTCTCCCTTTCCCCCATTCTCTTTCTCTCCATCGTTTACCCATCTCACTCTTTCTCTTTCCCTCATTCTCTCTCTCATTTCACCTTCACTCTATCCCTGTCGATTGTCTTCCCATCTCTCTCTCTCTCTCTCTATCAATCCACTTTCTCTGTTTCTGTCTGTCTCTACTCCCCCCCCCACTCACACACTCTTTCTTTTCTCCCCATTCTCCTCTGTCTCTCTCTCTCTTCCCTTCATTCTCTCCCTCCCTCCCTCCCTCTCCCCAGTGCTCTATCGTGTATAATGAAAACGCTAAACCTGAGAGCGATGCTATCAAACCCAGAAATGGAAATACAACACCAGTTAATCGGCTCCCGTGGCAAGCACTTGCCCAAGGTACATCATAGGGTCAATGTTCTCGCCACAGACCCTCTGAACCATTTCTGTATACAGACACACACGAAGGTGAGTTAGTAAAATCTGGTCTCAGAAGAATGGCTGAAATGTGACCAAAAACAAACAAAAAAAAAAGAAGCAAAAATTGCACTTCGCAAAGCCTTGCGTTGAAAACAAACGACAACATCCAGAAACCAAAAATACGATAAATTCCACACGAATGAAAAATGGACGAAGCTGGGCGAGTTTTCCGATATCAAATCCTTATTCAGGTGAAAGGTCAAACAATTGAAAAACAACAAGAGCAAAACATCTAAAAATGAAAAGATTTTCAAGAAAATGAAAAAATGGAACGGCTCAAGTCAGAACAATGGCGACTTGGTATCGCGTTTTCGGAAGAAGAAACAGTTAATCTCATTTTGTCCCAGTTTAGTGAAAAGAAAAGAACAAAACAAAAAAAAAACTATTTATCAAGGTGGTGTCAGTTGTGAAGACTATTATTGCACATACGGGATGGCTTTTTTCGTTTCTTTTGTTTTAAATCCGGTCTCTCACTTTCTGACTTCAGTGACCACAGAAAGAACACGGGACGACAATGTATTTTTTTTCTAAAATCTGACTTAGGTCCCTGTGTAAGCACAGTGACGATTTGCAGTCTAAAGGGGGGCTAGACAGATTATCAAGCCGCCTTGTTCGTGAATCTGGCCAGTCTCTCTGATCTGGCAAAGGCAATCAATCATTCGCACTGAAAAAGACGTAACTCAAGGATTGCAATTTCATGGAAAGCTTTCGCTCGCCCCCCTCCTTCTCGAACACGTCGTCAAATTGAAACCTTTTATGTGTAATACTTCAGTTCCTACCATCGTCCACCCCTCCCCAGACGTTCGATATCTGGTCGGGGTGTCTTGCTACCGCTCTAGATCGAGATGCCGTGTTGCCAACTGGCATACACAGATTGAGAATTCCGGCATTTTAATTTTTTTTTTTTTAAATTCATATGGCAACCAAATGAGAAAGCTCGGTTGCCAGTCAAATCTCTGTTGTTGTTGTTGTTGTTTCTGGCTTTTTTTTTTTTAATTTTGTTTTCACACTTAGACAAAAATGCCCAGAAAAAAAAAGGTACATGCAACTGGATGGAGATATCAATCCCATTCAACAAAAAAGATGTTCTTGATTATAATGCCATTAATACGTTGACGACACAATTGTAGCAAAATGGTTTAGGAAGTCTGGCAAAGATGTGGTGTTTTTGCAAACTTGGCAGGTGAAGTCCAGACACTTGTCAGGACGGCTCCAGCCAGACTAGACGGTTTCTTAGCTCGACCCCCTCCTTCTGCGTGTTACAGGAAGTTCCGTTTCCTCCTTACTCATTTTTCTCATGCACATACAAAAAAACACACACACACACACACACAGAATCTCCAGAAAAATGACAGGTCGACAGAAATACACAAGGGAGAAAAGGAGAGAGAGAGAGAGAAAAAAAGAAAGAGTGAAAGAGAAAGAGAGAAGAGAGAGAGAAAGAGAGAGGGGGCACAAGAGAAAGAGACAGCGAGGGAAGAGAGGAAGAGAGAGAGGGAAAGAGAGGAAGAGATAACAAAGAGAAAAAGAGAGAGAGAGAGAAGAATGGAATGCATCCATCTTCCACCACTCGTTTTTACTGGTATCTCTCTCTCTCCCACGTCGTTACTGGTAATGACATGGCAAGAAAACTCACTTTGTTACAGCACGATGCCAAACACTGACACAATTTTTATGGGGTCAAAAGGGTCGCGCAGAAGAGAATCCCAAGCGTGAAGTCCCAGTGGTCCTGCATATTTCACTATTAAGGAATAGAGATTGAGTTTCTGTACAAAGTTCCACCCACAATCATTATGGTAACACGGAAACAGAAAAACCAACTCAGAACTTTTACACTGCATGTGGTGTGCACTGTTAAAGGACTTAAGTATTTCTCCCCGGAAATCTTGAGGACCAACAGCATAATGCTCAGGCCCCCAGGAGCCCCCCCCCCCAACCCCTATGGAATCCCCGCCAGGGGGGGGGGGGGATGTCCAGGATACCATATTTGGAACATCCCGCCTTGGAGCCTTATTTTCTACATTTTCCACAATTTCTACTTCCTCCATGAATCATTTTGCCTGATGATATGGCCTTTCCTTCTTTCTGACTTTCCTTCTTTTCATTCATTTATTGCATTTTGTGGTTTCAAAATCTTAAGACAAGGAACTTCCTGTCTGGGCACTTGAGGGTTAAGAACCACTGCCCTGAAGTAACCTGGTCTGAGAGACTAACTAATCTTGTTTGGTCACCGACGCCATGCGAAAGAATGGGACGGAGAACCAAGGATGTTTGCTGACGAAGAACTGGCGCAGAATGCGATCAAGGAGATGGCGAAGACTCACGAGACCCACGCACGTGCTTCTGTCAATGGCGTCAGTTTAATTGTGTTGTTGGCGCTGCAGTCAAAAGTCAATGCGCCGGCGCACGCGACAGAAGATAAAATCAATCTGTGGCTGTTGTACGTGGATCGAAGTATAAAGTTATACCAATCTCGTTTTCCTTGTGTGGAAAAAACGACAACCAGAGACTGAGAGACTGAGCAGAGATGCAGAAAGAGAGACAAAGAGGCAGGCAGACAGACAGACAGAAAGACAGAGACAGAGACAGACACACACGCATAGAGAGAGAGAGAGAGAGAGACAGACAGACAGACAGACAGTCAAACAGACAAAGATACACATACACGCACATAACACACACACTCACATACGCAACACGTACCAGTACAATTTTTCCTAGTGTATAAAAAAAAAAAGAAGGAGAAGCAGACAACAGCAGCCAAAAATCCTCGTCCCATGTCTAGAACAACAACAACAAAAGTGATAATAGTGGTGGAGGGTGCAGGCGTCTCCCTCTCCACTTTCTCTAATTTTGGCGGGCTACAATGCTCTGCAGTACAACTTAAATCCTTTGTTCTTTATATCGTCAAAAGCTTATTTCTCTAAATCGTCCCTCAGTCACAGTAATCTAAAATTAAGATAACGGACTTTTGTTTTTTGTACATGCTACCAATAAAACAACCATAACGAACTCTTTCAAGGTGCCTCCCTCAAATAACTGAAATCCTGGGTCAAAGTAATTTGAGCAGGGGAAATATACTCGCTGATATATCTACACATAACCTGTTTCTGGATTACAGGTGTGAGTACTTACAAATGGTATAGGGTTTGAAACACCGAGAAAACGTTTGTTGTTGTTGTTGTTTTCCGTGCGTGTCCCGACTTACGAAATATCATAAAAACCACAGGGTCGCAGCAGGGCTATAAGCAAAGTCAAAATTGGGCAAAAAGAAAAGGTTATATGTTGCAAAACCCCGTGTGAGAAATAAAACCCAAACAATACAAAGCAAACTAAAGAGAAGACAAAGAGAAGTGCTCAGAAGTGTCCTGACTTAGCCTTTTCAAGGTGCTTCCTTATAATTACAATCCTAGGTCAGTGTGTGTTGCACCTAAAGACAGCAAATTCGCTGACCGGTAAGTAGAATTATAAAGTTTTGGTTTTGGAGTACATGTGGACTAAGCCATGGCAAAAAACGAATCCCCTTGCTCTGATGACAAGTACCCCAATGTTTAAGGACAGGCCTCGTTAAGACCTGCTGGAGATCGATGAGCTCCATCCCCCACGCCCGCCCTGCCCCACACTTGTCTCTCAAAGAAAAACAGACTCACGATGCCATTGGCTTTGGTAATCCAATATGCAGCGGTTCTCGCGCCCGGGCTGGTCGTGACCCCTATTAGCTGTACTGTCTTGCTGGCTGGAAGGTCTTTGGTGGTAACTCAATTTTGATGACAAGTTTTACAGAGCCATACGCTCTTACCATACTACGTGTTCGACAAATCCATGTATTTTCTTCACTTATCTATTCATATCTGTTTTCATTTTTCCAATTAAGGCTATTGTTTCAGATTATTTGATATTATCGCTACTGACAACACTATTTCGAATCTTTGTTTCTCTTTCTTACATTATTTTACGTGCCTCTGAAAATATTCTCTCTCCCTCTCTCTTTCTCGCCCCCTTTCAGTGTCTCTCTCTACCTCTCCGTATCGATCACTCACCCGCTCTCCATGTATCTATTCATCTATCTACCCACCTTACTCTCCCTCTTTCTCTCTCTCTTGCACGTACACACATACACTCTTTCTCCCTCCCTAACTTTCTCTTTTACTCCCTCTCCTCTCTTTATCTCCCACCCTCTCTCTCACTCTCCCCCTCTCCCTCTCGGCAGCAAAATAACTTACTTTATATTTATTTCATTTGTTCACTAAATTTTACCCAACGTTTTTCTCTCTCTCTCTCTCTCACCCCCTCCCTCTCCATCCTGATACTCTGAGTCTATACCATCTCCTGTTTACCTTCCTGGCTCCCACGCTACTGTAGCACACCAAAGCAAACATCTCACCATGTTAATCTCAACCTCAAACGCAGAGCGGTCCACGCAAGGCATATCACACCCATGAATTAAGAGTTCCCCCCAAATCGGCTCATGTAACGTTCGTGAGCACTGTTTGTTCAACCTTCCCCATCTCTACCGATCGATCCGAGATTTCTGTCTACAGAACATGACTACTGTTTCCCCAGATCGCCCCTAGCCAGTGACTTGCTCGCACAGACAAAGACGGAACATCGAACTGACCGCCGTCCGACAATTTATCGCTTCCGATTTCAAATTCGAGCTGGTTCCCTTGGGCGTTTCGCATCCGTTCCGGCATGTATGGATCGGAAATTTGTTGGGAAATAACAAACCGGATGTTATTTGTGCGCGATTTTTCGATGTCACAATGCATCTTGATTTTGGCCAAATTTGCAGAATCGATGAAATCTGGAGAATTGACAGGCCGATGAGTCTTCACAGAGAAATAAATCATGGCTTTCATCTCTTCATTTCAGAGGCTTGAATTAAACGCGAAATAACATTATAAATTATATTAAATTTAGCAAATGCGTCAAGGATTCTCCAAACTGATGAGTTCGTGGCCAAATTAACACACACTTGACAAAAATCGTTCGAGCGCGCTTATTTCCACACTGACTGAATTAATACATTTATAAAGACGGAAAGCTGAATAAAATAGGTACTTTTCAGCCATACAAAATAGGAGGGTATTTGTATTGTCGCGATTTTGTACGAGCGAAGAAAATGAACATGCTCTTCTCCCCCCCCCCCCCCGCCTCTCTCTCCTCTCTCTCTTTCTTTCTCTCTCTCTCTCACTCTTTTTCTCCGCCCCACCCCTCTTTGTCATAAACCAGATAGATCGCTATTAAATTCTCTCTCACCCAGACATATTACATCACACATGTCTATCTAAGAACAAAAGTTCAGAGGCGACATTAACAGAGCTATGCAGTCCTGCCGCACTAAGGAAAAGTAAGTCAGCCAGGAAAACAGATTACACACACACATGCGCACGCAAAAAGGGCGCACACTCTATTAACCTGTTACACCCCAATACTTCTCAACTTTTTAACACCCGTTTCCCCCTAAATATTCATGTTTCAAGGCTTTATTTCCCCTTCTAGCTAGTTTTGAAAAAATATTTCAAGATTTCTGTCTGTATTTTTGTTTTCACATTTTGCGACTGGTTTATAAAATATCATATAGGTGGTTAAATTCCTAAGAGCAGCTAATACTGATGGGGCATGCTGGATCTACAGGTCCATAATCAATATCTACATACCTGGGGAATGATTCAATACACAACTATCACATCATTCTGGTTACCATCACATTTTAAAAAATCGCCTTCTTTATGTTTTTTTTGGTGTTTTTTTTTTTCAGATTTCAACTTTGTGCCAAGCGCTGCTGCGACGTCACAGTTTCTGTTGCTGTTGTTGCTGCTGCTGCTTTGAGTTTGAATTTGAGAAAGCACGTCGACCCGAAAACGGTCACATTTTTGTGCTAGGTAAAAAAAGCAAGACGATAGACAGAATGTAAAAGAACGATGGGGCAAAATGAAAGGCACTACCATCAGTGGTCCCTCAAATATCATCCCAGGGCAAAAAAAAAAGGGCCTCAATTCAGTTAGATAATTCCCGGGCCGGGAGAGACAACTGGGATCTCATGCTGGGACGGTTTCCGGGCCTGGAGTGATCGGATCCTGGGACTCTGAACGATAAAACACCCAGGGCGTTAATGCCGAATTTCCTTCCTGGTCCAGCCGACGCCACAGAAAATTGGATTTGGGCTGGCGAGACAGGAAAAAAATGAACAAACAAACAAACAGCATGCAAACAGAAAGACGGGCAAAACAGTGGGATAATTTCAGGCGTCTAGTAGACAATAATGGCAAAAGGTTATAGGCGAAATCGAGGCACAATGTTAAATGTTCTCAAGGTTCCCACAGGCTCTTCAAAATTAAAGCCAAGAACTTTTAATGAGGTTTTTGGAAAAAAATCACGGGCTATTTAGGGGTCTTTCAATACTCCGCCTGAACTACTTTAAAAACAATCAAGGATCCTTTAAGAATCTTGGATAAAGCACTTACCACGTTCATACTTCATATTATTATGTGTCACAAAAGTTGCAATTCTACGACCAAGAACGTTCTAACAATCTGGGATTGTAAAGAACTATATCAGGAACTCCGGGGGGAAAAATGTGGAAGTTAGGACTTTTTAAAGCCTTAGTTATCAATTTTAAGAAAATTGAGGTCTTTGCGGGGGTTTTTAGCGACGTGGGAATCTAAGAAATAAAAGATACACAGAGCCAACGGAGAGACAGGTATAGCCCATCATACAACCAGACACACCTGCATACATACTGATATCTCAATAAAATAAACTGCCTGAAACAAATTGAGCAAAGCCCCTCGGCCGGGGGCAAGTTTATAAACACATAATTACACACAGGTACACACATTCACATACAATATGTGCGGAAACAGGATGTATTTTACGCAATTACAAAAATAATAAAAAGCTTCGGTAATCCCCGTTTCAAGATTATGGGGACATCATAATTATGGTAAAAAATAAACATCACGGGGCTGTTTGTCTGATGAGAAATGGGATCTTTCAAAAAAATTATTATTTACTTAACGTGAGCAGAGCAAAGCAAAATTGAATGGCTGAAAATAACACTGCTGGAAATCCTGCTATAATTATGAACAAGCCCTTTACATCCTGCTCCTGTGTAGCTGTACTGCCACGTCTGCTTGGAAACTGTGAGTCTTTGGGGTAATCATTTCTTCGTTACCACAAGAAACCAGATTCACATTTACTACTTAAATTCCTTTCGATCATTAAATTTAGAGTAGGATGGCACACAATCATGATTATCGTTTTCTGATGGTGTCACTGACTGTATTCCAAGCAAAGACGAAGAAGAAGATACTGATGAAAAAAGGAAGAAAAAGACAAGAAGAAGAGTTTGAGTTTGGGTTTTACTGCCTGTCGGCACGATAATGGCCACTTTGCACCCTTCACGGTCTGTTAAGGTACACGTTCTTTATTTATGTTTCGTATTCAGAGCTTTTATGTTTAACACAGAATTAAATACATTCATTCGTATAATTTTAACCCATCGGTAAAATTCTAAAAGAAGAAAAAGGAGAGGAAGAAGAAGTAGAAGAAGAATACGGCAAGAAGAACTTCTGTTGAAAACGCACGGCTACGATCCGCTTTTCGTGGAATGCGGAAGTATAACATGGCGGCGTGCCTGCCCGCACGTTCGACACTGCGCTCTTGGCCTAAAAATAGCGATCACTTGACACTCAAATTGCTACAGCATCCAGTAAAAAGCCCCCCCCCCCCCCAACCCCACCCCACTCCCTCCGCCAGCAGGCGATTCCACTCGTTGCAAATGAACAAGCTTCTAATTTTAGATCTGAAGTCACCGTGCGCTAGTGCCCATGACAACAGTAAACAAGTCGTGATCAGTTTTTTTGTTCCGTTTGCGTCTCAGCTTAAAAAGCTTACATGCCAGCCAGTCCGAAAACACGCTCCAAATTGTTGTCAAAGTCACGCTCAGGTTATGGTGACAGATCAAAGTGCCAAGCGACAGAATCACTAAGTGTTTTTACTGATCAAAGTGCTTGGCTGTTGTTGTTTGTTCGTTTTTTTGGGGTTTTTTTCGGGGAGGGGGAGGAGGAGGAGATTGGTTCTGGTTTTAGTCAGCCAGGTCAGAAATCTTCATCATGACTGGTTCAGAGTTGAAGTTGGCTGTAAATTTTACTTGTAGGGTCGTCTACTTGGCTTCAAATAAAAGCCACCAACATCCAATATTATTCATTTATCCATCCAGCTATCCGCCTATTTGTCTACCTTCACACATAAACGGTTACCTAGCTACTTACCTACCTCTCTACCTATCTACCTACTCACCTACCTACCTCTGTCTACCTGCCCGCCTGGCTAACTGCTTGCATGCAGGCCTGTCTGACGGTCTGTCTATCTGTCTGCCTGTCTGTCTATCAATGGGATCCCTCTTGAAAATCTTAGTCACAGGAACACCGTCCTGTGCAATCTTTATCACCATCACCACCCATCAAATTCAACAGCTGCAGCAGCATCAAAATAATCCACCTTCAGCATCATCCTCTTCCACCTCAGCAGCCATTACGCATGTTTTACATCCTCTCCATCATCATCATCCCCAACAATTTCATCAATATCTGAATTTTCCATTCTCTCTGCTTCAATTCATTCATTCGTCTATTTCCATTTCAGAATAATCACTTTCGGGAAGATCACTGCCGGTACTTGACAGCCTTGCTAAAACATGCTGATGAATATTCCTCCAGATGAGGCTGGGAAGAGCAAACTATAAAAAACAAGAATCTCATAAATGTCTTTAACCCTCCAGATCCTAAAAGCAGAGAAGAAAGCGACTTTTTAATGTTATGTTTGCAATTGAGGCATATTTACCATATTGCTGTATGTGACATTTTGCCGATATTGAGGTTTTGCCATGAAAGTGGTTCTCTCACTCCTAATTTTACTATGTATGAGTGTCATTCCAATCAGTTCAAACTTTGGAGATAACATGTGTTCGTGATGTAATATGGGATGCAGTTTGGCCCTGATTTTATACAACTTTCTATACTCATCTTCTCCAAGGGGCCAAAATGGACACACAACAATGTGGAAAATACCCGGCGAAATGCATTTTAACCTCAGCGTCCATGCCTCGCGTGGTTAACTGATTCACTCCCAGCTGGTTTCTTGCAGGGACCAAGAGTGTTCACACTGCCATCTTTGAATGTCGGTGACAAGTGACACTGATACCAGTCAGACCAGTGCATATGAGTTTTAAAGAATTTTGGTTCAATGCCAAACTATGGGTATTTTAACAAAGACATTATTATAAAATGGGTACTTTTGGATGAACCGCCAGGAGCGGCTTATGGCAGTGCGTCAGTTAATTCCCCATTTCTTTGGGCATGCGCAAACTAGCTGGTTTTGATTGGCCAACAAGTTGCATAGTGACGTCATGACACTGAGTTTCATCTGAGAGTATGAATGTTATAGAGTGGTTTCACTATTGGCCGATTTGCACTGCGAGACACGGGAGGCACCGCGAAACCACTGTTAGCATGGGGCGGAAAGTAGGTCGCTGCGGTAAACAATACCCGTTTGTGCATGTCCACGGGGCGTAAGAACTTACAAACGGCTCTAAATAGTTTCAGTCAGCCCAAAAACTTGAACACACCACAATAAACAAATAATTATGCACACTATCTGTGGTGAAGATGTCTCTTTCAATCCTTGTTACCACAGCGACCTAGTTTCGCGATTTGGCAGCAGTGAGATCTCTCTACAAGTACATACTCCCTGGTTTCAATGAGATCCAACCAGTCGACTAATGCGCGGGGTCTTACGGAAACTCAACGTGGTGATTGCCACCATCCAAAAGGTAGAATGCGCATGTCCGCCATCTTGTCAGTCCGGACGCACGCATCGCCTTGGCGATCGTGGCATTGATTTAGATTCGTTAGCTGATTTGCATTGCGAGCATTTCAGGCGTCGCGAACCAATCGGGGGCGAGCTAAACGTATAGTTGGCTACAGTAAACAATGGCACGTATGTATGCACATGGGAGACGTTCGGTCAATTCTTTCACTTCCTTTCCCTTGTTTACACGGATGGTAGGGAATCTGACCAGCTTGGATCCATCCTTTCCATCCCTGTTATAACAATCAACGACAGTGCAACCAGCAGGCATTTTAACCGCTTGGACATATCTCGAAGTTACACTAATCAGCTGATCCAACGGCCATCTTGTCAGTCGGAAGAACAAAACAAAAACACTCTGTGACGTCACGCAGGTTCTACCTATTAGTCGACCAATTAAAATCAGCTAGTGCGCGCCTGGGCTCAAGCTCGTATTGAAAAGACACACAGCCAAGTGTGCTGCCCGGCAAAGACCATAATCTCTGTTGAAAGGTCACAATTCTATGCTTGAATGGGATTTGGCACTTTGGTCTCCGGAGGGTTAAAGAGGCCCAGCACCATACAAGTACATTAAAAATGAATTTGTTCGCCTTCCTCTCGCCAGCTGGTACTTTTAACCATTGAACTCCCAAGGCCCCACCATCTTGTTATTTTATAACGTCCTAAGTGAGTGAAGATCGGACCATTGGAGCTTCTCAACCCTTTGAAAAGTCGTGCTCACCACCTGAGACCCCCACTCCCTTGAGAAAAAGTACCGTTACCCCCTCCTCTATTTCTCGATTTGCGCCCTTTCTCTTTCTCTCTCCGATAATACAGGGATTTTGACAGAAATACATACGGAGAGAGAGAGAGAGAGAGAGAGAGAGAGAGAGAGAGAGAGAGAGAGAGGGGGGGGGAGGAAAGAGAAAGAAGGGGAGAGACAGACAGACAGACAGAGAATGAGAGAGACAGAGACAGACACACACACACACCAGGGAGAGACAGACAGAAAGAGACGCGGAAAGAGAGAGAGAGAGAGAGGGAAAGAGAGAGAGAGAGTGAGAGAGAGAGAGAGAGAGAGAGAGAGATAAACAATTAATGGTTTAAAGACGGAAGCGGGAGGAGGGGGAATCACAGCCGATGGTCACAGCTTTCAAACGGAGTCTCAAATCAAACCCCTGCTCTGGCAGATCAATAACAACTACCGTGTTGGCTTTACCCAACGTCGTTCTGACTGGATCTCAACAATCAAAACTCAGGCATTAATCAAAGACCTAATCATATCAACATCAATAGAAAGTTATCGAACAGCACAACAATGAAAGATTCCCCTATTCAATATCTCTCGCCAAGCAATCAAAACCGATGCATTAACAGTGACTTAATCATATCAGAATCAATGGGAGGGTATCGAACACCGCTATACAGAAAGATTGCACCTTTGCAATATTCAATATCTCTCAGGCAATCTTACGCCAACGCGTGGGTGTATAAACTCAATATTAATATAACACATGCACAACTAAGACCTAATCAAGTCAGGATAAACAGAAAGTTATCGACCTATGCTGTGGTGAAAAAAATGTACAGTTACAATATCTCCCAGACAATCTTAAGCCCCCGCGCTCGTGTATCAATTCATTTAATACATACATGTCACAATCGTAATTACAATTATCAGGAAGCAATAATGTGTTATTGATTTTACTGTATTTCATTACATGGGGTGGAAACACTTGTTTGACAAGGGAGTTCCCTTTTCTTTGAGGATCTTCTGTAGCCTCGCTCTCCACAGTTATTCGATTTTTTTTTTTTTTAAATTACTCAAGCACAAGTGAAATCTGATTTACACATGCAGAGACAAAAAGAGATGCGATGCAGTCCTTTGGGGACTGCAACATTCCCCAGCTTCTGAATCAAACAGGTTGGCAGCAGCCGAAGAGCCAACAAGATGTGTGGAATTCGTGGTGAAATGTAGATATTCTTTTAAGCTGGTTACGGACGTTGCCTGTTTATACAGAATGTCGGATTCATAGTAAAAAACCAGTGCCCATATTAAAGGCTTTGGCCCGTTTAAGAAGAATTTTGATTTCGTTTTAGAGTGCTGCTCGGTGCCAGTTGGTCCGTTTAAAGAAACTTTTGGATCTGTGGTGAAAATGAAACCAGATTCTGATGTTAATTACCTAACCGGTTTACGGAGAATTTTGGATCTGTAGGAAAAGTCTTCTGGATGCTAGTTGCGTAGCCTGTTTACAGAATTTTTTTATTTTTAGCAAATAAAATACTACTACGCACTAGAAACGTGAGACTTTTGGAATCTCCCATTACCCGTTCGGAGAAATGTTCATAGCCAGGTGCTATTTGTTACAGTTCCACAAATATGTGAGTGGATCTGAGTCGGGCTAAAGCTGGGTTCTCATGTACACGGAAACAGAAACGGCAACGGAAACGTCAAAAACCCTTCAAGTAGTGAAATAGGAAGAATGTTTCCGCACGCCGTTTCCGTACACATGGAAACACTCTTTCTTTTGACTATATGGTGGATTTTTAGCCGTTTCCGTTTCCGTGCACATGAGAACCCAGCTTTAGGGTGAAAGTCCAAATTCCTGGGAAAACCTCTCCGCGGGAGAAACAATCTCCTATGGAAACTGAGATTTTACTTACAGTATGAAAGATTTGTCATTTTTCTGCTTTCAGTTAAAATACTTTTCTTGAAATTATCTTAGAAATATTTCATTTTGATTTTTTAAAGAGGTATAAAAATTTCAACTTAACACCGATTTCGCCAGATCCACTCATAATATCCCGTCAGATAATATACGCTGTTGTGTGTAGTTCTGTGCTAGCTCGCAACTGATTCCTGTGTGAACACAAACTGACAGATGACACACTGGTAGCTGCAAAGTCACGTAAATTTCTCATGATCTAGACGTGATTTTCCGCGCTTTTGCCGCACAATCCGCAGCGGGGGAATCCCCGGTCCCCAGGTCAGCCCAGTGCGCGTGAGGTATTATCTCTCGATTACTACAGGCTTTACGGGGTACGCAGGGTTAAACACTGGGAAGGGGCGTACATGTACTAGCTGCCCAGAACACGCTGCCACAATATAAACAATACAGTACGCTCTCGACCTCAACTGTGCACTGTTTACTTCAGCATTAAAAGCCTTCAGTTTTCCTGACCTCTCTGTTAATACCGAACGTCAACTTGAGACACACCCACCCACATCCCTAAATAAATAAATAAATAAATGAACTACTCGTACATCATAAACCCTTCTGCCTTATAAATATGATGACATTTTGCCTTTCCGCTGAAAACAAAAATAACTCAAAACACGACATGAAAATGTGGGAACAATAAAATATTTTTAAAATCACAACCCCCCTCCCCCCCCCCTTTCCAAGTCATCCACAGTTATCCAGTGTACATGCCACGTTTTACTGGTGCAGAGTGGCAATCGGCCCTTGAAAACCAGATTACTTTAGGTGCCGGGTTTGTGGGAAATGTTTCAATACGATGCTGGGAGTGCTGGATTTTCTATTTTTCTGATCAAAGAACGAGCCGACATTTCCATTACTAAAACTTCATTTTACGTCGCAAAAATCACATCAACTTAAAAAAAAAAAACACAAAAAAACTAATTTCTGAAACAATGGCAATCATGGCATTTGAGACAACAATGCTTCAAAGCGACAAAGCACTGAGGTTGCAGATTAGAAAGAAAAAAAAGGGAACAAATTACACACAGAACATTCATCACACAGTCAACACTGTCACTCGACCAATTGTTCCAGAGATTCTGGAATCAATGTGCTATCAGGGCCACTGACTCCATGGTGATCCTCTCTCGTGCTTACGTCAGCTTCCGTGTCACGCCAGCCTGGTACCCCCTGATTTCGTGTTGAGTATGGTGCTTAACATTTGAACTTTCTAGAATAGGAGTTTTCAACGGTGGGAGTTGGTGTGGTCGCCAGTCAGCTTTCCCTCTTTCTTTTTTTTTCTTTCTTTCTATGTATGTACCTGCCTCTCTATCTCTCTCTCTCTCTCTCTCTCTCTCTCTCTCACTCACTCTCTCTCTCACACACACACACACACAGCACCCTCTTTCTCTTTCTCCCTCACTCGTTTTACCTTCTCTCTGTCTGAATGTACTTGTGTATTTCTATCTCTATCGGCATTTGTGAGTAAATGCTTGTGTGTGTGCGAGAAGGAGAGAGAGAAAGAGAGACAGAGAGTGAAAGCGGAGGCGGGAGGGAGGCGAAGAGAGAGAGAGAGAGAGATAGAGAGGGGGGAGGGAGGGAGAAAGAGGGAGGGAGGAAGGGGAGGGAGGGAGAAACATGGGGAGGGGAGGGAGAGAGAGAGAGAGAGAGAGAAAGAGAAGGGGAGTGAGAGGCAGGAAGGGAAGGGGAGGGAGGGAGGAGAAAGAAGGCAAATTGTAGGCGGTGGATTTCATTTATTTGTTCGTTTCTCTATATGTTATTCGGGTGGGGTTTCAAGCGGGGATCACAATATCTCAGAATCCTCCTCCCCCCCCCCCCCCCCCCCCCCATGTCAGGATTCCTGAACTCACAGATTTCCAGGTTTCTGACCGGGTCAAAAAAGCACGGGAGCCATCTGATTATAATTGTATCTATCATCCCTTCCACGGACTAAAGTAGAGGGCGTAGTCTTGTCAAAAGCAGGGCGGAACATTGAGGGAGGGGGGTGGGGTGGGGGTGGGGGTGGCGAGGGGGGGGGGGGGGACGAGGGTGCGTGACTGGACCATCGAAGCGCGATTGTTCACTTAGCAAAGCATGAACCTCCACACATTTTAAACCTTTTACAAACAGATGTATTTTTCTTTGGTCCTCCATTTTTACACCACTTCTCTGGTTCTTAAACAAATAAAACACACACACACACACATACACACACAAATAAAAAAACCACAAGACACACAGACAGCCAGGCAGACAGACACATACATAAACACACATGCACAGAGAGAGAGAGAGAGAAAGAAAGAAAGAGAGAAAGAAAGAAAGAGAGAAAGGGACAGCGAAAATGGAGAGAAAAAGAAAGATTTAGTGTAGGCATAGAGAGAGAGAGAGACATAAACAAAAAGAGAAGGGAGAGAAAGGGGGGAGAGAGGAGAGAGAGACAGAAGATGCGACAGAAAGACAAAGGGAAGGACAGAGACAAAGAGAGAAAGACCGACAAAAAGAGAGACAGACAAAGACAGAGTGTGTGTGTGTGAGAGAGAGAGAGAGAGAGAGAGAGAGAGAGAGAGAGAGAGAAAGAGAGAGAGAGAGAGAGAGAAAGAAGAATGGATTGAGAACAATAACAAAACGGCGGCGGTGCATGAACGGAAACAATGATGAAAGGGCCCATTTTAACGATGGTCTCAACTTTCATTACTGAGTTGATTCTAGGGCCTGCACGCTTTCGTCTCTCTCTCTCTCTCTCTCTCTCTTTCTTTCTTTCTCCGTCTATCTGTGTCATTTTATATAACTACATGCAGACCATTTCTAAATCTGTCTTTTTCTCTATATTCCCCCCCCCCCAACACACACACACACACACACACACACACACACAAAGAGATGTGCTGGCGCAATATCACAGTGCGAGGAGTCTTTTGTGTGATCAATCATCGAGTGTAAATGACTACAGAGTCTTTGCTCTTTAAATTGAAATGATTCGTTTATTAACAGCAATGAAATAAACAGTCTTCAAAGGATTATGAACTTGCAGTCGGTAACTGCCATTATTCTGTGCACTACGTCACTGACCAAGGAATCCTTGAATGGTGCGTTACGGTGCAAAGCTGAAATAATAGATACAAGAACATACATAATAAATGGTAATCCTCTATGCCCCCCCAAGTCTTTGAGAGGTATAAATACAAAGACTGAAAATGAACGATCCTACATAATCACATAACTTATTTTAGGTATAAGAAACATTTTGATTATGTCAACATAGAACTAGAGCCATGGAACCATAACAACTTGTAGACATCCATGATAAAGTAATGCTCCTTGCATTAGTGAACGTAAAAGTATAATAGCGACAACATGAAACTGCTTGTTTGACTGGTAATTGTCCATAAATAGCTCATGATGATCTATTAATAATTGGATGAATGGCCATTGACTTTGCAAAGCTATAATTGTCTGTGCTAATGAAGGAACAAAATGTATCTCAAGTGTGACCTGAAAGTGATGTATATGTATTATTGTATTATACAGGTTATTGGGGATAATAATGTACTCTATGAGTCCATAGCTTTGACATGTTAAAGTCAGAGGGAGAGAGAGGTTGTGATGGTTGTTATAATTTGCGCCTTAAGCGAGTTGAAGGTAATGTTTCTACTTTGAGGCCAGCTTTATTGAAAGTTTTCAGTGCTCGCAAGGCTCTGGGCGTGCGGTTGGGTGTCTTGCTCGGTGATTTATCTGTAATAGGGGGGCAGACAGGTTGCGGTGCATTAGCCTGGAATGGGTTGTCATCAGGGCTGCCACCATCCGGTTGTTGGTGCTGCAAGGGTTCATCGGTTGGTGATGGGATGCGGCTGTGAGGAGTGGTTGGCAACGGTGTTGTTAGTCTAACCTCTGGTGTTGAAAAAGGTTCTGACATTTGGGGTGGTGCTACTGGATGCACTGATGGTCTGCCTGTTTGGGTTGTGGTAGCTGGTGAGGGTAGAGCCGCCAGTGGTGATCTGGGTATGACTGGCAAATATTTCCTCAAGAACTTCCTGTTGCGAAGGCTCATCCTGCCTGAACCGTCCACTCTCACTACGTATTGGTCAAATTGGCGAACCTCGATGACAATGCCTGTTTTATCCCATTTTGTTGGATATGGTCCAGTTTGATTCTGTATGCGCACACAGTCACCCACTGATAGTGCAGGGAGGATTCTTGTGTGAGCTGACAATCTCTCTGCATCACGCATGTGTCTATTTCGTAATGCATCCTCTCGCAAGGCCAATGTCTCCTGCCATGTCTGGTGGGGTAGGTATTTCCCAGGAAATATTGGAATGAAATCCCGCACAGGCCGACCGAATATGCATTGGGCTGGCGAGATATGGGTATCCCTGTCAGGTGTGTTGCGGTATTGGAGGATGGCTCTCTGAAAGGCATTAGTGTTAATGTCACCATTCTGACCACTATTGTCAACAATCAAGCGTTTGATCGTTTTGACACCTATCTCTGCCCTACTGTTGCTATGAGGAAAAGCCACGGATGATATGCGGTGGTGCACTCCCCAGTTGCGTAAAAATGTCTTGGTAGCAGTAGAGGTAAATTCAGGTCCCCCATCTGAGGATAGCTCGTCACTTATTCCGAATGTGGCAAATGTACGTCTGAGGCTTGATATGAGGCCTTTGGAGCCCTCACTTGCTCTCTCCACAATGGGCCAGTTACTATATCTGTCCACTATTACTAGGTAATTGTGTCCTGCATAGTGGAAATAGTCTGCACATATGGATTGGAAAGGGTAATGTGGCGAAATAGGTGGTGTAGGTGGAGCACTGGGTTGTGACGGTGTCATTCTGTTGCAGGGCGAGCAGCGCAGACGCATTTCGGTGATGGCTGTGGCCATGCCTGGCCAAAAGAATGAGGCGTCTGCGCGTGCATGCATCTGGGAGACTCCCTGGTGCGCGGAGTGCAGCGAGTACAAGACAGCCTCCCGGAGGCTGGGTGGCATGACGATACGGTCATTGTATAGGACCACACCATCAAAGCTGGTGAGCTTATCTTTGTATTGGTAAAAGGCCCTCAGCTTTTTCGGTAGATCATCCTTGGATTGTGGGAATCCGTTTTCTACATAATCAATCAGCTCTGAGTATTCACTGCTTGTAGCTACACGAACATTTTCCCATGTGAGTGAACTGGCACCCAACATCTCGTCTTCACTTGAGCTAATAGTTGTGGTGTCCGATTTAGCTCTTATTGCCATGAGGAAATCATGATGTCCCGTCGGGATATTGTGATCCACCTCCATCACAGTAGTAATGTCGTCGGGCAGGAATATTTGGGTGGGTGGCCCGACTGGGTGACGTGACATAGCATCAGCAGCAGCATGGCGAATCCCTGGGATGTGAACGATTTGGAACCTGAATCTGAGGGTCTTTTCTTTCAAGTTCCTTAGGCGTGGGTTAGGAATGGCATCTAGGCTCCTGTCACCAAACACTTTGAGGAGGGGCTTGTGATCAACAACTATTGTCAAGTTGGGGCATCCAAGTACAAAATGGCGTGTCTTCTCGAGGGCGTCTACCACTGCCAGTGCCTCTCCTTCTATAGGCGCATATCTGGACTCAGCAGATGAGGTAAAGCGACTGCCAACCAATGTCATCTTCCATCCTGTACGACAGCAGAATGGTTTTGTAGATATGCACGCACAATGTTTCTGGAAAAGCCAGAAGCCAATACCTTCCTTGCTGTAATCTGTTGCAAGGCATGTTGGTTTGGCTTTGCTGAATATCTCCACACCATGTTTGATTTCCTCGATAATGATGTGCTTTGTCTCTTCAAATAGATCATCCATAGTGTTTGTCCAAGTGAATGGCGTATTTGGCTTTAGGAAGGAGCGGAATGGTTGCATTCTCTCAGCAGAGGCAAATGCGTATGCAACTTGGTTCACTAACCCAAACCAGCTCCTGATGTCTGTCACGTTTCGAGGTTTGGGGAAATTCTTAATTGCCTCAAGCACTTGTGGGCATGGTCGAACGGAGGTGGGGGTGATATCAAACCCTGCAAATGTAACAGTGTTCTTAGCGAATGTGAATTTGCTTGGGTTAAGGGTGATACCGTTTCGGCCACAGATGTCCAACCATTCAGCAGCCTGGAAGAAGCTATCCTCTATGGTAGAGGACCACATTATGGTGTCGTCAACAACTTTTGTTTTGTTTTGAACGTCACTGACAAGTTCATCAAATCTTCTCGTGTAAGCGTCTCCTGAGGCTATATATCCTTGAGGGCAGACACAATACCTGTACCGACCCCATGGTGTGATAAAAGTGGTCAAGTGTCTGTCCTTCTGGTCAAGGAGAATGCTGTGGTAGCCATTCCAAGCGTCGAATGTTGTTTTCCGGGTGTTAGGTGGAACTATGCGAGCCTGGTGGAATGGTGATTGGGTGTGGTGTGTCTCTCTGGTGGCGTGGCGGTTCAGAGCCTGAAAGTCGACCGTGCGCCGTGGCTTGCCAGACTTCTTAGCGCATATGACCATGCGATGACACCATGTTACCGGTGTGCCCACAGGGACAGGTTCGATTACCCCGAGTTGTACGTCTTGATCCAAACCAGCTTTTACTTCATCTTGCCAGTGAACTGGTACTGGGATGGGATTATGGTATGCCACAGGCTTGGCATCTGGGTCAATCATGATTTTCATTGGAGGGCCTGACATCATGGGTAGGGGCTGATGTTCACACACATTAAATGTGCTGCTTTTGTAATGTTTCAACAGCCACTGTTCTAGTTTTTCCCTGTTTTCCTCTGTGGCGGGGAGGGGAAGGGATTTCGGAACAGTTGGAGGAGCTTGTCGTAGAGGGCATCTGCATTGATCAGTGGTGCCAGGGTTGTCTTGATTTTCATTCTCCAAACTGGAGGTTGAGCCAATTGAAGGGAAGTTGGTAGACAGTAGACCTAGGGCAATGCACGCTTCCATGGATAAAAATATTTTTTCTGTTGACTCTGTAATGTACACTATTTGGCGGGTTGTGCATGGTTCTTTCCCTCTTTTGTAGCCGGTTATGCGGAGGACAAGCGCACCTATGATGCCGATGGGCTCTGTATTTGCTGCCTTCATCCTCATAGTAGTGGGAAGTAGATGGCTCTTGGTCAGACCAAGTTGGTGAAGCAACGTGGTCCCGGCGAGGCAGGATTGGCATCCTGTGTCTGCCACAGCAGGTGACCTGACTGTTTTTGATGCAAGCTCAAAGGTGGGTTTGATTCCCAAGTCCACAGCATCTTCTGGGAGCGCCTGAACGCTGATCATGATGGTGGGTTGGGGGTCAGAGGGCCGTCTTTTCCACAAGTCTTGTATAGAGTCATAGATATGATGATCAAGGGAGATGGATTCGGCCATGTGCTCTGAGGGTGTCTCGTCGTAGATTGTACAAAGGGACTCGAATACCGCAGTCGCTGAATCGTTTTGTGGTTTCTTGGATTTCCTGCATACACTTTCAAAGTGGTGGAGTAAACCACATTTGGTACATGTGTGGTTGTAGGCCGGGCAGTGAGCCATTCGTTCTTGTTGTCTTCGGCCATGGCCAGTTTTGCCACAATGGCCACATGGAGGAGTGTTAGGTTTTTTATCCGGTGGGCGGGTTTGAAACTTTCTCTTTTCATACTGTCTGTATGTGCTGGTGGCATCAACTGCTAATGGGACTGGAGACGGTCTGATGCGTCCAGCCGAGCGCTTCCCACTTTCTTTTGCTTCCACATACCGAATGGTCTCCTCGACCGTCATGTCCTGGTTAGCCTGTCCTAACACATCCAGGCGAATGTCATCATCTGCCAGGCCGACAATGATTGTGTCCCTAACCATTTGGTCGCCGTAGCTGATCTGGGCACCACACCCGCAACCGACCGAGTATTGACAAATGCCGGCCTGTCCCTTTAATCTAGCCGAGAAAGCCCTTATTGGTTCATCCCTGTCTTGTTTCATCTGCTGCAGTTCAAGCCGTGCCACCATGACATTCTCCTGGCGCACTGCCAGGGACTTGATGAGCTGGAGGAGTTTGGGCTCGTCGTTTGATGTGAGGGATTTGAAGCTTCGTGTGAGGTCTCGCCTGAGAACATCGTCACAGCACTCAAGCAGTTGGAATATGATGTCCGGGCCAGAGAGTTTAGTGGCCTGTTTGTAGTCGGTCCATCGTTGAACGAAGTAAGCCCACTCTTCGCTGGTACCCGAAGCAGATATTGACGGCCTCCTTACCTTTTCTGTCTTGGCCCCTGTGGCATGGGGTGTGTGTGCAGTGACCGGATGAGCTGTACGCTCGTGAAGGTCCAACAACCGCACCAGGACTTCAGCAGCTAGGGACGATGGCCATGACGCTGTGCAACTGGGGGCAGGGCATTTGATCTCTGGGTTTGACATTCCGTTCTGTTTATTTCATAAATGACTACAGAGTCTTTGCTCTTTAAATTGAAATGATTCGTTTATTAACAGCAATGAAATAAACAGTCTTCAAAGGATTATGAACTTGCAGTCGGTAACTGCCATTATTCTGTGCACTACGTCACTGACCAAGGAATCCTTGAATGGTGCGTTACGGTGCAAAGCTGAAATAATAGATACAAGAACATACATAATAAATGGTAATCCTCTAGAGTGATCATTAGTGCTCAATTGGGGCAAAAGGCTGCGTAGGACGAGTGGTATCGAGTATCTAGGCTGACCATGAGTGGAACCATCATCATAGCAGATGGTATTGATGACAGCCATAATGACTAGCGGTAAAAGCATTTATCACACAGGATGTGGTTTGGGAGAGGGGGCGGGGGGGAATAAGAGAGACAGCGAGAGAGAAAGAGTGAAGGAGAGAGAGAAAGAATGGGGGACGAGAGAGGGAGAAGGGCAATGGGTGAGAGACATGGAGAGAGGAAGAGAAAGCGGGAGTAGGGGCAGAGACGAGAGAAGGAGGAGAGAGGTGCATAGATACGAGTAAGGGATAGAGAGAGAGGGGGTGAGTGAATGAGAGAGAAAGAAAGAGAGAGGATAGACGGAGAAGACAGACAGAGGGGAGAATATAGAGAGACAGCGAGCGGGAGGAGAGACTGAGAGAAGAGAGAAGGAGGAACGAGATACACAAAGATAGAGACAGACGGGCTGAAAGGGAGGAGAGTGAGAGAGAGAGAGAGAGAGAGAGAGAGAGAGAGAGAAAGAGAGAGAGAGAACAGAGAACATGAAAACGAAAGAGGAGAGAGAGGCAACCAAAAAAAAAGATAGAGAAAGGGAGAGAGAGAGACAGAAAGAAGGGGAGAAAGAGGAGAGAAAGAGAGGGCGAGAAAGGAGGAGGAGGAAGGAGAGAGATAGAGAGAGAAAACACAAAGCAGTCAAATGTCAAGCCAACAAAAAAAAAAGTGAAAACAAAAGAAAACCTACTGACAGAAGAAAACTGACATGACATGACTGAATCACACGGTCTGCCGAGTTAAAGCCACCCCGAGACCAGAGGATAAAGTTCAAAATAAAAGAACAACAACAAAATACAAAATCAACGAAAAAAACACCAGAATGCATTAATACTGAACGACAGTGTGATTGAAACCGATTCAAAGTTCTATTTCAAAGACAGAGAGGGAGACAGAGAGAGAGACAGAGATAGAGACAGAGAGACAGACAGAGGGAGAGACAGAGAGAGAGACAGAGACAGAGACAGAGACAGAGACAGAGAGACAGACAGAGAGAGAGACAGAGAGGGAGACAGAGAGAGAGACAGAGAGAGAGACAGAGACAGAGACAGAGAGACAGACAGAGAGAGAGACAGAGAGAGAGACAGAGACAGACACAGAGAGAGAGAGAGAGAGAGAGAGACAGACAGACAAGGAGAGGAGCCAGAAAAGGCAGCAACTGAATAAATATGATATACACTGACAGCGTTGATGCATCCCCCCACCCCCCACCCTTTACACTCGTTTCCACATCGTGACAGAAACACTATTATTAAGTTTGACCTAGTTACACTAACAATTTTCATCACACCATCCGCCCCTCCCCCCCCCCCCCCGCCACCGCCCCCAATCTGTTGATGTACACCAGGAAACTGGACATGGATAACTATAAACATAATGATTATAGATAACAAATCAAAACGAATTCAATTACGTCCCTTCCATTCCCTGCGCTGGGCCACATCTCCAAGTAACCAGAATACACCCCGCCCCTTACCCCCACCACCACCCCCCCCCTCCCCACCTCCATTATAGCAAATCTGATTTTGACATCGAGGGACATAAATAATACATAGACAACGAAAAAAAAAAAAACACCAAGCTATACCATCAGCCCCATCTCCAAAACCCCTACGTCCACGTGCTGGTTCGCAAACGAAACAAAAAAACAAAAACAAAATCCAATCAAGTCTCCCGTCTATTTCCCCCCCCCCCCGCCCCCGTGGACAACATCTCAAAATGACCAAAACAAACTGTACACCCCCCCCTCCCCCTCACACATACACACTTTCACAAAACCCTATACCACCTGCTCATTCACATCACAGAACAGACCACCGTTAGATGCAACAATTGGCCAATTATTAACAAAAACAAACCAATCATAAATAATTATCTAACTCACCCCATCCGGCCATTCAAAAACAAACAAAAACTGGACAATGCTAACATAATTGAGTTGGTGTTTGAGTTTGGAGACCGCACGCTGACGCCACAACGGCCGCACTGTGTTAAGGCAAAGCAAGGCCATCTGTCTTAGACAGAGTATAACCGAATGACAGGTTACTAGGACAGAGGATAACCCCACCAGATGAGCTCACTGCATCGTACCGTATTCCTACAACCACGCGCGCTAAACATAACGGAGTTTGAGTTTGTTTGAGTTTGGAGAATTCACGTGGACACGATGACGGTCACATTGTGCTAGGAAGAAGCAAGACGATACATAGAATATCAGAATATGACAGGACAGAAGTTGACCATACAAAAGCGCCTCACCTACCACCAGCTACCGCTGTACATCATTTACTTTAGAGAAAGCATGTCCACACGACAACGGGGCACACTGCGCTCGGGAGAAAAAAAGCACGACCATAGACAGACTATAACAAAATGATCCGCTAAACATAAATAATGTACACAGAATAACCACCCGAAACAAACCCAATCATGTCCTGTCCATCCCCTCGTGGACAGGATCTCATCAGGCCGCTAACTGACCGCACACTGACCAACTGTAATTTGTCGTTCAATGTTTTCCACCCTAGGGAACGGCGTTTCCCCAAGCCTCATCATGTCCACTCATTACAGACGTGCTCTAGATCAGTGATTCTCAACGTGAGTGATATCGCACCCTCTCCACATGAATGGAGAACGGTTTGGGGGCATATAAAAGGTAGCCACTGAATTGTTCAACTGCACAGGGGGACAAGGTGCTCGCCTCTCGTGCCAAGGGTCCCGGGTTCTAAACCCGGGCAGTGCAGGCATGTTGGAAAGTGGATTTTTCTCATATTTTCAAGTCCCTGGTCCTATTGGGGGGTAGGATCGAGTAGTTCTTGGAAATTGGATTTTTCTCATATTTTCAAGTCCCTGGTCCTATTGGGGGGTAGGATCGAGTACCTAGTCTTCTCGGATAAGGACGAAAAAATTCGGAGGGCCCGTGTGCACGTTGCGCACGTTAAAGATACCTTGGCAGTTGGAAATCGTTAAGAGCAGGCCGAAAGGCCGCTGCCCGGGCAAAATTGAAATTAATAGATTAAAAATTTATCCATATCATCCCCCCCCCCCCCCGCCAGAACAAGAAATAATAAAACAAGTAAAGTGAGGTGTAAATGCCAAGGGCAGCGAACCTCCTAAAATAAAGACCTCAAATCAAGTTCAACTGCACACGTAAATTATCGGTTTCAAGAACGGAAAGGGCTTTTAAAAAAAAAAAAAAAAACTACATCTGATAAGGAATGCTTTCTGTTTTACAATCAATAATCAACACCAATATTGTCATTAAAAATGCGTTGAAAAACTTAACATCATACTTTGTGTGTAGTCTGTCTTCCTGTGAAATGTATCCTTTGAGTCGGGTGGGGATTTTTTTCGGGGGGGGGGGGGGGGGAGAAAGAAATGGGGCAATAATACAAACTTTGGAGGCTAAAGGGACGATTGGCAGAGAGAGGTTGAGATCCACTGCTCTAGATGTATAACAAGAGTAGCTGCTCACAGGTTCCCCTAATAACTCTAAATGCTGATGGAGTCCGTGGGTACTTAACCCTCTGGTGCCGGGTGTTCCAGATCTGATACGGCATGACTGTCATCCTGATGCTCAATGGCCAGGTGGTTAGTGGGCGTTTCTGGTAGGGTCTCCTCCTGTGTATCTATCGTTCTGTTATATTCTGTTTATCGTTAGCACAATCTGATCGTTATTGAGTTGGCGTGCTTTCTCCAGACTAACAGTGATGATCAATGACATATTTATCTTATTATAAAAAGAGCTCTATTCACTCCCCCTACCTCCCTCTCTCTCTCTCTCTTTCTCTCTCTCTCTCTGTCTGCCTGTCTCTCTCTCTCTCTCTCTCTCTACCTCCTCCTCTCTCAAAAATTACAAAATCAATTTTCTCAAGTGTCAAACACTCCCAACCCAGTCTCCGTTGTATCGGCCTGCTACGTTTATTCACGCTTCAGGCAAACTTTTAAACATAATTATTGCTACAACAGTAATTTTTTTTTTTTTTTTGTATAATAATTTTTGCTCTCTCCGGCAGGCTCAGCACATGGGAGACTATTTAACACGCGTTCTATTTGATGCAATTTCCTTGTCTAGAAATGAGTGCGTTGTGCCCTGGCTGCATATTATTATGGGAAACTAGATCACACACACAACACACACAGAGGGAGAGAAAGAGAGAGTGTGAAGGAGAGAGACTGAGACGGAAAGAGGGAAAGAAAGAGAGGGAAAGCGAGAAAGAGAGAGTGAGTGACCGAGAGAGAGTGAGGGAGACAAAGAAAGAGAGTGGCAGAGAGAGAGAGAGAGAGGGAGAGTGAGAGAGGCAGAGAGAGGGGGAAAGAGAGAGTGAAAGAAAGGGAGAGAGTGTGAGAAAGAAAGAGAGTGAGGAGACAGAGAGAGAGAGAGAGAGAGAGAGAGAGAGAGAGATTGTGACAGAGAGGAAGAGAAAGAGAGAATATGAGAGAGAGAGACCGAGACACAGAGAAAGAGCAGGGGGGGGGGGGGAAGATTCTGTGTATGTTGTGCCCACGAGCTATAAGAACGACGTAACTCCACTATTTCCAGAAACTGTGATAACCCCATAAGCATGTACAGGACCTTATTATCTTCCCAATAATTAATTATTTGACTCCCCTGAGACAACTTAAAACCAATTCTTTCTTATCTGTCCTCTTAGCCCACAGGGGAAATCATCAGAGGAAAAACAAAAAGAATTCGATTTTCTCGAAAGAAAAAAAAAACAAAATTGAGTTAGACCATTATTTCATTCATCGTCATAACTCGGGAGTCAAACAGCAAAACATAATAAGTGCACAAAAAAAAAAAGTTTATAATTTTGAGGCAGAAACGTTTAAATTGAAATTTTTCAGTTGTGCACAAAGTGGAGTTCGAACAACCAAGGTCGCCACATCTCAACAAATAAGCTATTGTTGCAAGAATCCTTACAAAATACATGCTTTCCTACTTTTACCGCTCCATTACCGACAACAACTTTGCTGCCAGCGCTCTTAAAATGTCATTAAAATTTCATAATTTCTTCCCAACTACCTTCCTAGTTCTATCTCTCCTTCCATTCGCTTTAGTTACCACCGGGACTTCTGACACAGTAACTGGAAACGTCATCTTGACCTAGGCTGGTGCAGGCGCCAGACTGATGGCTCGCCACCCACATATTTTGCTTCACACGAACACAATAGGCCCCATTGCGAATGACGTCACAGTGTTTTTGTTTTGTACTTCCGACACCAAAAATGGCGGGTGGATCAGTTGACGAGTGTAACTTCGAGATAATTATGTCCATTAAAATGCCTGCTGGTTGGATTGCAGTTGACAGTTGATGACAGGGGTGGAAGCGATGGATCCTAGCTGGTCAGATTCCCTACCATCCGTGTAAACAAGGGAAAGGAAGTGAAAGAATAAAATTGACCGAACGTCTCCCATGTGCACGTACACACGTGTTACTGTTTACTGTAAAGAACCTTTTTTAGCTCGCCGCCGACTGATTCGCGACGTCTGAAGTGCTCGCAGTGCAAATCAACTAACGAATCAAAATCAATGCTAATGCGTCGGTCCTTACAACAAAGATGGCCGATATCCGCAATGGGCCTTTTGGCACTGGCCGCTGCACCCCGCCGGGTCGCCGTGTGGGCAGTGCCTATTGTGCTGGTGTGAAGCAAAATTTACGGGCAGCGAGCCACTGGTATGGTGCCTACACCAGCCTGGTCTGTTTCACCCCTGAAGTTGTAACAGAAGATCTACAGACGACCAAACCCTTGGCTTCCACAGGGTTCACACCGATTGATTTCTGTCACACTGTACCTAATTAGCTACTAATTAGTTACCACTAATTATTGTCAATCAAATGACTTGAGTTAGCAATAATAATTTTGAACTCTCCAGCCTTTCGCAATTCATACTGTTAGTGGTTTTAAGAGGTTACTATTAGGAAATGTCCATATGTTCAAAAGGTATCATTACTGCGGGCTTTAGTATTGATTGCTCGTCTCTACTACCCGACATGACATCACACATCCATTGCCATGAAAGAAATTAACGAGACAATAAAATGATGACCTTGAATTCTAGTCAGTGATTCTTATCCCCCCCCCCCCTCCCCCCCCCCCCCCACGATGAAATTTGGGTGCTTTCAAGGGAGAAATGCTGGAGCCATTAAATAATGCACACTATCTATTTATGATGGAAGTACGAATAAGCCGATTTTGTTTTTCTTATATATTCAACATTGTGCATACGAAACTTCTGGACACGTTCAACTCGATCTGTCTTGCCAAATTCCATGAAATGGACCTTCATTTAAGATTTTATTGTGTGTGTGTGTGGGGGGGGGGGTGCCATGAGACATGAATGTAAAAAAAAAAAAAAAAACGCCGGGGGTGGGAAAAAGTTTTTGAAAAGAAGTTGGGAACCGTCGTTAAAGATTTCATGAAAAGGATACTATCAGCGAACACTACAATACTAACTGAGATCAGCGCTGTATATTTTGGCGCAGAAATCCAAACTGTGAACACTACACTAAATCGTATCATCGTGTCAATCTTATCGACTGAGATCATATATATCGGTAAATCGAATAACACTTAAAACCCTTCTCAGATTCCTTGTCTATGATATGGAGTCTGTTTCCGTTCAGAGTGTGCCATCAGCATTAGCGAGCTGTCGGGTTCCTTTCATTCATTCATTTACTCCCCGGGAAATAATATTTTTCATTCATCCCAATGCTTATTACACATAACAAGCAATCAAACAATTATAACGGAGCATTTCAAAGCTGCTGGTGGCGCTATGTCCGTGGGCATGTAAACAGTGTCTTTTCAGAGATCATTAACGATCTGCACTAATGGTGTATGAATTATAACATGTTGGAAAATACAAAGAAAAACAACGAAGACAGCGCGATTTATGACGAAATTCTCTCTCTCTCTCTCTCTCTCTACTGGGATACAGACGTGCATGTGTGCAGCGGCTCACTCTTAAGTTGTACTCCATCGAGAATTTATTTGAAAAAATTATGGCTCTTCTATGGTTCCCGACCCATGTTCCAGTGGCTACACCAGGTTCCAAGCAAAGACCAGCACCGTTTCTAATCCGACTCTCACCATTCGCTGACATACACAACTCTCGCCTGTTCCAAAAGATTCAAGGAGAAAGACATGTCCAAGCAGCGTCCAGAAAATGTACCAACTCGCTAATCCTCCTACGTTCCTTCTTTCCTTGTCTCCGCATCTTCCCTTTCTAATTTACTTCACAAATCATAACTCAAGCGGCTTGGTTCTAGAAATTTCGCACTACAGCTATTTCATGAGAGAACCAGCGAAATATAATGTTTTCTTTGATTTCATTAGACTTTTCTCGCAAAACTAGCTCAGGCTCTACAGAACTCCTGGGGTGCTAGACGAAATCCATCAGTCTGGGCCATGACTGTGAAACTCACACCAGAAACCTAAGTGACCTAAAAAACACAACAAAAAAAACAAACATCCAAAACCGAGATTCTGAGCAAAATGAGTGATGTGTGTGTCTGTGTGTGTGTGTGTGCACGATACAACGCCAGCTCATCCAGGTTTGAGTTTGAGTTTGGGTTTAACGGCACGTCGGCACGACAACGGCCATTTTGCGCCCAGCTCACCCAGTGTGCCTCCCTTTAATAATTCCCGGGTTAATGTTCTTAGCACAGAAGATGGTACATTCGCTGTTATTCATACACAACTATCGTATAGTATTAATTGTAAAGAGTCCTTGTGGACGTTAGAACTAGCCCCGTCAATTCTCTCATCCTTTTGGCAACTTTAAAATGTTGTGTGTTTTTTTTTTCTCCCTTTTCCTCGTCACAATTTAAACCATGTCCTCAGTTTTATGACATGAGAATGAACTCAACTTATCCTGACTTTTTAGACAGCATGACGTGAAGACTGCGAATGACAGGGCATTTCACTCTAGAATAATGTCTCCCGCGGGTCAACATTGCTGTAACTGACATTTTTAATTTTTATTTTGTCTTATTCTATTTAAATTCCAGTTGTTTTTAACAGGTTTATTGTCAAAACTGCCAAGCTTCCAGTGTCAGGTTAAAGCAATAGTCATGTATGCGGAACAAAAAATTTAGGATGGAGTAATTTCGGAAACGTGGTAGGAGAATTTCACTTACCCACTCCACAAAAATTACGCGTGAAAGCAGTAAAACATTAAATCTTCTCTCTCTCGCTCTCTCCCTCTCTCTCTCTCTCTCTCTCTCTCTCTCTCTCTCTCTCTCTCTCTCTCTCTCCTCCCTCCCTCTCTCTCTCTCTCTCTATTCTCTCTCTCTCTCTCTCTCTCTCTCTCTCTCTCTCTCTCTCTCTCTCTCTCTCTCTCTCTCTCTCTCTCTCTCTCTCTCTCTCTCCCTAACACGACAATCCCTTATCCCATCTCCAATAAAGACAAGCTGGACCGATCCTACTTCGTGGAAAGGGACGGCTACTGACGTGTGTGACGTCATGTCCTGCTTGGACGGAAAACCCCCAAGAACTTTGCCTAGCGTGAGCTGTACCTTTTCGTGACATATCCGATGTGAATGACGTCACAAAACTAGTTTTTAATTGTTGTTTTTTCTTTCCTCAACATCACTAAATTCAGATCACATTTCACTTTAGTGATAACGTGAGGCCAAATAAAGAACGAGTAGTGTGTGCTGAGTTCACCCGGCTACATTCACTGGGAAATGCAAATACTTATTATGCAACAGTAGTTATCTTTTGTTTTGAACCATGCGGGTTATTAGTCCTTCGTAAAAATGTTGCTACTGAACATGTTAAAATGATTGGACATTCAGGCTCTGGTTGTTATTATTATGTTTCAGCAAAATAGAGTGCATGCGGGTGTCACAGAGAGAGCGCGCGAGAAGGAAAGAGAGAGAAAGAAAAAGACGGAGAAAGATAGGCAGATAGACAGACGGACAGACAGTGAGAAAGACAGAGACAGGGGTATGTGCTCGTCTTACTTTATGTGCTATTCTCAGTCTGAGTACCTACCTACCTTTCAACCTTCCCGCCCACCTTCTCACCCAATCATCTATCTATCTATCTATCTATCTATCTATCTATCTATCTATCTATCTATCTATCTATCTAATCTATCTATCTATCTACCAAACCTCTATCTATCAAAAAAAAAAAATCACTCTCCCTGTCATAGAAATCCCAATGTCAACCCCCCCCCCCCCGCCCTTTCAAACTCCACGTCACATCTAGCTCAGCCGACACTGACTTTGTTCGAAGGATGTCGCCGTCCCACCATCTCCTCCTCATTGTCTCAGAGACAAGACCTGTCCTCATCTATCGGCTCTCCATCACTCACTCTTTTCCGATAGACGTTTCGTGCCTCATGTTCACTCCCACGCTTGACTCTTCTCCTTCCTTCAGGTTCATTTTCCATTATCTAGTCGTCCTGTGAATGAATCTCTCTCTCTCTCTCTCTCTCTCTCTCTCTCTCTCTGTCTCTCTCTCTTTCATTTTGTGACATGACGCCCCTTTGTCGCATCTGCCATCACACCCTCCCCGCGCGAGTAGACCTTGCCGGTCATCTGCGCATCCACTGACAGATCCAGCCCAAAAGAGCGACGGGTGATTATACACGCCTCTGGATGTCTGTAACGTTGAAAGTTTTGGTGGCACTGTAAATTCTAATTTTTTGGGGCATCAAAATTGAAGCTCCGCAAGTTTTCACTAACTGCAAAAGGCAATTTTGTTATATTGGAGCTAGGCCCAAAAATGTGTTTAGCGAAAGGCTCTGAAGTTTCTCAATTACTCAAAATATGAAAAGGACGTCATTACAAATATGTACGTCCCCCCAAGTTATTATTTGTTTTCGCTAAGGCTATGTATTATAAAGCCTTTTGTGACTCCAGAGCCAGAGCACTCCTCCCGAAATGTTCCTTAACAACAAACTTAATTAATCATAATTAATTATTCTTTCAGATTTCCTTTTTATTTCCCCCCGCTCTTTTTTTTGGGGGGGGGGGGGTTGTTGAATCGATAGGGGGCGTGGTTAGGGATTCGATAAGATTTGGGGTTGATGATAAGGACGGGGTTAAGGATTGTACTTACACGTACGCGCTCCTAGCGCAAAATGCTCGGTGTGCATAATTACGTACTTATAGCAAGAGTCATGTGAAACTTGGTAGACAGATGTAAGTTAGCTTGCCGGTTAACGTCCTTAATGTGTTTATGAGAAGGCACAGAGCCGTCACAATTTGATACTTTTACAATTCCGTTAGTTTGAACCAGGGAAACGTCACACCGTTTCGCCATTTCAAAGAAGAATTAAAAACTTGGATTCCTGTTGTTTGCATACGCTCTTCAACAAAGCGGTTACATTAAGATGCTCTTACCAACTCGTCGGTGTGGATGAATTGGGGAAACACTGCCACCTCGATCTGCCATTATCACCTTCGCACAGAGGGCTAGAGCAGTGGTTCTCAGCCTTTTGCCTTTTTCAGGCAATCGCCCCCTTAGACTCCAAATTTTCTTCCATCACCCCCCTCCCCCCTTGTTTTTCTCCCTACACCCCCCATCAAAATCCCTACTCAAAGCAAACCCAAGGGATACATTTCACAAGAACACAACAGACTACACACAACCTTCAAAGCCTTACTAATGACAGTAGGGGCATTCATTATTCAGTATAAAACAGAAAGTCCCCGCTTTGTCAAATGCACATATAAAAATAACGTCTTAAGAATAGGCCTTTACTGTTCAACAAAACCCATCTACGGACGCTGTTCAGCAAGTCGGCTGTTGTCCCCTGTAATTGCGCCCATACCGTCCTCCAACTGTTTCGCCGCTCCCTTTCATCGTTTTCGCCCCCTCGGCGCCCCTTTTTTCGTTTTTGCCCCCTTGGAAATCAAATTCCTTTCCCCCGCGATTTCGCCCACATTGAGAACCACTGGGATGGAGCTAGTTAAAACAATTACCCATAATATAACATAATTATGTAAATTCTACGGTTTTGAGATATCCTATTTCAAAGCGGGTCTTGGTTTTCGAATGGGCAATAGTGGTATCCACATCGACTCCACACATCCAGTAACATTCGTCACTCCCCTGACACCACACACACCAACCAGTACGTACAATACTGCTGTTGCACAGAAGACCGCGGGTGGTCGGTGGACGCTTCTGATTCTGGTACAGTCTCCATCTGTCCCACAGATCTGCTGTGCTCAGTCTGTCGCCTTGGTTCTCCCTAGCACAATATGACCATCACTGTGTCGACGTGCTCTCTACAAACTCAAACTCAATCACACGTAAGCGCTGACAATACAACAACTGTAACAACACATCTTCGTGTATCCCGCACCAAACGGCCTTGCTATTTCCCCTCAAGCCAGAGATGCCATCAATATTGGCGATGTCTGTTTTTTTGGCTGTCACTCCGAGATCTGTTATCTCAGCTGTCAACAAACTGCCTATCTAGATAACATGTTTTCATCAAGTAATACGTTATGAGAGACACAGAAGAGAGATAATAATGTCTTTCTTTGCTATTCTCTGCCTACCTGCCAACGCACCTACCTGCCTATCTATCCATCCGTCCGTCCGTCCGTCCGTCCGTCCGTCCATCCGTCCGTCCGTCCGTCCATCCATCCATCCATCCATCCATCCATCCATCCATCCATCCATCCATCCATCCATCCATCCATCCATCCATCCATCCATCCATCCATCCATCCATCTATCTATCTATCTATCTATCTATCTATCTATCTATCTATCTATCTATCTATCTATCTATCTATCTATCTATCTATCTATCTATCTATCAACAATTGGCTTATTTAGGCAGCATGTTTTCATAAACTAATACCTATTTATCTTTTCCCTTCTCGCTCGAGTTCTCCAACTAATCATTTCTTTGTTCAGAACATATTGCAAGGACTTCCTTGAAACTGCACTAGGAGAGCCGACAACTTTTCTTTTTTTTTCCACAGACATGAATTCTAACAATAAATCACTTCATATAATTTCGGTGCAATACTGAAAACAGAATGATATAATATGAATGACGCAATATCAATCTATCTGGTTGACCGGGGGAAGTCAGACTGTGTATGTGTGTGCGGAGGGGGGGGGGGGGGGAGTATCTTCAATATTAACCTGATTTACATCGAAAGAATTTATCCGTGTCATGACATGACCTAGCGTTAAATTTTACCCCCTTTTTATCTGAATTCCTCGAAGAAATTTTCTTTGTTTCTCTTGACTGAGGGGGTTACAACATTCCAAATGTTTAATGATATTGCTAAAACTGTATTTAAAATAAGGTACAGATTTCAAATAAAACTTTTCAAAAAAATTCTTTTCCATTTTGGCTGTGTTAGGGGAACGTAGTATTTTTTACATAGAAAGCTATAGCTGAGCAGTGAAATACAACTCAGTATTTTCCCTTTTCGGTTTTGTAATTAAACTTACTAGGCTCCCCTAAGAACAGCTTTTTTTCTTTTCCTCTCCTGAAAAATTGGTTTTTCGCACTACAGCGATTTCATGAGAAACCAACGAAATATAATGTTTTCTTTGATTTCATTAGACTTTTCTCGCAAACTAGCTCAGGCTCTACAGAACTCCTGGGGTGCTAGACGAAATCCATCAGACTGTGAAACTCACAACAGAAATTCCAGGATTATGAAGACATAATCGACAGCAACACGTACATTATTAGTTCGGCAAGACCCGACATGATGTAGACACACGGAAATGGGGGCTGGAATTATAGACGGTAGGACCTAATCAGAAGCGCTCTGCTAGAAATCTGAGACCGGCTATTGACATTCGAACAAGCCCCCCCGCCCACCCCCCGGAAAAAATATGCTTTCTTTTTTTGGTCTTTTCTACCCTCCGGCAAGCCCTAGACTTGCAATTGTTCACAAGAGGTCTCCGCCGTGAAGCACCAGGGTGTCTTTCATTCCAACATACCAAAATGGCTGGTCACAAACAAGCGAGTCTGCAACTTCAAAGAAAGAACAAAAAGGTGCCTGACGTTCTAGGAACATTCGTATGGGCAGGAGCCTATCTTCCCATAAAGGTGTTTTCTTTGCCATATGACGAAACTTTAGATCCAGCAGAGAAAAGGACACCATCAGCGCACTATCCCGGCAAACTGAATTCTGAAGAGTTTCCTACATTCAACAGTGGCTTTAGCTCTCGTATTTACATTCATAAAAATGGTCATGACCTCATTAAACAAACCAGGACGAATCTCGACCAAACCAAACTGAAAACATAGAATTTTATTCTTTCCAATATTTTCCCGGTATTCAATGAAACGCGCCCGTTAAACTTGGGTACAAAAAGCGAGTCCACCCTTTTACTGCATGTTTTCATGAAACCTTATGAATCTTTTCCGGCACCGACCGTGTTTGTTTTGTGCTTGATGTTTCGTGGCTAGAATTGCTAGGATTTAAGCAAGAGATAAAAGCTGCTGTGTTAGAGCTGCAATGTTTCCATGGCATGGGAAGTGATGTGGGGAGTGATTAACTGGTCAAAAGAGCTTAACCAATCCGTCTATTTCATGGCACACTTAACGAATCCCAGACATCTGCTTTCCGCCTTACCGTCTAACTAAGTGTTCTTGCAGGATTTCTCCGCCATCTATCAAGAGGTCCACTTCCTTAAACAAACCAAGGGTCAACCTGATTTTGAACTCCCCCGGTCATTAGTTTGTCGTGGGCTGGCCATTCCAGGCCGCCAAGCCTGTGGATGACTGATGAATCAATTAGTGGATGTGATCGGTCTGAGAAATGGCACGCGGATGGTTCTGTTGCCATATGGAACACGGATATTCACTTCAAGCCAGAAGAGAATACTACTTTTTTTTGGAAGAAACACAGACACACCCAAACCCACAAACAAACAAACAAACAAACAAAAAAGAAGGTACTTTGGAGCCGCTGGACTGGACGGACATATGGGAAGGCTTGTGGCTCCTTGTGGATACCCTCGTACACCTTTTCCAGGAAACACAACTGGGGACGACGGCGGGTGGGGCTGGATGGACATCAATTTGGATTTGTACACGGTTACCAATTTTGGGTCAGATTATGCTTTTTTTTTTTCCACGAACCACAACAGTCTGGGGTCGGGTGGGGCGGGGCAGGGCAGGGTGGACACCGGGAAGACATGGGAAGGAAAGATAATTTCTCAAAGAAAATGAGTCACTCTTCTACTATTCTATCTGCAGATTAAAAAAAACACGACGAAACACGAGTCTTAAGGCATGGCTACATGCTAATTCAATTGCAGTTAAATGAATCTCCCACAGGCCAAGACCAGAAACCTGCTTGGCATTCAGATGAAACTGATACAATTTACATTAACAAGGCTGTGCTCTATGACACGGACCCTCAAGCGATGCCTGACCGCCATTTGGGGTAAAAATGGTATTAAATTCGGAGCGGCAAAAGTTCTGTGACATCGACCAAAAAAATCAGCATTATCGATTTCTATTCCTTTCTCTTTAAAATCCACTTTTTGCGACGAACAACCCATCGCAGACTTCAAACGAGAGAAAACACGATAAGAAAGTTATCTTTCCACAATACGATTGAGAAAGCAAATATTAACAGCAAGTGGACAGTGCTATTGTCAGAAGCTTTTCGGGTTGGCAGAAAAGAGTTTTTACTGTTAATCAAAAGGCGCGACCCTTTCCCTAAATAATTCACCTTCCAATAACAATCTCATCAAAACACAGATTTTCTAATAACCGGGTTCCTGCTAAGCGGGTTACAGAATGTACAGCCTGTGATTTGAAGAGGCGCTGCTGAGCTTTTCCCCGGGTCCGATTGGCCACTGAAATGAAACATGTAGCCTGGAGGAATATTTGCCATCTTTAATTTCGCTCTCTTCTTACACACAACGATTCAATGAGTGAGAGATCACGAAATCCTCAACTCAGCAATGAAGAACCGTAATTATGGTCTTCGTTCGCCTTTTCCTCTCTATCTCTCTCTCTGCCTCTGTCTCTCCTTTTAATTTTTCTGGAGGAGCCATGGCATACAGATCATTCCCGCCCTTCTCAAAAAAAAAAAAAAAATCCTTCCCCCAAGGCCATGATTTAACCTTGTCTTAACCCCTATTTCATCCTCCCATTTTAATTTCTTCAATTCCGACCGTCTATTTCCTTTAAGAAGTCTTTTTTTCCTTTGAAAAATGTACCAGCTCTTTCATTAAACTTCGCTTCATCATTTCCAGACGTTCTCAAAAGCGTCGCGGTCTGATCATGAAGATCTTCAGTATTTCATGTGGTAACTACGTAGTCCTGCAAAATAATAGTCCACAGGCAATGTCTTATTAAAAAAATTCTAGAAGGATTACCATATCAGGTTATAATATTGTATTGAAGAGTACATTTGCGGACATGATTAAGGGTTAGAGAACGTTTGATGAACGGTTTGAGGTCGGGGATAGAGTTCGTATTATATTTCTTTCATGTTTGATCGCTTAAAAAAAAAAAATCTTTTCTCAGTCTTGGCCCATTTAAAAAGCTTAAGCATGTTTTCTGGGGTTAACTGTATTCGTTAAACATTCCTTCTTCAGTAGTCCATGTTCGTAATGAGCCCAACTATCCAGCCCTGTAAAAATAATACTAACTCAGATACTGTCTTATAAAACTGAACCGGGGAGTCATCGGTATTTCATGTGGTAACGCTTCCAAAACTCTAATTCAAATGACGTGTTCTATATAAAAATAATAATAATAATAATAATAATAATAATAATAATACAATGGTGCCTGAACCGGAGAGTCTTCAGTGTTTCATGTTATTAATGCGCCCCACAATGTAGCCCTGCAAAATAACTCTAACTCAAATAGCGCCTTTATAAGAAAATAAAACAGCGTCTGAACCGGACAGTCGTCGGCAGTTCATGTTAGTAACGCTACCAATGATGTTGCCCTGCAAAATAACTCTAACTCAAATTGCGCCTTATAAAAAAAAATACAACAGTGTCTGAACCGGGGAGTTTTCGGTTTTCCATGTTGATAATGCGCCCAAAGATATAGCCCAGCAAAAGTAACTCTTAACTCAAACAGAGTCTTATAAAAAATTAAATACATGTACAGCAGAGTCTGAACCGAAGAGACTTCGGTATGTTATGTGGTAAAAATTCGGCAGTTCGGTAGAACAACACTACCTTTGTCATGGGTTGATAGAAATAAGTCTGATTTTATTGTTGTACATTAAGCAAATAGTGTCTGGGTCGAAATGTTTCTTCATGTACGCCGGAATATACTTTTGTTCTTTCTTACTGGATTTATGCCACCAATTACATTTATCGCCACCGCCCTAATGCGATAGCCTATCTCATTTTATAAAAACTAGCCGATCCGGGCAAGATAAACCTAGCAAAGTTTCCTTGTACCAAGCCCAACTGTATACATCTAGATGCAGATCGCATTAATAACGGCACTTGGATTCGATACAAAGACTGATAGATCATTCTGTTATAGGTGTAAATGCTCAACGCAAAGATATTCCTAAAATAAAGACCTCGATATGATCCTTCTGTAATACCACAATTCCTTACAGAATACACCGATGTAGTAAAGTTGACTTTCGGCCGGCAATGTGTGAAGAAAGGCGTAGAACGCAGTTTCCGGTAAACACTTTTCGATTCTACTCGAAAATGCGTCTTTTATTTTGCCGTTCAAACAATGGTGCATAAATAAGATTAAAGCTGAATTTTGTCCAAAACGGGGGTGTCCACGTAGTTTATCATAAAAAATTGAAGCACCACACCAAGTTTCATAAATTTTGATCGTGCAGTCACGAAGTTTTAGGCATTTGTAATTATTATGTTCTCCCTCTAGCTCCTATATATTAAGATACTTTTGAGAACTGCGAATAAACTACTTTTCTGGGTACATTATCAGGGCATTTCTTTGCAACCATAATCTTTTCAGAACCCCACACAATGGCGTCGGTTTCATCTCGCTTTAGGTAGTTTTGTGGAATGAGCTCAGTCTCGACTCGTCATAAATAGCCGAGCGAAAATATGTCAAAAACCTTCATTGCGCCTATAAGAGTGCGTAGTGCCCCCGCTTTCGTTCCGTTTGGCTTTTCGTCGAGACTGACGTCTTTCGGCAAAACTAACGAAAGTGGGCCGAAAGCGAAACGAAGCCGAAACCACTGTGTCTGGGCTCTTAGGCAGCTGTACATCTGAAACAATGTGAAGTACCATGGGTTGTGAATCAAAGACTACATTTCGGGAGGTTTACGAACTTTAAGTTAAAAAAAGGCAGTCAAAAGTGGCTCTGCGACAGAAAAGTACCAGCACAGCGTGAGACTTTAGGTTTAAAGCCCCCCCCCCCCTCCCCTCCCCCATTTAGTACTTCACGTCACACTGTGTTTCTTGTATTTCACGCTTGTTTCAGACTGCATTTCCGATGACAAATGACAACTAAATAAAAGTTGGAACTAGAAAAAAACAACAAAAAACGCCAACACAGTACCCTGCCAATCGACAGTCGAACAACTCTGCACTGTTTAAGCTTCACAAAGCCACACCAGTAAAAGTACTAGATATAAAGAATTAATTCTATTTTAATGATAAGCTAAAAAGAAAACAACAAAAAGTCGGAAAAATCAAAGGCAAAAAGCACAGAAAAATGTTCAAATTCAACAAAAGGTTCTCCTCTGAAGCTTTTTTCTCTTGAGTGAGTGGGTGGGGTGAGGACGGGGGCAAATAATTTGAAAATAGAAAATGAGAAATGAGCCGTTGCAGGATGCCAAATCACTCTCTAAACTACACCCCCCCCCCGCCCCCAGGCAAATTCGGTATTATCTACACACTCACTCTATTACCCAGACTACAACCACCAGATCCACATGCACCCGCCCCCATCCATAATATGAAAAATAATTATGATGTATGTGACATATCGTTATCCTTTAAACACGGCAAGTTATATACATACAAAAATAAAATAAAATAAATAATATACTTCAAAAAATCCATACATTTTTGCCTTTTAATGCAATTACGAATCGAAAATTTCATTACAGCCACTTTCAATACGTTCAGACCCCTACCTGGAGTTTTTTTCAAATTTCATAAGCAGAAAATTCTCCCTGTAATTGAGATGACAGGAGCAAGACAAAAAAACAAAAGGAAAAACAGCTGACCCCTCCCCCCCTTTTTTTTCCCCTTTACACACACGCACACACACACACACACACACACACACACACCGTACACAATAAATTATACCGGTAAATCAATAAGTTCTAGTACATGTCCCAATTTCACAATAAATGTCAATTTGAGACCTTTCAGATGGATAAAACTGTTGCTCATGATCAAGGCTGTTCAAGCTTGTTTGTTGTGCTTAGGCCAACCAGGGCATTCTCACAGTAGTCTAGACAGTACATTTGGCAAAAACAATAATAATTATTCGCTTCGGGCATCTCTTTAATAACACCTCTTAGCTACTGCCCCGCAGAAACAGACCAAAATTTCCTTCTACGCCTCCCGGTCGAGGCCCCCGAGAAATAAAAGCCATTCCAGTCAAAGTGGGAGAGGAACAGAAGAAAAATGGGATCACAAAGGCACGTATATAGATGGCCTTGGACTTTCACAACCACTAGTTTAGACCTATCGGCAAACTGGGTGCCAACTATAACTCCACTCATTTCGCTCCGCTTTGCTACATAATGATAGTTTAAAATGCTCAATGCTACTTTTCTTCTCCTCTTGACACTATCTCGTGAGAACGACAGAAATCCCATTTTTCTATTTCCCCAGCATGACTTTCGTTTGTCCCTCCATCACAGCTAAATTATTTCTAACAAACCGAAGACAATAACAATTCCACGAAACATCTGATGTGAATTTCACGCACTACTGGAAGTTCCTCGTCCATTTAACATAAACCACAAATAATACCAAATTGCCCGTCAAAGATCAAACGGTTTTCTTTTGCTCCAGTTCGGCTTTATTCTAAATCATGTTTTTTGGTGTGTTTTTCTTTCCTCCACGCTCCATCTCTCGGTGCGTAAAGTTGCTCGCTTACATCAAATCGGCAAATTGGTTTGTTTCGACTTCACAAAAATTGTCCTTTTCACTTTTATTTTTTCTCTCTCTAATGCCAAAACCAAAACGGGTCTATGGGAAGTAATAACGTTTCATGTTATTATTGTTACAAGACATGTCACTCTATCGTTTTCGTCACTAGATATTTTCTTTCTTATAACTATATGAGGTTCCCAGTATATAAACCCGTGAAGCCACTGTTCTGTCTCTCTCTCTCTCATTTTGGTCTAGACGGCTCCCCATATATTACAGTCGTACCACAGATTTCATGCGCACCAGAGCACTGTGCAGTCATTTCTGTTAGGGAAATTGTGCGCACGGGATTGAACGCGTATTAGTGTCGTTTCCGGTGCGATGGGCTTACCACAGAGAGCCAAAACAAAGATCATTGTATGTTACATTTTTACAACTTTTTATTTAAAAGTACCTGAAACTTGAATCAACACAACCGGCCAATACAAAAACGATTGGACTGGATTAGTTGACACTTAGGAAAATTAATTTCATAATTTTTGAAACTGTCATTTAGGCAGTAGCATTGAGCAAAAAATGGGGCAAAATTGCACCACAATGAATTACTCCCGCCACTATTTTTTTTTTTTATAATAAGATAAGATAAGATCATCAGAGCCAATAACACTTCAACAAAGTATGGTCTCTTTGCTTAACCGTTCGGCCACTCGCTCTGGGTCTCTCTCTCAAATAATAATAATAATAATAATAATAATAATAATAATAAAAACAAGACGACTGCAGCCGAACTATCAAGTGGAGTCTCCAACGGACGTGAATAATGATCTTCACTTTTCTGATTCAGATCACAAACTAGGCACATACACTTCTAACCGCCCCGCATTTTCTCAAAATTATTTTCTCAGTCTCCCAGACGCTTCTCTCCCCAGCGGTCTGTATGAGAGGTACTCTTAAGAGGTTCAGACCGTTGTCGGTTTCACTGGACCTCACAGAACGTGCTCTGCGATTTCTCCGACTTTGTAAATTACTTTACTCAAAATGGCGGCTGAGCAAGGCACGATGGTCTAGAACTCCATTTGGGTGACGTTAGCTCAGTTCAGTACAGGCATCTTTACTTAACAATGGATTGTGGGCCTGGTTGTAAATCCACAATCTGAAACGAGCTGTTGTTAAGGGGACATGGTGTTTTATACAGGAATCTACAGCTGACCAGTCACCACAACTCACTATTTTCTCTATTTGGCTTTGTAATCAGACTACGCCTCCCTAACAAGATACTTTGAAACAATACCACTTGAACGTTGTTCTTTGTTCTGTTAAATTTACACAAACAATAATGTAAGTTACAGGAGTTGTCATCCCTAGTCATCACATGAACACCGGCAGAGTGCTAAAGCGTGTTCTTGGACTGTGTGTTGTGTACCGTTGTGAGTTGACGTCGTCTGGCGGCTCTCTTAACATCGCTCCATTATCTACATCGGGACTCTTCAACATGGGCGTCGCAGAGACATTTCCAAGGGGGAGGGCGCTGGAGGCGCGGGTTCAGCTGTGTGTGCGTACGTCTGCGTGTGTGTGAAGGTGTGAGTGCGTGAGAGAGATGAGGAGTTTTGAGAGAGATTTTCATAGCAAAAACAAAACGCTGAAAGCCTCAGATCCACTCCTCTATACTCTATTGCTTACAAAATCGTATTTCCTACTCTCTACACCGTTTGTTTTTTTCCAGGCAGCTGTTACACTGTCAATCTTATTTTATTCTTATAACTTTTTTTTTCTGCTTTAAATCTTTTTCATCTTCTTTCTCCCATCTTCTCCTTCTTTTCTCTGTCTCTCCCTCTCTCTTTTTTTTTTCCTTTTTATTTCTCTTATCTCGCAATATCCTCATGTTACCACATACAAGAACAAACATTGCATTACGATTTCTTGATAGCTGCATTTTTTTGTTTTGGGGTGGGGGGCAAGAGAGACAGCTGTACAGATGTAATGCTTTTGACATTCAGCTTAGTCATTCAGCAAATATCGAGTGCAAATCACTGCTATTGCTTTCTGATGTTGTGCATCGTTAAGGGCCTATCCCAGCGTCAGCGAATTCTCTCATATTATGCCCTGAACAGAACTGAGAGACCTCTGGTGAACCTATTCATTTTTTTTTTTTTTTTGCTGCATTATCTAAGTAGTGTGGGAAATTTTGTTGCATGGGGACAAATAAAGGAACTGTACAGCCGACGCATAGACCGTTTATCCTGGAAGCCCGATGCCATGGGTTCGAATGCTGCCATGCGCCCCGGTCTGACCCAACTGATTCGTCGCCATGTTTTCGGTGCACTCGGGTTGTCCGTGGTCTGAAAAGTGGACGCAAAGCCCAATACGACTAAACAACAACAAAGACGCAAAGCAAGGAACTGCATAATGTACAGCAAAGTTTAAATAATAATAAGAAGAAGAAGATGATGACGATGATGATGGCAATGAAGAAGTAGAAGAAAGAGGAGGAGGAGAAGAAGATGGGGAAGATGAAGAAGACAGAAGAAGAGGATGATGATGATGAAGACGAGGGATGAGGACAAGAACATAAAAAAGGAGAAGAAGAGGAGGAGGAGGATGAAGAAGGCGATGGTGATGACGATGATGATGATGATGATGACGACAACAGGAGAAGGAGAAGAAGAGGACGAAGACGAAGAAGAGGAGAAGGAGAATGAAGAAGATGGTGATGATGATGATGGCGATGATGATGATGATGATGGTCATGATGATGAAGCCGAAGGATAAAGAGAAGAAGAAGAAGACGAAGAAGAGGAGAAGGAGGAAAAGGATGAAGAAAATTAAGATCAAGAAGAGACAGCAAAAAATCTCGCAATTTCTCCGAAAGCTGACCTCAACACTGACCTGTGACTGGCCAAGGTCAACATAACCTAGCCATTTATCATAATATCGTATGGGATCAATATCACCGTACATAATACATCTCCCCGGGAACTTCCTGAACATTTGTGTTCAGATTTTATTGGCGAGCATTTCGCTCTCTCTCTTTATTTTCACAACAATTTTTTTCTAAGCTCTGCGGGTGCCCCATGCACGAGTGCACACTGCGAGTGAGTTTCCGGGTATCGGCCCTTTCCAAAAACCTCCTTTGATTGAGCTGTCGATCCTTTTTACGTCCAGTCTGGGAGACGAGTGTGCGCACCAGGGAAATAATCCGCGCGTATTTTTTTTGTTTTTGTTTTTCATTTAAGGAAAGAATTTATACTTATCTGTTTTCTCGCCATATTCCCCATCCCTGAACGTTAACGCAAAAGGATTTATCCCGTTATCATATTACCACGGGCTGAGTTCTAAATTGTATCATCAAACAATTTTGCACACAAGTATTGATCTTCGAACATGGAACAGGGCAGACATCTTTACCTTGCGTCTAATACAAATGATATCAGGCATCCTGCGGCTCGGCGTTTCTTTTTGGGATAAGGGGCGCAATGGGGCGGTTACGATTTATTACTGTGTTAAACTTGGTGTTCCAATGGTTTGGCTGTACCGCACACCACATCTCTTTTTGTCTCATTTCTCTCGGTCGGCCTGTCAATCTCTCTCTCTTTCTCACGCTCTCTCGCTCGCTCTCTCTACCCCTCTGACTGACAAGCTGGTTGGCTGTCTGCCTGTATCCATCAATCCATCCATCCATCCTTCCGTCTATCATCTATCTATCTATCTATCTATCTATCTATCTATCTATCTATCTATCTATCTATCTATCTATCTATCTATCTATCTATCTATCTAATCTATCTATCTATCCTCAATTAGCTGTCTGTCCGTCTCTCACTCTCTCTCTCACTCTCTCTCTCTCTCTCTCTCTCTCTCTCTCTCTCTCTCTCTCTCACTCTCTTTCTCTCTCTCCCTCTCTCTCATTTTTCTCTAGTTAAACCCCTTATAGTATTCTTTCAGCTTACACTGTCCTTAAATCCCTACCTTCTCTGTCGTCTATTCTTAAGCCAACTGTCTCTCCCAAAGTGCTCAATCATTTAATTCTACAATTTCTCTTCTTTGAAATCCACGCGTTCTGTGTCGTCCAATCTCAGATCTTCTGACTCTCCGTTGTTCCTTCTGTTCTTCCTTCTCTCCTTTAAATCGGAATGCTGAGTCGTCCAATCTCAACCCATCTGTCTCTCTGGTTAGTCCTTACTTGAACACTCGGGCTTCTGGCCCACGACATGAAATACTGCAGAATCCCTCCATCTTCTCTCTTGCGTGATGTGCAATCTGGCAAACACAACACATGCCAATCACTCTATGTTATTTCTGACAAGTGGGCGGCCAAAATTCCAGCAATGAATAATCGAATGGCCGAGCCGCTCCTCGAGTCACATCGGGAAAAGACAGAAAAATAAATGGACTGAAAGAAGAAAACAAAATGTCCATCCGGAATAAAACTACTCCGAAAAGAAAAAAAAAACCAATTTAAACATTCCCCTCCCCCCCAAAAAAAACCATTCCCACCAAAACTGCTGGGCGAAGAAGGAAAAAATACAAGGGGGAAAACAAAAAAACTGCCTGGAAAAGAAGGGAAAATAATATAATAATAATAAATGTATAAATTTCCACTGCTCTTAAACCCTCGTAAAGATTTAAGTCTTGACGTTCGGTTTTCCCGTCCCGGCACTCGCTTGGATTACTTTTATAATTCCCGGCGTTTTCTAGTCTTTTCATGTTGACATGTTCTTCTTTCAAACAAACAACAACAACAAAATGTATTGTAAGGTAAATATGCCAATCTGCCCCCGATTATAAATGTTGCTGCAGAAGGCCCTCGGGTGAGTTTGTGTGACGAACTCTGAACATAAACTCCTAGAGAATTACATTTCTCTTCCGGACTCTCTTCCAGCCAAATCACATAAGAGAACAACAAACACGCTTTCCGTCCTCTATGAAAAGCAGTGATTAGCAATAAGATTGTGTGGGAGCATGAAAATGCAGTAAAATGCCAAATACAGGACATTCCACAAAGATCGTTTCTCAGTGTGATGTCTATTTGCTGCTTGAATTGAGAATTGAGTGTTCGTCGGATGAACCGTTCAGAGCGGCTCACAGTAATGATTCAGTTGCGTGAAACGATGATTCTGTTGTTTGTTTTATTATTTTTATTCCCTTTAAATCTAGATCTGTTTTTTCTTCAAATGAATGGGGGAGGCGCGTGTAAACACTTTATTAGCAAAATAACAAAATTTTGTGGTTTGGGGGTATCTTGGAAAGTTTGGGGGTAGCACGAAGCATAATTATTGTTAATGAAGGAGTTCGGATTCAAGATCAGATAAATTGTGCTTCATATACATCATAATTCTAATATGGATGAGATTATGGGCACATTTTCATACTTTGGCTTCTCTTGACAAGGCAGCTTAAGTCAATTTAGGTCATAATCTGACCACAGAACCCTCTAGAAAAACAAACTGAGAGGAGGGAGAGGAAAGACAGAAAGACGTGGGGTGGGGGTGGGGGGGGGAGGGGGGGAAGAGAGAGAATTACAATTACATGGACTTAAAGCCCACCGCCACAGACTACTTCACACGAATACAATACAGCACCACTGAAGAATACTCTTATCCAGAAATTTATTCTTTTCATGGAAATCGAATACTCTTTCCTTTTGAAAAAAAAAAAAATGCAGTTCACCACTACGCACCGTCTTTCTTTGCTAACCAAATCTATGTTTCCAAGATGTCTCATCATCCGTGATTCTTCGGTAGAAGTGGCAAGTCTTGTCGCGCTCAAAAAGGACCAAATCTTTGCAGGAAGACGACTAATTAGGGTTAAAAGAGACAGTCCATTAGTGCGGCGTCAAAACTCGAAGCTTTCCAGAACATTTTACAGCATTCACTTCCACATAGGAGAAAGTCGGATAAACGCTGGTCTTAAATATTATCCTAGCATCTTTTGCTTTTTGAGTCAGCTGTTTGCTAGTGAACGTGTCTGATTCTCAGTTTGGGTTTTACGACGCGTCGTCCCGGTAACGGCCACTTTGAGCCTTTCATGGTCTTTTTGGGTGCTTATGTTTGGTATTGAGAGTTCATCAACTTAAATAAATGAAGCTGAAAAATTCCGTATAAACTTTATTACGATTGGTAAATAAATTCACTCTGGTCAGTTTGTCATTCTTGTTGCGTTACCTGAAAAGCCACTGTAATCATCTTATGAACACCTTCTAATAAAACACTGCACATTGTAATAATTATGTCTTTTAGGCCAAAGTAGTGATATAAAAACAAAAACAAAACAAAAACAAAACAAAACAACGACAACAAAAATAAAAAAAAGAGGAAGGAGGAGGGGCCACTGACAAAAAAAAAGGTTGAAAAGAAAATCTCAACTAATGAAGAGAGAGACAGACAGACAGAAACAAGCGAAAAAGAAACACAGGAAGACACGAAGAAAAAGAAAGAAAGAAAAAAAAAATGAAGGAAAAGAAAGAAAGAAAAAAAATGAAGGAAAAGAAAGATAGAAAGAAAGAAAGAAAGAAAGAAAGAAAGAAAGAAAGAGAGAGGGAAAGAAAGAAAGAAAGATATACAGACAGACAGAAAACGGGAACAACATACTTGCTTTTTTTTTTTTTTTCAACCAAAACCACCTGTTCACATTATTATCTCTAAATAAGAACAGTGGTTAAAGTAAAACAAATCAACCGTGTTTCCGTTGCATTTATGTGGATCGTTCGCTTTCAAAGCACGCCATTTCGCAGTGTTGTAACACGCAGGATCATAGGGGGAAATAACACAGACAAAAGACAGACCACAGAAAAGCAACACTGCGTTTTAATTATTACGCCACAATTTTTGCATTAAAGGGACGGTGCTGCACGCAAACGTCATTTCTGACTTTGCGAGCTGTTTGTCTGTTTGTTTGTGTGTGTGTGTGTGTGTGTGTGTGCGTGTTTACTCGGGGTCTTGTTGTTCCTTTTTTTTTTTCCCTGAGAAAGATTTTTTTGTTTTTTTTTTTTACTTTCCTTCTTTTCAGTAGGCACGCAATGCAAGGCAGACATTTATTATTATTATTATTGTTATCATTGTTTTCATTTTCTTCTCTGTGACAGTAGCATTTCACTTTCTTGAAGTTCCAAGTTGGGACTGTTGTATTATGACAGAAAACAAAAAGTCAATCACTATTTTGTCTCCTCCTACTCTTTGACTTTGTTTCTCCCACTATTTACCTCTCTCTCTCTCTCTCTCATTCAGCTTCTATCCTATGTCAGTCCCGTTATATCTATCTCTCCTACATCGTAATCTTCTCTATCTCTCTACATATCCCCCCCCCCTCTCTCTCTCTCTCTTTCTCCCCTCTGCAAAATTAGGTCCTTCGCACGGTTACTTTCTCTCTCCGAGCTTTTCTCTCAGTTGAGTCGTTCACTTTAGCCGAGCACCCCCCCCCCCTTTCTCTTTCTGTCTGTACGTCTCTCTCTCTCTCTCGCTCTCTCTCTCTCTCTCTCTCTCTCTCTCTCTCTCTCTCTCTCTCTCTCTCTCTCTCTTTCGTACTACAACATAAAAATCGCCCATACAAAACAAAACCAAAAACAGGTATGGAGACGCCCTGTGCCAAGAAGACTTTGCACAAAACACTACTTTTACTCCTGTAGCTGAGAGTGTTATATTGGCAAAAACGTTCCCCACGACGGTAATGGGCAGATCTTGCTGTCTGTGAGCCAGGCTGGGCCGAGACTATTAACTTTGATTAAACGTCATGGGTACTTCGAATGGTTGTTTTTTTTTCTTCCGCATCCTTCAGTTCTCTGGTAGCTCTATCTTTCTATCACTCTCTAAATGTCTCTGACTGTTGCTTGTTTTCTGTCTCTTTCTCTATATCCACCTCTACCATGTCGGGTTCTCTGGTAGCTCTATCTTTCTATCACTCTCTAAATGTCTCTGACTGTTGCTTGTTTTCTGTTTCTTTCTCTATATCCACCTCTACCATGTCGGGTTCTCTGGTGGCTCTATCTTTCTATCACTCTCTAAATGTCTCTGACTGTTGCTTGTTTTCTGTCTCTTTCTCTATATCCACCTCTACCATGTCGGGTTCTCTGGTGGCTCTACTTTTCTATCACTCTCTAAATGTCTCTGACTGTTGCTTGTTTTCTGTCTCTTTCTCTATATCCACCTCTACCATGTCGGGTTCTCTGGTGGCTCTATCTTTCTATCACTCTCTAAATGTCTCTGACTTTTGCTTGTTTTCTGTCTCTTTCTCTATATCCACCTCTACCATGTCGGGTTCTCTGGTGGCTCTATCTTTCTATCACTCTCTAAATGTCTCTGACTTTTGCTTGTTTTCTGTCTCTTTCTCTCCGGCTCCATCCACCTCTACCATGATGTGTCCCATATCTCACCAAGATTCTTTACTATGTCACGTCATGTATGCCTGTTACTAGGTGTATTGAGTTATGATGTATGTACAATGTGTATACGATGTATACTATGTGCTCTTAATCGATCTGTTAAAGAGAATATCTCTCATGGGATAATACAGTGATTCTTACCTTATCTCTTATCTATTTATCTTCTTTCTTTCTCTCTGTTCCTTCCCTCTCTCTCTCTCTCTTCATCTCATAGGTTTATATTCTCTCTCTCTCTCTCTCTCTCTCTCTTTCATACGCTCTTTCTTCTATCTCTCTCTCTCTCTCTCTCT
>OZ007572.1:45912348-45931901 GCA_963931925.1 Onchidella celtica | reverse complement strand
TATGCTGTTGTAGTTGTATTTTTGTAAAGGTCAAGATCGCGCGGAACAAAGAGAACAGAAAACAAAAACGAACCTCATGGGAAAGAGGGACAACAGGAATATTTTAGAAGAATAGAATTCTCTCAATTGTTTCAGCCCGAAGATTTCTTTACATTCTGTTTATTCATTCTCATGACAACTCCTTGATATTCCAGATCCCGGTACTGTATTTTTACAATACCGCTCCACAGTCACACTATTTCACTCTTCAGCCTTTCATCTCGAAGCTAAAGCCTCTCCGATCTTCGTTCGACCTTTAAGTAACATGCCAAAAAAGTCGCTGGACCATACCCAAGTTATGAATCGGGTTGTTTTTCTGGGTGGCAGCAACATTCGCACCTCTGGGGTTTTAGTGATCCACGACGTGTCACGTTGTGCACTCAGATCCCCGGCATTCCAAGACTCCTACAGGAAATGATTTAGTCTGTCCTTGATTCGCTGCTTTGGCGATTGCTATGACTAAATAATAACGGTTCGCGCTGCCACAAGGAAGTCTATTTTTGACATTCAACCTGCTCAAAATATGGTCCGTGATAAACATATTTTGTTTTGTTCAAAAAAAACGTGACTCATCAACTTGAATGCTGCTTTTAAAAAGGTCACGCAGAGAGATATTTAAGCAAGACCACTTAGTCTAGACAATGAGTTCTTTGATGCAATAAAAAGAAAAAACACAAAAATGAAAATGGGGGCAAACGGCAAGATTTGCCCCCTCCAGTGCCCAAATAAATAAGTAAATAAACAAACAAAAAAAATAGATAAACTATAAAATCTTTGTCAGCGGCACAACCTTCAATTCGGACTAGGCTACTGAAAGAACTGGTTTGTCAAGATAAACAGCAAAATGCAGACATGCACAATTCCAAATGGTCCCCTCTGCTCACGGCGTGATCATACACTGTAGCCTACTTAATGAAGAAATATCAACAAAATCTCGACAGCTCAGTAACGTGAGCATTCAAAAACTCACTGGTCTGAGCAAATTTCAGAATTTAACTCTTCAAATTATCAAGAATTCAGGGAATTCCCTGAATAAATTGTGTGTTTCACTGAATACTTAAGTGCGTGTCTGTGCCATTTTCAGTGTCACGTACTCAGCACCTGCTCCCACAGACTAAAAAAATACCCAGACTGGATGATCCCATTGTGTCACGTCACAAAACAGCGAAAGGTCATGAACCATCCGCCATTTTAGGTGTCCGGTGGCGACCAACGCTTCAGCATAGCTACAATTTTGAATGATGCCATTTTGACGCGCCTACTGAAGGCGGAAGTTTGGTTCCGCACCAAGAAATTAATATATGTACAACCAATCTTGACAAATAAAAAGAAATTTCTACTGCAGATAGAACTAGAATCGGAATTTCCCGAGCGGCGGCCATGCTGATTATACGGTCGCCTCTCGGGAAATTCCGTAAAAAACGACACAGCCCGAAGCTTGTGTTTCCAGTCTGGTTAATTTATTAGTCTGTGCCTGCTCCTGCGTTTGGGTTTGATCCGAGACACAGGACACCGGGACAGAATCAATCGTCATATTCCGTCCGTCGACTTGCACGCGTATCATCGATGTCAACAATTCGCACCCCACCCCTTCACAATTGAATGAAAGAGGGTAGTACACACCGTATATACGCGCTCAAATTTTGTGGACATATTATAGTGGGAGAAGGAATGGTTCGTCTCGTTCTCCAGAGTCTCGGGTTTGAGTTTGGAGAAGGCAACATGGACATGATAACTTGCGCTAACAAAAAGCAAGACGACAGAAAATATAACTAGAATGACAGGAGAGAAGGAGATCCTACTAAAAGAGCCCACTAACCACTCTTCTTTCAACCATTCTATTTTCACTATGATCTTAGAGAAAACAATACACATAAGACAGGCATTAGCCATTCGGTCTTATGGAAGCAACTTCGGTCGCATCCTTTATAGACCAATCTCCTTAATTTTTTAAAAATTTTTTTACTCTGGTAACTTGGAATTCTATTTTTACAATACTGAAAGACCAGGTTCGAATATTTCACAACCAAGCCCGAAAAGGATCAATCCATATAATAACTTCCGAGTTCAACATGGGGGATAAATCACGTCTGGGGTTAATGCGTGCCAGGGGCTCCAGATTTATGGCACGTGCAAGTGGTACCCGGGGTTAAATGACCTCTGGCACTATGATGCCAGTATTCAACCCCTGGGACCTTCCTCCCACACCCCACTTTGTAACCCCCCCCCCCAAACAGCCAATGGCTCCATAATGCGGACCAAGCAAAATGGACCAAGGGTGAGACAACTAAGAACAGCTCCACTGATAAATTCCTTTAGTTTCTAATAGCCCCATTTAAACATAGGAATTTTATGACCGGCGGTTCTGATCGGCAGAAATTCGGAAAAAAAAAAAATCAATATTCTCCGGCACAGTTAACCCCCTCTTTCACTCTTGGGTGGGGGGGGGGGGGAGATTCGATAAGATTTAGGGCTGAGGATAAGGATGCGGTTAAGGATAGGTATGCATACGTACGCCCCTCTAGCGCAAAACGCTTGGGGTGCATGCATACGTACTTATAACAACAGCCAATTTTAAATTCCGTCTTCACAAAAACTTACTGACGGGAGGAAACGGAAGGAAGGTGAGACAGGGGGGCCAAAAAAAGCACACACAGGATTTCCCTGACCACGACAGGCTACTCTAGTTATTACAAGAGTATGGCGAAAAGAGGAGACTAAATTGGCAATGTGATCTACAGCGAATATCCTTGCAATGGAAGCATAGATCGCGCTGGCTCTCCCCCCCCCCCCCACCCCCCGTTGTTGCTCAATCGTGGCGTAACAAATAAAATTTATAACAAAAATCGATGGGTACTTCTTTATTTACCGAGGCGAGGAAGGGCAGACGGGCCGATCAGAGACAGCCCAGAGATAGCATTTTTTTTTTTTAAAGAAGAACACAACAACATGAATTGGTACGATGTTTGACACTGGAATTTGGAAATTAAAAAAAAAATTGGTGAAAAAAGAAATGAGTAACAACGCAGTGACAATTTGGAGGTTTTCAGTGCAGTGTGATTTATTCGGGGAAGTGCAAGGACTTTATGAACATGTAATGATGATAACATTCCGCACTCGATATTTTTGTATTCTGAATACTCAGTACCGACATGCAGCACAGACATGAGCATCAGTACGAACAGTCTAAAAATTTGTTAAAAAGCTGCGTTGAAAAGTTAGTGCTCAACGTCGAAAAGTGTTCTGGCTGAGCATAATTATGTATACAAGTAACTGTCCCATTCTTCGAATGGTAAAAAACAAAGCTCACCACTCCAGACCGAAAGGAATCAGCACAAAGACATTGATGTTGACACACTTTGGGTCATCCACATAAAATCGGCGATCAATAGATAGATAGGATAGTATTACAGCCGTGCACAGTGCACAGCAGTGCGCACCGAGAATTTTTCATGGGCTCATGACTGTGTTCGTAAAATATGATCTAAATATTTACACACAGTTTTCTTGGTATGAATGAAGGGCCCTCACCTCATCTGTATAACACTATACTCGGTATCAAAGTTTTCTTGGCGTGGCTGGATCGTGAACCCTAGTTTACATTTCCGGTAAGAGGCGGAAATGACGAAATTGACGGAAGTACATTATCACGTCGTATTCGCAATCATGAATTGATAACTGATAATTATAACTGAATTTCTGGAAAAGGTAAAGAGTTTCGGGAAAAAATGAGCACGACACGTACAGGCTTGATACATTTTTACATACATGTGCCAAGTTTCATTTCTCTACGTTGCGTAGTAAAAAAGCCTTGGCGGGAACAAAGTTGGGCCCAAGCTCCATTATTATATGATAATTATTATACCCACAAGTTCATTCGTCCACCGCAATTAACACTTAAACATTGTCTTTTTAAGAAATGTAGGCCAAAAGCGAATATGTTTCCAGGTCCTGTGATTATCTTTGAGATCTCAGCTTAAGTTTCGTAACTCGCCTTTTGTAATAATATCCATTATTTTATAGATAATATTTTGCAAAGGTCGTTTTTTTTTTTTCAGACATCAAGAAAATCAATGTGTCCGCGACTAAAAGCTATCATAAATAATAAATGAATCTCAGTCAGACATCCAGAGAACACTAAACAATGAGATTCTAGACTGGATTTTACATTTCTTCTTTCCGCCCGATGAATTCATCAGAGTAATGCCACTATTGTATCTGAATTCCAATGATTTCCTTAGCCCGTGTAGCGAGATGAAATAACCCTTGTGATGCATTGATAAACTTCATTAAAGATTCTCTGTTGGGGCCAGACAGCCGTACTATGTGGCTGTCGTTTTGCAAGTAGTTGTAGTTTAAATTATTGGTGGTGGTGGTGGTGGTGGTGACAGTCATATTATGCTGCTGTCGTCCTGCATGTGGTTGCAGTTTAAATTATTGTTGTTGTTGGTGGTGGTGGCGGTAGTGACAATCATAATTATGTTGCTGTAGTTGGCAAGTGGTTGTACTTTTAAATTATTGTTGTTGTTGATGGTGGTGGTGGTGGTAATCGTGACAGCCATTTTATGTTGCTGTCGTTTGCAAGTAGTTGTAGTTTAAATTATTGTTGTTATTGTTGGTGCTGGTGGTGGTGGTGGCGGTAGTGACAGTCATATTATGTTACTGTCGTTTTGCAAGTACTTGTAGTTTAAATTATTGTTGTTGTTGTTGTTGTTGTTGTTGCTGCTGGTGGTGTTGGTAGTGGTAGTGACAGTCATATTGTGTTGCTGTCGTTGGCAAGTAGTTATAGTTTAAATTGTTGGTGGTGGTCGTGGTAGTGGTGGTGGTGACAGCCGTATTATATTGCTGTCATTCTGCAAGTGGTTGTAGTTTAAATTATTGTTGTTGTTGTTGTTGGTGGTGGTGGTGGTAATAGTAACAGCCGTATTATGTTGCTGTCGTTTCCAAGTACTTGTACTTTAAGTTATTGTTGTTGTTGTTGTTACTACCAATGTTAATGTGATTCTTGATAGTGTTATTGTTGCTGTCAATTTTATTTTCATAACTAATCTTAATGCTGCTCTTGTCATTGGTGTGGCTGCAGTGATGATCAACGCTTATTTTCCTTGACGTTGTTCTTATTGATGTTGTTGCGGTTATGACTAAACGCTTATTTTTAACGTTGTTACTGTTGTTGTTGTTGCTATGGTAACACTAATCACAGTGTTGCCGCTGCCGTTGCTGTCTCGTCATGGCTGCTTTGATCTTAATAATAATAGAGTGGATGTAGCTGTTATCAGAAATGTAAAACCTGAAACGTGACGCTCTGTCAGAAATTTAAGGTCGGACAATGCTTTCAGACAAAATAAAACGGCTCAGAAAAAAAAAATAATAAGGCAGAGCTGAGCTCCGAAACGAAACAAAACACGAACTTAAGTGCGTTTTTAAGATGTGATATTTTTTCTTTGTAGCTTGCCAATTAAGAACTGAATTTGTGAACTGCTTCAAGCACCGCCCTTTCCCCGCCCAGATGCTATAAAATAAATGTTTCTCAAATTATCCTTCTGGAACCCTCGTTCAATTATGAAGGGGTGTGGTGCGAACTGTTGCATTGTTGACATGGATAACACGAGTACAAAGACGACGGGTGGAACTTGGCGAATTGAACCGTCTCGGTATCCTGTGTCTTGGGTATCATTAATTGTCCCGTGCGCGTATGGGTGCGTATGATTGTGTGCTTGAAATTTAATGAGTGAAAATGACACCAACAAAGGCACGTCCACCTCCCCTCCCCCCACCCACCCCCCAAAAAAAACTTCCTAAAGCTAAACGGAGGACTAAATAATGTCTTTGGTTATAAACAATCATAAGTAATAACTGTAATAAGTGATAATCCCATCATATCACCATTACCAATGCCTCCAGCCTACGCCCTTTTTGGCTTTCACCGTACAACTGGATGTGACCCCCCCCCTCACACACACACAAACACACACCCCTGCCCTCCCGACACACACATAATAACACAAAAACACACAAACCATGAAATCGCTCACTTGTATGCGCTCGACTGCAAATGCCTTTTTTTTTTTCCCAAAAAATATTCTATAATAAACTTCTTCCAATTTTTTTATTATTATTACTCTATTTCAAGGGGCGCGAAATTTTTCAAAATAGTGTTGTTGCTTTGTTGTTGTTTTTTTATACAGCTCAAGCTGTATTTTAGACAAGGAATGCAGTTCAAGTGAGACCATTTTTTCTTTTATTTGGTTTATTTGGTTAAAATTCGGTCCTCCCCACTTACGCGGTTTTATCAGAGGGCTAGGAAATTTCACGTTCCAAGAAAAGCCAATGACAGCAAAATGCTATTCCGCCCACTCGTTTGACGACAAGGAAACATTTCCTGTAACCCAAAAAACGTGCTCTGTGTGCCCCCCAAAAACCTTTCGAGCCAAGCCTATCTTATCAAGAGATTGTGGGGATAACGTAAACGTAAGACGATGCGGCAAACGGATAAATTTAATGTTAAAGACGGTACTGTGTGACAATGCCAAGTGTGGGCAAAAAGATTTTGATAAAGGAATGAAGGAAGACGTGGCCGAAAAATTTGAAGAAATCAGGAATGATGTAACGAAGAAGAAAGTACACAGGAATGGAATAAGAAAGAAATGAAAAAAGGAATGAGGTAAAAAAGAAACGAATAAAGGAATGAAGTACGAAAGAAATGAATGAAGGAAGGAAGGAAGGAAGGAAGGAAGGAAGGAAGGAAGGAAGGAAGGAAGGAAGGAAGGAAGGAAGGAAGGAAGGAAGGAAGGAAGGAAGGAAGGAAGGAAGGAAGGAAGGAAGGAGTGACCGGATGAATGAAGGATATAAGTAAAGAGAGGACACAGGCATGAGCGAACGAATGATGCAAATAGAGAAAGGAGAGAAACTGAGAGAAACTGAAAAAAAAACAAATAAAAATTCCAAACAAGATGATGTCTATTAAAGTAAATACAGGAAAATAAATGATACGACATCTCAGAGTGAAAAAGACATTAAGAAAGGAAGGAATGAAGCAGCGAAAAAAAAAAAAAAAAGGAACGGGGAGAGATGAAAACAAAATTACCGAAAACGGAAGATGGCAATAAGAGTAATTATATGTAAACTTAAGGCAATACTAAGGGTGAAAAAGACAAGAATAAAGGAATGAATGAAAGAATAAATGAACGAATGAAAAGAAGAAAACAATAAAACAAATTTATTCCAAACAGAAGATGTATAATTATATATAAGTGAACATATGACAATACCCATGGCGAAAAGAATAGAGGAGTGAATGAAGGAAAGAAAGAAAAGAAGAGATATAAAACTGATTCAGAACGGAAACTGGCTGTAAAAGTAATGACAAGTGAACACATGGCAATTCTAAGGATGAAAAAGACAAGAATAGAGGAAAGAAAGAAGGATTGGACGAAGAAAAGGGAAGAACAGAAATAAAAACAAACTAATTCAAAACGGAAGATGGCTATCGGAGTAAATATAAAGAAACATACAGAACAATGCTACGGGGAAACCGGACAAGAATAAAGAAAGCTGAGGAAGGAAATGAACAGACAGAAGCAAACAATAGAACATTTCAGAGAAACGAGAGAAATGTGCGAAAGAATGGAAGGATAAAGAAAGAGAGAGAGAGAGAGAGAGAGAGAGAAAGACGGGGGAGAGAAGGGGTGGGAGAGAAAGAAAGACAGAGACAGACCAGGGAAAGAGAGAGACACACACACACACAGACAAAGAGAGATAGACAGAGGGAAACACAGAGAGAGAGAGAGAGAGAGAGAAAGACACACACACACACAGAAAAAGAGAAGACATAATAAAGAAAAACAGGTACAGCGAATAAAGACAGACATCCAAATGGAAGATGCAATTGAATAGTACTAGTAGACAGAAAAATATTCGCTAACCTAACAACAGAATTTAAGAGCGACAAACAACAATTAAAAATAATAATAATAATAATAATAACAATAACAGTAACCTTTAGGCGCAAAAATGACATTTCGTACCTCCTTGCGCCCCCCCCCCTCCCCCCCCTTTTCTTTTGTATGTGTGTGCACTTCCTTTACAGAATAAAACTGAGGTAAAAATGTAAACATAATCTTTAAAAAAAAACGGTCGAAAGAATTACTAAATTAATTAACTGTATTAATCAAGAAAAGGATTTCTATTGTTGACAGAGGCAACAAGGACCTTTTTTTTTAAAAAATAAAATCCACTTTACTTGGGAAAGGTTTAGGTTGTACACGAGTGTGCAATTAAGGCTTTAGGGCAGGATCAACCGCCATTAGCGTGTATGCAAAATCTCCCCCCCCCCCCCTTTCTTCTGGTGTAAACAAAAAACTCTGTGTGTTGTAGTATAAAACATGGCAATAAGATTAAAAGGTTTTTTGTTGTTGTTGCTTTTTGGGTGGGGCGGGGAGAGGGGGGGGGAGGCTGAAAGACAGACAGGTGTGCAAAAGAGTAAGATTAAGAGAAAGTGATGGGAAAAGAAAGGCGGCAGTAAGGCAGAGAGAGAGAGAGAGAGAGAGAGAAAGAGAGAGAGAGAGAGAAGAGGCACAGACACAGACCGACAGGCAGTCAAACGGAAGGAAAGACAAATAGAGAGAGACAGGGAAGACAGAGAGACAATGAGAGAGAGAGAGAGAGAGAGAGAGGGACAGGCTGAGAGATAAACTGAAAGAGACACAGAGAAACAGACAGACAGACAGACAAAGACAGAGAGAGGAGGGGGAGATTGAAACAGGGAGAATGGAAGACAGATACACACAGACAGACACATAGGCAGACAGAAAACAGAAAGTAAACCGATTACTGTATTCAAGATAACAATGTTTGCGTTGTCCACAGGCCAACTTCACTTTATTGACCTCCTGTGACCTCTTTTTTTTTTCTCCGCAGTTATAACCAACATGAGAGATTTTCTGGCGTAAAAGACAAAGACCAAACAAAAACAATGCCATCTTAGGAACGAGAAAATTACAGTATAAAAGATAAAGTAATTGGCGCTTCCGACCATCGGCTTGGCCACATCAGAAAACCCATCAGAGCCGGCCACACTTTTTCCGCTTTTCTGAGCTGAGAAAAAGCAATTCAAAAACAACAAAAGACTTATTTCAATTTATGCGTTTTGAAGACTTTTGCTTTTCTCTTGGCTGTTGTTTGTTGTTGTTGTTTTTTTTATTAAATCCCGAAGAGTCATCTATAAAGTACGTGAGCTCCAATTGATGGGTGGGGCATGGGTGGAATGGGGTTTGCTCCGAAGTATTAGGAGGAAAGGAAAGGGATTTCCAGAGAGCCTACGCAGGCCCTTCAGTAATGGTAATCCCCTTGGAAGTTTGGTTTTAATCTGTCTTCCTCTGTTTCGGCAAATTAGTTCTTCAGTTCTTAGATTATAGAAGACCGTGTCTCTAGTGATATCATCAAATAGTCCATATAAAATACCAGTTAAGCCTTTCAAACATCAACAATTTTTAAATCATCGGAATTATTTTTTTCTTCTTCTTCTTTTTTTTCGACTTAGTTTAGAGAAAAAGGTTTGGCAGACCATGCCAAATTTGGATATATAGACTTGGTGGTGGGGGCTTGGGGGGGGGGGGGGGAGGAATGAAGTTTCTGGGTAAAAAAAACTTCAGTCCATTTATTTCCACGGGTCGAATTACAGTGCTAAGTTAATCTGGATTGTTCCCGCGACATCGGGAAATTGTTCATTCTGTCAACATCTCAGTGATTATTATTCCCATTTCCAAGACAGCGCTGAAGATGTTACTTGCTCGTACATTTCCTTGAATGGGGGGGGGGGGGGGGATCCATCCCTGATTAGGCGCCCCTTCTCTCAACAAAATCGAATAATTATTGATTACGCGGGGAAAAGTATCCGGGTTCTGTGAAAGTCAAAATCGGCCCCCCCAGAAAGAAAATACAGTGTAATACATTTCACTCTCTGATCAATACTGGGAACTTTCCTTATATATCCCTGCTTAGCCCAATGTCCTTGAATACAGTCATAGTATCGAATAACAGTAGTATGTATATCTGAACACCCGCACAATGCAGCTGCAAGGCCATAAACTGCACAAGCTAAAGCTTACGGACTCAAATCCAGAGGGATCTCTTAAAACATCAAAAAGATTTCACTGTCTCGAAACTGCATGAATTTAAAAGCACAATTCAAGTCCTGATAATGGAACGCCCGGGCCTGTTATGCATCATAATAGCAAGCTACTTAGGTTGTCATTGCACTGCTCTATTCTCTACCAACACCTGCCAATAGGGCCTCCACAGCCTATGCTGAACAGTTAAACCTTTTCGTTTACCGAAACCTGGCTTAAGATAAACCCCCACCAGCCCTGAAAATCTCGTGTCGCTAAAACTATGGTCTACGACAATGGAGGAGTTCATAGAGACCGTCATGCACGTCCATCTTTCCAGATGTTTCTTCACGACCCAGGGATGGAAACTACTACTACTGATAATAATAATAATACATAGCACTTATAAAGCGCTTCTTCCCGTAACCACCAGGCTCTAGCGCTTTACAACATGTGTATCATATAAATCACACACACAATACACAGGCATTCTCCTGGGGAAAAAACTAGATGGACATTCAAAGACGACTCTTCAGCTGATGACAGAAAGAGTTCCTGGACTTTTGGCATAACCTATCGCTGCCAAGTGCAATACACACGTACCCTAAAGCCCATTCATATATTCGACAACAAACAAAATAGTGTTCACTAAGGAAAAGAGATTTAAAACGCTGGAAATCAGGAAGTTTCCAAAGAATTTCCATCCCTTAGCCTTGGTTCCGCGAAATCACAGCCTTGCTAAAACGGGACCCATCGCTCTATAAGTTTGAGAAACACTGGATCAGGGGATTCAGTGAGAATGCTGGTGGTATGTCCACCAATACCTCTATAATAACGAAGGCTGCATGCAGTGAAAAAACAAAAATCCAAATACTTCTGAAGATGGCAATTGTGTGTTGATTTGTGCACTGAAGCATACAGACAATAACACTTTGGAGATAAGGACCTTAGCAAACACATTCAGATAACAATGTTTGTTGAGCCGTCACAAGGACTTTGCAAAAACTCTTTTATGTTCTTCATCAGCCAGTTCCTAACAGGGCTGCTTTATTTACTGACAACAGAAAAGACGATCATTCTGTCCAAAGCCACGGTAAAAATAATTATCATCTTTTCGTGATGCACAGGCTTGGGTTCAAAGTGCATGTAATGTCTCACAGCCAGTTGACGTGCCGTCAATTCGTCCATGAACAACTGTGAGGATCGAAAAAACAAAAAATGGTGGGGAGCAGAGATGGTTACGTGGGTCGGACAGAGCAATCAGTGGTATTTTCATACCAGTAATTGCCCTGTTTCCCTCCAAGCCGCTGAAATAATGCATTGTTGCAGCGGAACAAATTGCGCATCCAGAATTTTGTTCACAGAACCCAAGCGGAGGGGGATGCAGGGGGTGGGGAGCGGGTGGGTGAGGAACACAAATTGGAAAAAGGGACGGAGGAAGTGATAAGAACGAAATAGATTAGCAAATAAAAGCAAAACAACAATAACAACAGCAAAAAGAATATAGAAAACAGAAAATAACAACGTTAATTTAACCATACACGCCAGGCCTACCTTTCCTTGTGTCCCATCTTGACGTAGAGTTTTGGCAAGAACAAATCGTTTGTCAGCATGTCTTCCAACACGTATAATCTGCCAAAAGGGAAGATACATAATTGGCTTAACAATTTTATATCCATGACCTCTGCATGATGTCAAAACAAGAAAGAAATTCTACCCCATTTTCCAGGCCTCAGAAAAACAATGCATGTATTTTTATTTCTTCAAAGCCCTGTGTGCCATTGTTATAATATCAGTTTCCCACATTGGGTTTTCCACCTACACCCCGTCCCTCAAGGCCAAGGTCGCAGAGGTGCGGCTATCTTACATAAAGATTCCGCCCACACGCCTGGCACTTCCGGCCAGCTTGACCATCCTTGGCCTCGCCAATTGTTTGACCATCCTTATAAAATGACCAAGGGGTGCACGTGAGTTAGTTAGATGTCTCGGCCCCAGTAAGTTGTGTTTCGGTGTTAGTTACAATTTCAGCCTTATTAAAGAAAGTATCACTCTTGTTATGAACTGTAGTTACTAAATTAGTAGAGAATAAATTTAATGCCAAGCGAGCTGCTCAAAATTCCTGTGTTTGTCTATTTTGTTCAAGAACATTTAAATCCTCTCTCACATCACACCATGTACGAATCAGTATTTAGACAGAGATTTAAGACGTTTGGACAAAGTGCAAAACCTTTCCCGCCCATGCCATAGTGACCATATTGTGCTAGGAAGATGCAAGACGACAGACAGAATAAAGCAGAGTAATAGGACAGACTAAGGAGACTCCACCAGAAACGCCTATCAACTATACGCCTACCCTGCAGATACCTTTAGAGATGCGCAGATATGTAACTTGTGGTGCAGGGATCGATGCGAATTAATGCACTAATATGTAATGCCCGATGACAGGCCACTTCCCCGTTTTTCATACCAGTGTAGTATTGCTATTTTCTTCCTATGTTACAGATGAACATCTCCACACTCTCGTTTGACCACCCACAATTAAGACATAATTTTGACGGGTTAACATACATGAAAATAGACACTGCCGTCATTAAACCTATAAATGACTTAAACAGGACACCCTCAAAGAGGAAGACAATCATGCGAATTGCTGTGTGTGACACCACATGTTCACCAAGTTCAAAATAGGAACATCTGCCATATGCGAGTGCAGCCAGTCTCCTCAAAACACGGAGCATATATTGCAGAACTGCACACTCCTCTCAGCACTGCGAGAAACATATTGGCCCCAACCCACCGACCTGAATATCAAACTCTATGGTGCTCTGCCAGAACTGCAGAAAACCGTAGATTTTATTAAAAGAACAAATCTGCAGATTTAGATTGGTGAACGAAAGAAGAAGAAGATTAAAAAAAAATGTCCAATAAAGGGAACTGTCATAAGACTGAATCCAAATATAGGTTTGACGTCAATCATGGTGCTAAGAATATACCATCTGGACTATGGGCCATGCCATAAGGCCAGCTGGTGTGATACACAGTGGAATTGTTATAGCTCAAGACTTTGAAATACTTCTATTTCCAGTAGCAGGTGGTTGGGCACTTCAGGTACGGTACTCCTCTTCTTTCTTCCTGTCCTATCAGTGCTGTTATATTCCGTCTATCGTCTTGCTTCCTCCCAGCACAATACGGCCCTTATCCAGTCTCCAAACTCAAACTTAAAACTCAAACTCCTGTGTTTTCTCACAGAGTGGAAAACTTACGATGTTATATAATATCAAATTTAAAAAGAACGCCTGAACTGTGGCAGCTTGGGTCATGCTAGCGTAATGACTGAGATTCTGTAAAAGGCAATGAGACACGGAAACCAATCTGACCTAACCCTGGCTCTATCATGAAACCACGTAAGTGCGAGGGGCTGCAATAACACTGAGGCAAATTTCCCAAATGGGATTAGAGAACTATATGAAATATATAATAGATACATAAAAATACAAAATACACACACAAAAAAAATACATAAAAGTCCGAAAGACTTCATTTTACTTGAGGAAAAAAGATGTATCCTTAATTTAAATACATTAAAGGTTATAAACATAGGTTATCGCTAGGGGACAGTAGCATTTTACATGGTGAGCAATAGATGAACGGTAAACAGAACTCAATATTTTCTCTATTCGGCTTTGATACACATGTGAAATACTCCCTTGAGTTCATAGAATATCTTGCAAAAAGCCAGCTGTCATCTGCAGGTGTGTCTCTACACTTGTGCGGTTTCACGAAATGGTCAGGGATATTAATCTGAATATTATGGTAGATTACTTGACCAAAGATATTAAAAGTCTGCCGTAGTGCATGGCCACTGAAGAGTGGCTCTCAGTGGAAAAGACTAATGTAAGTGGATATGTTGCGACTTTGGTTGCTGGTTTTTTTTGTATGTTCTATCTCCATTTTTTTTCTTGAGGGGGGGGGGGGGGTGTTCTATCTCCATTTTCTGAAACGCTGGATATTTTTTCATTACGTATAGCAAATGCACATTTTGACATCTCTTCAAAATGCGTTGTGGCACTTATTAAGCAATTTCACAGTTCCCATTTACTCGAACTTCTTATCATAATATTAAAGCTGCAACGTCGAATTTTTTAATGTCCAATTTCTCAGCTGTTAAAAAAAGTGGAGTTGGGGCAAACTAAAACTATGGTCGCCATATATAAGGAAACCTATGAGGGGTGTACCAAGAGATTTACATACCCCCACTCCACATCTTTCTGAGCAGTGGCTTCAATACAGGTGAGCACTATATCCTGTGCCGAAACACTGGTGAGTAGATTCTGGTCACTCTTGGCCACGGTGGTCAAGCAGGTGTGGACCAGCATGCAAGTGTAGTCGCAGACCTTGCTGTCGGCGTGGTGGAGGAGCGGTCTGAAAAATACAGCAAGAAAACCAGCATAATCCTCATTACATCAACACAATAAAACAACACATATAAATAATGCCCAGCTTCGGAAGCGGATGCGCACTTACCGATTTTGATTGGCCAATTAGTTGGATGGTGACGTCAGGACATTGAGTTCCAGTGACATCTCGCAAACTAGCCAACTAGTTGGATTTCATTGAAAGTCAACGTCTTGACGTCACCACCCGATCAAAATCGCCAAGTGTGCGCCTTGGTTTACGACTGCTACGGAATGCTAAATCAATATTAACAGCAATTACAGGACACAAAAAGAACGATAAAATATAAAGGTGGGGTCTATTTGAGCCATATAGCCACAAGACACTTAAACGGTAGGATTCCTTTTACCAACATGTGACCAATTTTCGGAAAAAGCTAATGTGGCCATGTCGCCAACGAAATGGTTGTCGTGGCCAATTAGCTAAACCTCATCTAACTCTAACCATTGCCCTATCCCTGAAATTTTCCAACAAATCCACCATGTAAACAAAACGAACTGGCCACAAAGGGTCAATGTGAGAAAACATGGTCAATGTAAAATTGAAAAAACAATATCCTTCCTTTTCTTTGGTCCAGTCATGCTATTTGAGTGATTCAAACTAGCAAAGGGAATAAAACAAAAGACTGCCTTCCAGTATCTGTCTGGATTTCCTCCATCACCGACAGCCCACCCCCCTTTTTTCCCCCCTCTTTCTCTCCAGCTAACGGAAAAATTTCCGTGGGGGGGGGGGGGGGGGAGAGAAGATTAGAGTGAAAAGAGTGAAAGAGGAAAGAATATATGTCCAAAAATTAAAAAAAAGGGAAAATTAAACGAAAGACAGAAAGCGCAGGAGGACCGAAGAAAGTAAGAGGAAGATAGTGACCGACAGAAACTGAAAACTGAATGAAAATGAAAATAATATCAACGATAAAAGAAAGAAAGAAAGAAAGAAAGGAAAAAGGGGGGGGGGGGCAAGCCAAAGTTTGCAGAAATAATAAATTTTAAACTGCCTTCACGCAGGAAACCTGAATACCTGGGATGCTCCGGGGTCAAATTTGGGGGATTTCCCATTTCGCGATGTCATCGGATAACGAGCTGAGCATGGCATGGCCTGGCTAATGATGTCACTGGTGGCCACGAGATTTAAGGCTATTTGCAAGGGTATTAAAGTGGTTTCACGTTTTAAACTGCCACGTAATAGGATCACAAAAGTTGTGTCCCTTAGAGTCCAGTCTACTTTCCCTTGTGTGCATGTGAGAGAGCCAGCTCGGTTTGGTGGGAAGGAAGTTGGATAATGGGATTTGGGAGGAGGATTGGGGGGGGGGGGGGGGATAAAGATGGTAAAATGGGAGAAGGGTGTGGGAGGGAGAGTATTATATAATACACAGAAAACTGAAACGGCAAATGAACAACCCCCCCCCCCCTTAAAAAAAAACAGATAAAGAGGTTGCCTCAGCAGATAAATAAGAGCCCATTATTTTTGTTGTTGTTGTAGTTTTTGAAGGAGATCAATACAAACACAGGAAAAGGAAAATGAATGAAAACTTAAAGAAAATACTGAATGTGAGAAAAGACTGAATAATATTATGAAATGAAAAATAACGTATTAAAGAAAGAAAAAAAAACACTCTAACTTTACAAAAGAAGAGTGGACGCCGAGGACGGAATAAAAGAATACGATGGATACAAAGAAAATCAGAGATGAAAGAAAGAAAATAGAGGAAATTACGAATAAATTCTAGAGAGATATGTCGTGAGTCATTGCTTGCTCACAAACCCGCACAGCTTCTTGTGTTAGCAGAGCATGGGCCACTTTGTTCCTGCGCTCTGCTATCTAGGTGGGGAGAGAGAGAGGGAGGGGGTGGACAGAGAGGGACAGCGAGAGGTGGGGAGAGAAAGAGAGGGATAGGAAGACAAGGAGAGGCAAACAGACAGCCAAAGAAAGAGACACATACAGTACAGAGACAGAAAGAATGAGAAAGATAAAGAGAGAGAGTGTGAGGGAAAGAGAGAATGAGAGAGAGAAGGGAGATGGTAAAAGGGGGTGGGGGAGAGATAACAAGAGCGAAAAGGAAAGAGAGAGAAAGACAGATGAGCCCAGCTGAGACGATTGGACAAAAGGGTCAAGTAAAGGCCGTTAAAACAGCAGACTGACATTATGGCCATTATCATAAGACAAATTCCCAAGTTTCTTTATTTCACACTTTCGAAACCATCCCATAATTCAAGTCCGTATCACCACACCCTGCCCTTCCTTTTTTGCCTGGGGGGGGGGGGGGGGGGGGATACTTTTATATTTTGTATACTTTCTTAATCACAAATGAAACAAATTTGCCTTAGTGTCATTGCAGCTCATGGCCCAGTTACAACTGGAGTAGATACGTCGTCGCCACAGTGCAGCGCCGGTCGGTTTTTGGTTTTTTTGCCGGGAAGGGGGGGGGGTGGTAGGGATAAATTTCATTTAATTTTGCCTGGGCAGCGGTCTGTTCAGCCTGCTATTCTCCATGTCCAATTGCCGGGGTATCTTTCACGTGCGCAACGTGTACACAGGCCCTCCGAGTGTTTTTTTCTGCCTTATCCCAGAAGACTAGGTACTCGATCCTACCTACCATAGGATCAGGGACAGGAAAATATGAGAAAAATTCCCAAAATTCCAACAAGCCTGCACCGACTGCGATTGGAACCCGGTACCTTCGGCATGAGAGGCGAGCACCTTGCCCCTAGACCACCGTGTCCACAAAAGAACTATAGGCTCCACTGGGCCATTTTATCAAATAATATTACAATTATGAGGTCACACATCCAGACCCATTTTGCCATTAGCATGGTTAAATATTTAAAAATGTCAAACAACATGGTATCAAATGTTTAATTTGAACAAGTTTTCATTTCAATTCAGCTGCTGATTCATCAGAGACACCATATTCTAAGACGTTTTACTTTTGCTTTAAATAATGTTCAACCCTCAAAAGGGTTCATCATTCTGGAAAGAAGATTTACGACCGACGAGAATGAAAGCATTAAAAGATTTTCTCCTCCGTGGAATAATTACAGTATAAAGTATAAAAAAGACAATTACGGTGATCTATGTTGACAATCCCCATTATACTTCAAAACAGCCTCACCGTGACTTATGGCCTGTGTACAATAAAATGATGATAAGTTTATCGATTCCTCTTTTCATCATCAATGTAAGGGGTTCTGATCCTATGGTGCTGAGGGCGTGATTTTGTTTCGTACTCACTTTACAAAACATTCAGGAGCGTGGCACTAACAGCTCCAACATATTACAGGGATTTTCGGTGACGTTCAGGGTCATTTTAGGGTTAGGGTTAGGGTGCACAGTCCAGAGATTGCAGCATCCATGGCAGTGTTCGGTTGGACGAGAAACCCCTTAGCCGATGACCTGTTTTTGGAGGTGTGTTGCTGCCCATTCCTGAATTTGCTAAAGTGAGTACGGAAAAAAATCACGTGTGTTTTGGGGGGGGGGGGGCGCACTAGCTTTCAGGATATAATAATACTATAAGAAGTCTTGGAAAAACATATGTTGATGGCACCCCCTCTCCCTTGTCCGAGAGTTCGCACTTAATGGATGACCCCTGAGAGAGAGGGTTGGGGGGGGGGGGTGTTTTCAGGATATATTATAAGAAGTCTTCTAAAAACACATGTTGGTGGCACCCTCTCTACCTTTTCCGAGAGTTCGCATTTAATGGATGATCCCTGTGTGTGTGTATGTGTGTGTGTGTGTGTGCGCGTGTATGAGGGGGGGAGGGGGGGGGCGCTCATGGAGTTTTGTTTCATTATTATACAAAGGAATAGTTTTCATTATAATGGGAAGTTTGGGTGAAATACTCGCGATGCTGAAGTCTGAAACACAAGGTACTGGTTTCAAGACGTGGAAAAAATCCCGGAAAAATACAAGACCGCACGAGGCTTCCATGGCAATGCTCTGGACTTGGCATTTTGTGGACTGTCAGTCATTGCTATAATGCCACAGTTACTACAAGTATTTGTCGTGCACGTCACGACTTCAAAATCAACAGTGGATCTACACGGGAACGTTTCAGAACAGTGGTTCTCCAATGGGCGACATCATACCGGGGGAGGGGGGCGATCTTGATTTCCGAGGGGGGGGGGGGCTAAAAATGAAGAAATGGGTGACGGGAAGGGGTGGCAAAAACGATGAAAGGGACGATGGGGGGGGGGGAACTAAAACATGAATGGAAGACAATTTGGAGGCAAATGCAGAGCAGCCACTGACATGTTCAACAGCATCCGTAGACGAGTTTTGTGAACAGAAAAGCCAGGGTTTATTTTTCAGTGCATTTGATAAAGAATGCTTTCTGTTTAATAATGAACAATCAACACGCCTCGTGTCATTAATAAGGCTTTGAAAACCTTAACATCGAAATGTGTGTGCAAGCTTGTCTGCTTGTATCAGTTCGGTTTGTGTAGGGATTGGGGGAGGCGGGGGACGGGGGGAAAGGGGTTGGCGATGAAAGAAAATATGGAGTCTAGGAGGGGGTCACTGTCTGAAAAGCGTTGAGAACCACTCTATTAGAACCACTGCACGAGTCGTTGCGCAGAAAAACGACAGTAAAACAAAAGAACATTAACCCCTGTAAACGTACACGTTGCTTGACCAGTGACAGGAAAACTAATGGGTCCCGTGTGGTATAGAATTGCAAAGGGTTCAGTAATTATAGTTGTGCCCTGCTGGTAGTGCTGAGGCTATTAATCATTCGTGTAATCGAACATCCTCACAACCTACGTCTCTTTGTTAGATATTCATGCTGAAAACAAAGGTTCTACATGAGTTCCTTACTTTTCCTTCGCAAACATGTATTATGTAGATAACCCTCGATTCTTCCATCAATCCATCAATCTGAGTCAGTCTGTCCGTCTGTCTATCTATCTGCATCTCTATCTATCTATCTATCCATCCGCCCATCCATCCATCCATCCATCC
>OZ007572.1:45702348-45907348 GCA_963931925.1 Onchidella celtica | reverse complement strand
CTATCCGAGAAGACTAGATGCTCGATCCTACCTACCATATGATCAGGGACAGGAATTTTTTCCCCCAAACAAAATTTCAACGTGCCTGCACCGACCGGGGATCGAACCCAGTACCTTCCGCATGAAAGGGGCGCACCCCCAGATGTAGCAGTCGGATGAGTTCTTTTGTTTCTCGGGGGCCTCAGCATAGTGCTGTTGGCCCCCTGTTGCAGCAGACGTAGTTCTATTGTGTCTTTTATATAAGTCGTACACAAAGGCACTGCCTTGCCTCGCTGTTGATACATAATAGGTAATGTATATTGTGCGCACGATTTCGGGATTTTCTTGTCTAGCCAGTGGTACAGAATATGCAACTTTTCAGAAACGTGATGACACAGTGATTGTCTCTTCTCGCTGTTGGTTACGATAAAGTATACGCAACATTATAAAGGACTGTCTGACCTCACCAGTGCTGGAAAGTACATACAAGTCAGTAAAAGCCATTCTGCACAATAATCATGTTATGCTGCAACTGCAACGTTACAGGGTCCACCTGCAACAATTAATTATCTTCAAACACTGACCCATCTTCCTTGTAATCCATGCAGAAGCACAAACCAGGTATACTGTATTTTTAAAAAAAAATATTATTATCATTAAATGTTTTACTTTTTGGACTCTGAGGGTGGTGGAGGGGACGGGAAAGGAGAGATGACAGGTCAAGTGAAGAAAAAAAAAAGGGGGGGGGGAGGGGGGAAGAGATCAAGCATCAATGTCCCCTGTATCTCTAGGAATACTATACGGACTTAGGCTTTGCTGCACGTAAGTTTACAACATCAACAAATATCATAAAAGTGTCACATTGACTTACTACTTACAGCCACGTTCTTCCGTAGTCAGTCATAATTTAGATGTACACCAGTGGTTCTCAACCAGGGTGATATCGCCCCCGGGAAGCAATTTTGATCTCCAAGGGGGCCAAAACCAAGAAAAAGGGGACAACGGGTAGTAATGATGAAGGAGCGTGAGTTGGGGCCAAATACAGGGCATCTACTGGCTTGTTCAACAGCATGCGTAGATGAATTTTATGAATGGAAAAGGCCTATTTGTTTCTCAAGTGCATTAAGAGAATGTTTTTTGTTTTATAATGAATAAACAACAAGTCTATGATCATTTAATTAGGCTTTGAAAAACTTAACGTCATAATCTATGTGTAGTCTGTCTTCTTGTGAAATGTATCTGTTGGGGATTCGGAGTGGGGTGAGGGTTGGGCGGGGGTGGGGGGGAGAAAGAAAAGGGGGTGTGGGGAAGAAAATTTGGAGCCCACCGGGGCCATTGCCTGAAAATGGTGACCACTGATGTACACGGTAAAAATCTAGTCTCTAACTTCCCTTTCTATGACAGCAATTTGGGCGGTGGGAGGAGTGGGTACTGCGATAAAAATAAATGCTTCAGGGTAGCTCTTGAGCTGGATGTCAAACTAACAATCTAACATTTTCTCCTCTTCTTTTTTTCACCGTTTTTGTCACAATATATCACTGCCTGAGAGAAAGGTTAAGTGACTTAAACTCAAAAACGTGTAGATCACAAAGGTTCTGGTCTCAGGGGTTTATATTTTGTTTTATGTTCTGTTCTCATTTGAAAATAAAGAGACATAAAAAAAAACCACTGTGAATTAATTTGTCTGGAAGACAGGCCGATAAGAGGCTAGTCATAAAGAACTTAATGTTCGATTTTGGCATTTTAATCCACCCCCTCCCCCCCACCATACATTTGGCTTCACTCCGAGCGCCAAAGATGCCATCTTGCATTTCACTATTTCCTTCACTGCATACTGATAAACTGAGTTCTGAATTCTACGACAGAATGTCATTTCGTGAGAGTTTTGAATCACTTTTTATTGAACTCCTGTGTATGCGAGTCTTTAAAATTATTTCAGTTGAATTATGTAATGTATGGTCACATGTTTCCAAATGTGTGTTTCAGTAAATAGGCAGAGAGGAACTTATTCAAGTTCACAACTGCACATAGTGTGGGCTGTAAAGTCCCCCAAACTCAACTCCCTACAGTTCTAACATACTGAATTTATGGCTCTCCAACTCTCATAAAATTAGGTCACTCAATAAAACTTTCTCTACAATCACCACTTTCCACTTGCCAACCATGAAACCGTTTCTATAAAAGATAGCCGAGGATCTAAAAGTACCATGGCCTTCTATAACTGAAAATCGGACGCACCTTTTGATCTCGCAGTCAGCCTGTTCGTTGAGGCAAAATTTACTGAGCTTTTGGGTAGTTAGCACTGAATCGAGTGTTGAGCTCTTTATTTTAGCAGGTTTCGCTGCCCTTGGCATTGACACCTCACTTTTCTTGGTTTTATTTATTTTATTTTTCTTGTTGTGGTAGGGATTCCTTTTCGAGAAGTTTCTCCTGGTAGGGGGCCTGTTCGGTCGGCTCTTTTCGATTTCCAACTGCCAAGGTATCTTTAACGCGCGCAACGTACACACGGGCCATCCGAATTTTTCGTCCTTATCCGAGAAGACTAGGTGCTCGGTCCTGCCTACCATGGGATCAGGGACAGGAAAGTATGAAAAAGATCCCAAACTTCCAACATGCCTGCACCGACCGGGATTCCAACCCGGTGCCTTCAGCAGGAGAGGCGAGTAACTTGCCTATAGGTCACCTCTGAATCAAGTCCTTATCTTGGTTTTAGTGTGATACATGGACTATGGAATTAAACGGGACCAAACACACTCGCCACACTGAAACAAATCCGTCTTACTATTTCAGGCGCGTGAAAATTATTTTGAGTTAGAAAGCGGCAAATTAGACCTCGCGAAGTGAGTCCAAACAGACGCAAGACAACCTAAGCCTTCAGAAGACTGCAGGTCTCGAGCACAAACGTCCGAGTTCAGAAAGGCCAAGTAACAGGAAGAAGAAAAATCTGACAAAAAGGATTAGGGAATGAGCTAACTGAGAAAGAAGTTTTGATCACATTGTTTTGTTTTCCAGTGTATATGTATGTGTGTGTGTATCTATTTCTATTGCAGTGAATGATGGTATTTTCATACATGACGCCACAGAATAGAGTCCGCTTCCGTTTCCAATAACATTGTTCTTTTTAAAAATTAAAAAAAAAAGTGCATAATTTCTGAGTTAATCATCCCGTATAATTATGAGACCATCGACTATTTTACAAAACAGCATAATTTCGTGATTAAGCGGTATGTGAACCAGACCATGGAAAATCCTTTAAAAAATCCAAAATTTATGAGTTAACCGGTTTGTAAATGAAACCATCGAATACTCTACGAAAGTGCCAATTTCCGGAGTTTTGCGGTTTTGCGGGCATTCCACAAAATGCAAAACTTCGGAGTTCAGCGGTTTGTGTCTAATTTCTATCACTTAACAATTAAAAAAAATATATTAAAAAGCAACACTTCAGTTTTGACCCCACTCCAGGGATGTTCATTATCAAGACCGTTGTTTGTTCGTATTATCGATGCACTTTAAACCCATTAACCATGAGCCCGTGGCTATAAATTATCGTATTAACCATAATCCGATAAAAGCTGTCAGACATTGTCACCCAAGACAGGACTGCCCTGCAGACAGGGAGGAGAATAAAGTTTTATAAAGATGGAAAAAGTCCATTAAAGAGTAAACTGACTTGCCAAAAAGCCGGTGGACGATAGACTTTGTGACAGACTGCAGGTGCAAGCTGTGTACTATATTTTATTGCGTGTTTCAACGTCTGGGTGTTTAATGTATTAAGGTCAAGAATAGCGGCGCATTGGTCCAGTGGTTAAATCAATGCTTGATCCGTAAGCGAGAGGTTCTATGTCAGAATCTTGATCGAAGACCAACAGAGAAATTACTCACTGGTGTTTAGATACTCGGGTGAGGCGCAAATTTTGCGTTGCAGTCGCATCCCATTTTCCTGAGTTCAAGATGAATGGATGGTGATGTGCATATATATATATATATATATATATGTAACACGACGGCAAGTTGCATACGTGCGCCTAGACCCACTCGTCGCCGTTCTGATCGGGGACTCAAGATCCAAGCCTTCTTCTGGTATAGCCTGACTGTGCTGCAAGTTCGAGCCTGAGTCTTGAGTTTGGAGAAAGCACATAGACACGATAACAGTGACGTTGTGCTAGGGGGAAGCAAGACGACAGACAGAACATAACAGAAGAATACGACAGAAGAAGGCCCTACCAGAAGAGCCCACCAAGCACTCTCTGATTGTGCTGAAAAGGCGCGTAACGCTCCCTCCTCCTCCCCCCCCCCCCCCAAGAAAGGTAGAGGCCATTTTCGCATGTAGTCAAAATACTCATAACAGGCTATTTTTTGTTTGTTTTGTGATTGAAAATGTTACTTCCACCATGTCGCCAACAAGAGGTTCTTGCGGGGAGCCTTACGAAATCCTAACCAACCTGAACCCTAATGCCCGGGTGTCCCCCCAAGATTTACCGTGGGAACAAAAGCTAACTTGATCATATGGCCCAAGACTCACTCCGAAAAAAAAACAAAAAAACAACAGAAATTTACAGCCGAAAAGAAAAGTAATGAAATGTTGCTACGGGACAGAGGTTCAAGAACTGGGGATAAGCGCGTCTTTCTCGGTCTGTCTACAGTCTGCAACACGATGACTCCAAACTGGCTACGCACCGTAAATTACTGTCTCAAAACTGTACAGCCCCGATTTCATGAACAATAGTAGCGGTTCGAAACTCTCGGTTGACTTCATGAAAAACGAGAAACAAACAAACAAACAGACAAATAAATTCTCCAGAGCTGTAAAACACCAGATATACTTAGGGCTAAAATGGAACAGTTGAATTTATCTGTCAGTCTACTTGTCTGACTGGTCCGTCCGTCCTTCCGTCTGTTCGTCGATCAATCCATCCATTCATCCATCCATCCACCCGTCCGTCCGTCCGCCCTTCAGTCCGCCGGCCTGCCTGCTTGCCTGCCTATCTATCTATCTATCTACCTGTCTGTCTGTCTGCCTGCCTGCCTGCCTGTCTGTCTGTCTGTCTGTCTGTCTGTCTGTCTGTCTGTCTGTCTGTCTGTCTGTCTGTCTGTCTGTCTATCTATCTATCTATCTATCCTGATCCAGCAGTTTTAACTCTCCGACACTGAAAACACACAATATCTATCTATCTATCTATCTATCCTGATCCAGCAGTTTCAACTCCCAGACACTGAAAACACATAATATTCCAATATTTCAAAGCTGGCCCGTCCTCCACTCGGGAGAAATTCAATCGCCACTGAAACATAAAATGATGCGTTTATCTATCTGTGACCTGGGCCCTGTTCCGGCTGGCGAGATCGATACGCCTCGACTCCCTCCCTAAAACCATCACACACTGTATTGATCTAATCAGAGAGATCATACAAATCGGTCCCTGGCTGTTGCTGCAATAAACAGCACCCTTACTCTTCTCTTGTTTGGGTCTGAGTATTCTGTTAAAGTTTGACTCAAACGATCTTAAGCCCAGTGTTTTATATCCGAAGAAAAGGTCCCCCGGTACCGAACACTGATCTACAATATTCTTATTTATTATACGGTGCACTTTCTACTTTATCAACAAATCTGGTGATAAATGTTCCTGATAAATATTTATAACTATGCTTTCATTTGACTATTCCAAACTAGTTTTGCAAATTTCAGATTTTTAAAATTCAATTCTGTCTGTTTGTGTTTTGAAAACCAGTGTCTCTGGACCGAAGAGTCAGGGGCCAGGTGTATTACATTTACAATGAACTGATCAAGCCAAATTTCATATGAAATTTAATGTCGGCTACTGGTAGTCTTAGAAGTTCTCCATTGCCCCACAAAACAAATTAAAACCTAATTATAATAATATGATAATTAATATCGTCACAGCGCTTTAGCAAACTGGCCATAGTCCGACTGGAACCAAAGAGCAAAGACAGTCATCCCCCTTTGGCCTAGCCCAAACAAACAAACAAACAAACAAACAATAATGATAATTACAATCACAACAGCAACAAAAACAAAACTGACACCATTAGAAATTATTTCATCATGATAAACAGTTTAATTCGCTCCTCTCAAAACCATGGGAAAAACACTTAGACATATACCATGATTACAACAGCAGCGATATGATAAATACACTGAAACACTAAAAACACAGTATGTGCACGCTGCAAGATATCACTCTGTGATAAAAAGTCCTAATTTCTGTGCTTGGACACAATCGCCATCCAGTGAGTTCATACCCCGATTTGCACAATAGTGCCGTACTGTCCCGTCACAGAAAAACACCGTTTCAACCGAAAACACACACACAAAAAAAGACATGCAAAATGAGTTTGGCGTTGCTCCCCGATTCATTCTAAGTTCAATTTCTATTTTGTGATGTCTAAACGAAAGTGTTAGACATACAAATGTATAGCCCTGGCGGAGCACATAATTTTCAATGATGCTAAACAGTGAATTTGACTTTACATTGGCATTATTATACATGGTCTTTGCATGTAAATTCTGTTGTTACGTGTACGTACAGCCTCCCAGCGGTTTGCGCTAGGGGCGCGTACCTATACGTACCTCTCCCTAACCCCCTCCTTATTCTCAAGCCTAAATCTTATCGAATCCACAACCCTGCCCCGTTACTAACAAACAGGAGAAAAACAAAAAGAAAATCTGAAAGCAAGCTTTTGTTAGAATTTCAGGAAGAGCTCTCTAGCTCTGGATGTCACAAAAGGCTTTTCAATACCGACCCCCAGCCTAAGAAAAAACTGGAGACCGTACGTACAAGTAACAGCATTCTAACGTCGAGCGGCAGCGTAGTCATGTTGGCATGCTGTTAAAAACCCACGCGGAAACTATGGAATCTTGTTTGTACAAACACGTTACAGAGACACAAACACCTGATGATACGGGAGTAAAGATAAAAATGTACAAAAAACAGACGGTGAAGAGAAATGTAATCAGTAGGTAGGAAAATGGGACGCCCAAAGAGGAGGAATGCTCCGCGAGGAAAGGCCGGGGGCAAACACGAACAGTCAAAGCAAAAAAAAATCCACTTGCGACAGAGCATTGACCCCATGCAGCAGCTGATGCTCCTTAGTGCACTGCAAGATTCTATCACTACTGAGGCAGCTTCAAAGCTCTTGGATTGGGGGGAGGGGGGTATGTCAGGTGGCACAGTTGAGAAATTTGACAGGGAAATTAAAAGGAAAATGAGAGAGGGAAAAAGAACAGAAAATGTAGGAAAAGAATGAACGAAGGAAAACTATCACACAGAGTGAAGGTAAGGGGGAGAGGTACGTATCAATATGGAAATCCATGCTCTCTCTTTCTCCCTCTCTCTTTCCCTCTGTGTGTGTGTGTGTGTGTGTGCGCGCGCGCGCCCTTCTCTCTTCCTCCAACTGTGTTATGTCTATCGTTTCCTTTGAAGCTACCTTTATTAATTTTGCCTCTTCTCTTCTCGTATAATCTGTGTTTTCCTTTAAGTACCTGTCCGCTGTTCCCCTCCGCTGTCTTTCTCTCTCTCTCTCACTCTTTCTCTCTCTATGTATGTATGTGTACATTGTGCATCACCTGTCTCTCTCATGCATGTAAATCCCAACTTCCGGAACTTTTTGGGTGAGCTACCTTTTAGCAAGACAGTTGTTTAGACACAAACCATTTCTGCAGATCCGGCAACAGCGGGGAAATTGCATCGTATTTCATTTGATCGTTATACATTCAGACTAGAATGAAGTTGCAGGGAGAACCTAATCTGTATTTCGCGATCTTAGTGCCTGTTTGGTCTATCTCCATTTTCTGACAATCCGGACACCTTTTAACCGAAAGCACATTTTGCCACTTGTTTAAAATACGTTGTGGCGGTTATCAAGTTGTTTCACAGTTCCGATGTATTCTAACTCCTTATCATAAAACTAAAGCCACAAACATTGAACGTCGAATTTCTCAGTTGTGCAAAAAAAAAAAAAAGGAGTTGGAACAAACAAGAACTAAAGTCGCGATTTATATTTTTAATATGAATGAAAAAAGGGGGAAAACGTACAAACAACAACAACGAGGTAAACTGGCTTCAGTATTGAACAATGGAACGAAAGTTTAAATACCAGACCAAAGACACTACTATCACGTACATTCAGTCATAACAGAGACCTCGGTCCCAGTTAAGGTAATATCCACAAACTCAACGTTTAGGACTCGGTAGTGATCACTCAACAAACACCATAGCATGGGCATGTCTGATACTGACAAGTTTCCGAAGCGTAACCAGTTTGCTACAAATCATCCTGTAGTGCGGCTGCACGTACATTCTGTTTGTTTACATTAGATGTTTTTCCGAGCCAGAAGCTGACATGAAAAATCACAAGTTTTTGGTGGGCAGGTATGACTTTGTTGAGCAACCCGGTTTTCTCATTGACGCATCGGTGGGAAAAAGGCAGGAAACACGCTTACACCTTTTTTTTTTTTTTCGCTTTTTTTTCCCCCCCGAATTGATCCTCACATTCTGAGGTCTTGGCTTCGTAGTCATGACAGTTCAGAGAACATCCATCTTTTACGTACAAGTATGACAATACATGCACTGGGACAGAACACAAAATACGCCTTTCCTCAACAAAGAAAGAGAGAGAGAGAAACATAATAATAACATACAAACAGATAGGGAGAGAGAGAGAGACAAGAGTCGGAAAGACAGAGAAAAACAATAATATGGAATATCAAATGAGTACTGAGAATATGCCCGTATTTGGAATTTAATCACATAATTTTCATCTATTTTGTTTTTGTCTCTTTTTGTTGTTGTTGTATTCCCCCCCCCCCCATCCCCAAAGCGAAAACCCCTGGGTTATGGTAGCTAGGCCTAAAGACTTCTGGTGGAATTTTCCCTGAGACAGCAAAAGGAACGTCTGGTACAGTACAGGTGCCCCTTTTTCATGTCCGAGATCTCCGTAACATCGTGCAGTGCACGGGTGGGTTGATGTCTACGTGTGTCTAGGCTGGTCTGTGCGAGCGACAGAGAGTGACAGAGGCAGAGCAAAGATTGATAAATGAAATGGTTGGAGGATGGACAGTCGGACACATGAAAAGGTCGAAGAGATTTAGCATTTAGTAGATGAAAAGAGGAGGCTCTGGTTCAGATAGGAACAATCAATTGGATGGCTGGAAGACCAAACAAAACAAAAAAAACGCATACAGACAGATAGACGGACAGACAGACAGGTAGTTGTTAGGTAGGCAAGCATGACTTTAAGGTAGGTAGGATAGCTGGGTATGGATGGATCGATCGATATATTATATGGACGGATGGCTGGCTGGCTGCATGGATGAATGGATGGATCGATCGATATATTATATGGACGGATGGCTGGCTGGCTGCATGGATGAATGGATGGATCGATCGATATATTATATGGACGGATGGCTGGCTGGCTGCATGGATGAATGGATGGATCGATCGATATATTATATGGACGGATGGCTGGCTGGCTGCATGGATGAATGGATGGATCGATCGATATATTATATGGACGGATGGCTGGCTGGCTGCATGGATGAATGGATGGATCGATCGATATATTATATGGACGGATGGCTGGCTGGCTGCATGGATGAATGGATGGATCGATCGATATATTATATGGACGGATGGCTGGCTGGCTGCATGGATGAATGGATGGATCGATCGATATATTATATGGACGGATGGCTGGCTGGCTGCATGGATGAATGGGTGGATGCCAGGAAGAAAGAAAGGATGGGTGGATGGATGGATAGACAGAGAACGGAAGATTACTCCAGACTGATATCAGACACTTAGCCAACAACAACAAAAATATACAGATAAAGTCAAAACGGTTATCCACAAGGGCTCGTAAAAACATCACTTTATATATCTCTCTAAATTAAAACCTGCTATGTTGCAGCGTGACCGATCTTTGTACTGGAGATACAACTGTGGTGAATTAAATCAGATAAAATCATTCAAATTTCCACATTTTGAGACATGACCCAACATCCAGCAGGCTGCACCAAATTAGACCTTTTTTTTCTTCTGAAGAAGGTCAGTAGACCGAAAGGCTGATTTGCCATTCCTTTTTCCTTTGCGTTTTATTGAATCGTTTCTGTATTATTTCTTACAACTTTTTCTCTTTTCCCATATTTTGACCTTCTCTCCAGCCCTCGCCCCACCTTGCGCCCTAGAGGACCTCCCGCAAAACACAGTAGCTTGACATCATTCGAGTGCACGATTTAATTAACCTTAGTGCAACATTGCGTCATCAAAGTTTTTATCAGACCCAAGTATCTAATCCACTCTTGACCCATTTAAAAAAACGGACGGTGACGAACGCCCATTGCCGTATAGGGAAATAAATCTCTGACGTTGGGATATATAATATATTACTATACACACGTTTTTTTTCTTGAAGTATTTTATTTTGATTCAAATCAGCGTAATAAGAAAAAAAAAAAACGTGAAGTACCATCGTGAGAATGGGGATTGGGCTGGAAGGGGAATAACTACATTACAACCGTGTTTTCACGTGTACGGAAACGGAAACGGCAGTCATCAAAATCCATCAAGAAGTAAATAGAAAGAGTATTTCCACACATACGGCGCTTCCGCACATATGAAACATTCTTTTATAGTATTTAAATGTTTTCGACGTTTCCGTTACAATTTCCGTACACATGAAAAGCCAGCTTAAGAAGATGCTAATACAAGGTGGCCTTTGTCACTGTGATTCACAATGCTGTCTGAGAATAGAGTATACAAGTGTATCTTGAGTCACGTCTTCATTCACCGACGCCGGTGAAATACGCCTAAATGCCATTATCTCAGATGAGCACGTTCGTAACCCACATTGCATTAAATGGAATTGCCTTGATGAGATTCGGTTAATCTCTCACTAGGCACCAATTACACGACAGTTTATTCAAAAGTGACGTAGACTTCTGACATATGTTCTGATGATGCTGACCGGTCAAAGAACTTGGCTTCAATTAGTGTCGTGGACCTTCGCGGAGGTGAAGTTCCACAATGGTTCTAGGTTAGTTAATTAAATTCTTTGTGAGCATTATTTATATCACATCGTGGGTTTGACCCAGAAAGCTTTGAAAAAATGTCGTTTATGAAAAACAGAATAGTAAAGTGAAAGAACGAAAGGCAGGCCGAAAAGGAAGTGACGTCAAAACTGGGCAAAAAGAAAAAGTTGTATGTAGCAAAGCCCCGCGTCAGAAATAATACCCAAACGATACAATGCAAACTAAAAGAAGCCGGAAGGCTGTCGCGTTTATCAAGGAAAAAAAAAAAAAAGAAAAACAACAACAGAAAAAAAGAAAAATGAACAGATAAAACAATGGAACAATAAAAGATTTCAATAGGAAATGTATAAAATCTAAACAGAATAATAATATGTGTACTTAACTGCGAGTTCTTGCTTGGTCAGCAGCACAAAAGCATGTCTGCCAATGTGTGGAGGCTCGAAGTGACATAGCTTTGCTTTACTTTTTCTTTTTGCCCAATTTTGACGTTGCTTATAGCCTTGCTGTGACCCCACAGTTTTTCTGTGGTTTTTATAATAATTATGTCGTCGATTTGAAAAGAAATGAAAGATTGTATAAAGAGACAGGCTGAAAAACAGGCAAACGAACAAGTTATAATGAAAAGAGGGGGGGGGGGGGAGAGAGAAAAGAAGAAATAAAGCTTCGAAGGAAAAGAAAAAGAGAGAGAGAGAAGAAGAATGCACACAATACTGCCCAAAGCTGCCTATCACAAAAGCTGTTGATAGGAGACCGTAGGCTATTTTCAAACCCGAAGAGAGAAAATACTGAATTGTGTGCACTAGTATAGCTTACTGACTGAAGTACCACGGTGCTTTAACAGCAGCTACCACGAAACCGCACAATGTCTTCGTACAGCACAGCCGAGACACAGAATACCGAGACGGACCATTCCTTCTTTCATTCTCATGTCCATAACTTGCGCGCACATAAACACTGTATTAGTCTTTTTCCGTTCAATTATGAAGAGGTGTGGTGCCAATTGTTGCATTGTTGACATCGATGATACGCGCACAAGTCGTCGGGCGGAATTTGGCGAATTGAACCGTTTCCGTATCCTGTCTCGGATACAGCTGCTGATAACAACTCTTGATTTAGTCCAAATATTCTATGAACTCCTCAAAAGAATTTTACTTGTTCTCTTGATTAACGCGGAGCGCAATGTTTCAAACATTTATTTATACAGGAATGCGTTTAAATAACTTTAAACTGCACGATAAGGAAAATATTTCAAGTAAACCAGTTTTGTTTTTTCCTCTGCTGTGCAATTAGGTCCTTCGCACTTAAGCGGTTTCGTAATAGGGTCTGACACTACTAACCCCAAAATGAAGTTGTGTGTCTCGAACCTTAACCTACTATTTCAAGCACCACGAGCCGTTCCAGTGTACAAAAAAATCGGGCCAAGTTCACACCTATCATGTACCTGAGAATCTACAATTCATGATACCAAGCACGAAGGCCTTACAGAATGCCTCCTGCAATTCCCAGACACCTTCTAATACCAAGCAAAGCACATCTTTCGTATCTTACTAAGGGTTGTGAAAATGTTTATGAGATGCCACCACCTGCATTCGTGGCCTATACCCTGTAGATTAGGGTGAAAGGGCGTTGATGATGACTGATGACCACCTGCATGATACCGAGCATGACGACCTTTCACAATTATCAGACAACCCTTACAATCCTTGCATACCTGAGAATTCTTCCGAAGCCCGTTAGCAGTGCTATAGGTACATCTTTCACATCATAATACTAGCGTTGCAAGATGTGTTTATGAGATGCCAAAACCTATGTTTTGATACCGATGACGAAGACCTTGTTCGATCATCAGACGCCTCTTACAATCTTTGCATATCTGAGAATTTTTTCGAAGCCCGTTGGCAGTGCTTTGTACATGTACATGTCTTACACTTGTAATAAATTATTACCAACGTTGTAAGATAATTATGAGATGCCAAGCCCTACATGATACCGAGCACGAAGACCTTTCACGACCATCCGATTCCGACAACCGTAACAATCTTTGCATACCTGAGAACTCTTCCAAGGCCCGGTAGGTGTACCATGTACATCTTTCGTCACGTTGTAAAATGTTTATGTGATGCCAAGACCTATGTTTTGATACCGAGTACGAAGATTTGTTCATCCATCACACACCCCTTGCAATCTTTGTATACTTCAGAACCCTTCCAAAGCCGGTTGGCAGTGTTTATACCTCTTTCGCAACATCTAAGTAACAATTGTAATTATGCTTATAAGTTGCCAAGACCTACATGATGCTGAGCACGGAGTCCTTCCTCAAGCATCCAACATCTCTTACAAATCTTTGCATACCTCAGGACCGAAGGCCACGAAGCAATGCTATGTAAACCTTTCGTAACACCTTACCAACAGTTGTGATTATCATTATGCGCGTGAGATGCCAAGACCTACATGATGCCAAGCACGGAAACCTTCCTCAAACATGAGATACCTCTACAATTTTTGCATACCTCAGAACCTTTTGAAAACCTCTCGAGCAAATTTCATACACATCTGTCGCAACAAACCTAATAATGTTTACGACATGTCGAAAACTTAAGCCAATTGTCAATCCGAATGCTATCTTTAGTCGGGTTCTTAGCAGCAAGCTGTGGTTAAGTCTGAAACAGAGTATTCAGTTATGCTCCGTATATTACACTAACAAACTGCAGAGAGAAAGAGCAAGTTTTCACTGCCGCCCTCAACTATACGATATGCGTTAAAACTCCAAGATTACTTATATATTAACCTGGTGCTGTAATAATTATATCACTCAATCCAATATATTTTGAGGCCGAAATAATGTTCTTGCAGCTCTTAAGATCGAATTCTATTAATTGAATTATGGTTATATCATTATAATAATGATTTCAAGTGTTTTTCTCCTGCCAACGAGTTTTTACTAGATTAATTCCTGGTGATCCATTAATAATACGTTATGGCATGCTGCCACTTAGGCAAAATGAACTGATGACATACGCAGATGTTTAGATCTGTACAACGATAGCCTAGCAATATGGCGTAGGCATGTAAATTTAAACCCAGTTCAACTAGCACAGGTATAACCATCATAGACAGCACTGTCAGATGTCAAGCAAATGACAGAAAAATGTGAGTAAGCTTGAAGGATATTCAAAATGAACACGCCATTCTTGTTTTAAATTACCTTGTAGACTTCTCTCCAATATTCATCCACCAACCATTTTTTCGCAATTCTTCTCAAGCATTTTTGCGACATTTGAACTCCAATGCGCCACTGCTGACACAAGATATGTTCCATTTTACCACCAGAAGGAAGGACTTTCGCAAGGTTTGAATTACTTATGATTCAGAATTTGCATAAGGTGAACATTTTTACCCCCCCCCCCCCTTACCACAGCACACCTGTTCCTCCTGTTTTCTTCCTACACTAACTACGTCAATGCCAACACGACTGTGCCTGATGTGGAATGGTAATATGTACAGTACTAAACCATATTCCGGGGTGGCCAAACATGCGGCTCTTTGGCCTTCAATATGCAGCTCGTGGAAATATGTAGGCTGAGCTTCTTTTTTTTTTTCACCACAGTTAATATAAAAGCAAATGAGAAACAATTTCAAGCTTTACAATTATTTGCTAGATATAATTATATGTGTACTTTGTAATTACTGAAACCAATTTAATAAATACAAATTAACAGTTTAAAAAACTGCACACATAAGTAAATATTGCTGCATACATGTATTTTTTAATAGTTACCACCATAGAGAGCAATGTCAGATGTCATTAATTTTAATAGGTACCACCATAGATAGCAATGTCAGATGTTAATCATTTTTTTAAAATAAATATATAAAATGTCTGTAACAAAATGTGTTACTAAATTCCAATAAAAACGTGTGTAAATATTGTTATCGTGTGGCTCTTGAACACCTGAAGTTTATGATATGTGGCTCTTATATTAAGCAAGCTTGGCCACCCCTGCAATATTCCCTAAAAAGCCATGAGCTTATGAGATGCTGTACACTGAACTACAGATAGAGCACATAACATCAGTGGATCAGGGTGATAACTGATATATATATGGTGTCACAGTTCTCAGTAAAGTGGCAATCAATTCCATCATCTGTCAACCTGCTATTTCGTTCTGGAGAAAACGTCATCACCTCAACCAAGCGTTGTTTAAAAAGACTTACAGGATTTAAAAGTTAACAAAATTCAGCTCTTTACCCCCCACCCCTCTATATGGATACAGTCCTCTATATGGATGTTTTTATATAATTAACACACAGCTTGGTGATTAACTGCTGAGTAAATTAAAGGGTGCAGTCTGGCATGAGACACATTCGAAAGTCTTTCCGAAACAACAGACAACAGAGCAAGTGACATGTACCTGCACAGAATACTTTTAACCCCGGGGGGTATTTTGGATGGTATCCGTCCAGAAAGACCAGGGTTCAGAGGACAAAAAATGATTTATGACATGTTTACAACAGCAGGAAGATTGGCCACTGATATGTACTGATCCACAGATATTATGAAATGAGCATTCTGATTAGCTACAAAACCATGGCACTAGCCCCATCGTCTTTTTCACTGTAAAATAATTGGGCCCATTACCAGCCCTATCATCTTCTAAGGGTTAAGTTCTTGTAACAAACAAGCTGAACTGTTCAAGATGGTCTTAGACAGAAACAGAAATTGAATAACTTACCTGAATTGCTGAAAAAACATTTCCCACACAAGTTTCTGGTTGGGCGTATTTGAAACACAAGCATTTCCAAGAAACTGAGCAGCACATTTTAACACATTTTCCTCGTCCGAATGAACATCAATCTGTAGAACCTTATCCACAATTGCTTTGGTGTTTTCTAGAAGGTCTAAGCATGAAGAAAGACTACACTGTAACTCCGAATTGAGAGCACAACTTTGCCGTAAGCACCTGAAGCTCTCCGCTGCACAAGCCTGAACGAGCTTCGATATTTTGTCATCGCTGTGAATGATCTTCTCAGATATAGATTTGAGCACCTCATTCATAGACTGCAAAAAAGTTCCTGGGGCAACAGATCTGGGGGAAACAATTTTTAAAAAGTGATAACTTCATATGTGATGCAACACAACAGTTCAGTCCGGAAGGTACAGGCCTACATGTAGTTATTGAGTAATTGCTCAAACAAACTTTTCTCAAAACTTTTATCATTAATCAGCTGTTGGAACCTGGTTAAAACTGAAATTGAACGCTGTTCCTAGGGGAGCATAGTTTCATTACGAAGCCAAATATAGAAAATACTGAGTTATGTTCACTGCTCAGCTATAGTTCCGTAAGTAAAATACCAATATAACCAGTGGCAGTTTTGGCAAACTGGATAAGACACCTGCACAAAAAAACAGAAACCAAGCGTTACAGATTCAAATCCAAAGAAGAGCCTGGGAATGGCAAAAAGAAAAAAAAAAAGATGGGTGACGAACAGGGTTCTACAAGATGTCAGGAAGTTCAAGGCCGAAACATCTAATGAAAGAATCCACTCTTCCTCTGAAGATCGTCATCTGCCTCGCTGTACCTGAGGGGTTTCTTACCACACAGTGCCCAAACAACAACTTCAAAATTTAGTGCTAAAGAGGTTCCAACAGCTGACCGACGATATGTACAGACACCAATGGAAAACCAATGCCAAGTGCATTGTAGCTCATTTTACACCTCTCTGGATTTCTCTTTGCACATTTTAAGGGCATGCACTCTTAACTAAAATTGCAGCATTTCCAAGAATATTGAACTGCAAGAAAAATTAATACAATGTTGCTTTCAGGTTGATTCCTACTTAAAACAAACAACCAAAGTAATTACCTCACAACATTCATAAAAAAAAAGCATTTAATTAATCCTGCTTGATCCTGAAACAAAAAAGCTTACATATTTAAATCACATTTAAAATCAATAAATGACATTTCCACAAGATTCAAATTAGCCAAGTTCCCCCATCAAAGAAGAAATGCGCAGTACACTGGCGTTCAAGGAATCTGCTGTTTCATACTGTATCATGTAAACTTTCAGCTTAACATAACTGTCATCGATGTAGCCTTAACACAGGCTTATGGAGCAAAACTGAAATATAACAAGAAATAATTATATCACAAAGAAATAGTCCATCACTAACTCTATGTCAATCAGATCCAACTATGTAGGATTGACTTCAAGTCTGTTCATGGGATTGACATCATTTCAATGTAGGTCTGCCTCCTGTGACATTGCACCAACAGCAATTTGATGTAGGAAATCCGCCCAACTCTTCCAATCACAAATTCTATACAACGGATTGACCCAGGGGTGCTGCCTAGGTATTTCAAAAAGACACTATGAATACAGTTGGGGAAGGAAACCGAATACTATTTGAGGAAGGAAACTGAATCCACTTATTCCACTTCCATTCTGGAGAGTTCAATTCATGTTCTGAATGTTAAATGTCGAGATGCACATTAATTGTTATATCATCTATCTAAGGAGTAGAGCTCCCTTACGGCACCCCACACATGGACACTCCAAAAGTCATGTTTTTGAGTCGCCAACAGACTATCACCAGATCTCATAATCCTGCCTAGTTTGCAATTGTTTGGTGTGAATGTGATAATCTGATGATGATATTTTGAAGGAAGAATTCATACCTTAAATGAATATTACCAGATTCTCCAAAAATTCTGTAGGACAAGGCAGAACAATGATGCTAAAATGACATTTCACATTTAATTTTATTTTTTTATATATGTGGGAATCAATAGAATGTTCAGTGAATCAATTTTAATTGATAGGCTCACACAGTGTTGCTTATGCTGTGGCTAGATTTGTTAGTACAATCTTATACCAGTACAGAGCATGCGTTAATTTCATGTATTTTACACGGAAACACACCCCTCCACATAAAACAACAGCCATAACAACCTTTTACATAACACTGAATATAATAATGGTAGGCTATTTTCAATAGAAAATTGCAAGTAACACAGAACTTGTACAAAAACTCTTTCTTGGCCACCGTATCTGTCTCACGATAATCTCTTCTAATTTCTCTTTCTCTCACACACATAAAGAAACGTGACTTCATTCCGATGAACAACATGAAAAATTTACTCAGCATCAACACCGCGTAAATCTAGCACTTTAGCATCGTCTGCTGGGGGAAAAAAATCTGATTTTTTTGCTCAGTTCATTTTAATCTAGATATAGATCTAGATCTAACCCCTTTATGCATCCATACTTACTTCAGGCCACTTTCGTTTGCCAATGTGTCCTGCAGTGAACACTTTACTTTATCCCAATCATTGGTACTGGCACAACGTACACACGTTTCGACGAGAGATAGAATTTCATCCATGTTTGCAACACTATTCACAATACGGCACTGAGAAGAACATCAGCGTGACCTCCCCTTTTCTTTTTGTTTACAACTTTATGCCCTGACTGGGAATCGCGTGTTTTCTGCACCATGTCAGAATTCGGGGCAAAGCTGAGACGTTGTTGCTTGTTTGATTGTACAAAAACGAATCACTCACATCTTTACTTAGCTGTTAATAATTAACTTTACATAACAAATGAATTTAAATAACATTTCAAAGACATGCCAAGGTGCTTTTGATGAAAAAACTGCTGTCGTTCTTCAATTACGACAATGAATTCATAAAAACAAAGATAAGTTTATGTTGGCCGGTTTGATTTTAATATCACGGGAAGTAACTATGGTTTTGTATGACAAAAAAGAATTATTACGATCATTTCCCCTTAATTACTGTTTGGCGCTGTTGGCGCAAAATGGAGTGTGAAACGTGTGGACGAGTAAATAAACATAATTACAGGTACAGATATTTAAAGCTAAAGAGTTTAGAAGGAGACCTGAAACAAGAACTTTGATGTGTAACCCTATTCTTATTTAACCAGTTTATTGTCAAATCTTGATTATCTCGTATTATTTATTATTATCTCAATTTTCAGATAACGATATTATTTTTTACTGCAGTTAAAATTATAGTTGTGTTTTTGACATTTTATATCTTCGCATCTGGTTTCAAGTATGATGCAATGAGATTTCCTGAAAGTGCCCCCCCCCCCCCCCTTTTCCCCTTTTTTTGTGCTAATTAACAAATTACCTGTCACTGGTCTGCCGTAACAAATCTAGAAAATTTCGAAGAGTTTAGATACCAGATGAATTCCCTGATGATGACTAAGTGGTTAATAATAACAATGCGCTGGACCTCGCTGCCCGTCAGATAAAAGCATTAAAATAAATAAATAAATAAATAAATAAATAAATAAATAAATAAATAATTATATATATGGCCTTTAGCGTCTTTACAGACGGTCTTAGCAGCTAGAATATTCACTTTCACTTTGACTGACAGCTTCTCTCGTGGCTTATTCTACCAATGTTTGACCCGAGAGTGCGATGGCAGTGATTGCAGGTCAGTCTTTTGGGTTCACTTTGGCGAGTGTTTTCATTCCGCCTCTGTCGTTTTGTCAGGTATGTTTCTTTTGCCTTGAAGTCTATTGCGAGCGTGCCACTGCGCAATTTTTGTCTCCATCTGCTTCGATCATTTGCAATAAATAATTAAATAAATAAATAAATAAATAAATAAATAAATAAATAAATAATTAATTTCGCCCATTATGTATAAAGTCTGACATCCGCCCGTTCCCTAACGCATATTACTGTATATCTATTCCTTTCTGTTCGGCTATTTTTATTTTTTAATTAAGACCGGTGCACTTTAAAGGAAAAAGTCTATTGCCCATGAATAATTTGGATTGTAACAAATGATGGTGTGCCACCTCTGGATGCATGCCTAGTTATCTATTATGTCTTTTACTAAGTCTCTTCTTCATGACAAAAAAGAAGAGACTTTAACATCTTTTTGATGTGGCATTGCTTTAGTACTGTCTTATTCCATCTCAACATCAGCATGCTTTGAGAAAATGTCTTTTAAAGCCGTTGCAGTTTAAAAAGTCATATATGGCAAAAAGAAAAAGTTATAATGTAGCGAAAACTCACGTAAGAAATAATACAGAAACGATACAATCAAAGGCAAATGAAAGTAAAGGCAAATCAAACGTTCGGTATAGTTTGTTAAAACTTTCTACGATTTGCTTTTTATTTATTAGATTATTTTTATTTGTCTAATTTTCTATCTTTTTACCCTTTCTTTTTTTCCTGACGAAGGCTAATATGCAGAAAGCTTGATTGGTCTGTCTATTTCCGTTGTATGTTATTGTATTGTTTCTGTAATATTTCTTGCGCTAGGCTTTGCTACATTGTAACTTTTTCTTTTGGATGTTGTTACAAGTACGTACGCCCCCAAAGTTTTTTACCGAGGTAGGGTGTTATTAATAGCTCCATGGGGTAGGCATTTTAAAGCCTTCTGTGACTCCAGAGCTAGAGAGCTCCTCCCGAAATACAGCCTTAATTAATTATGATTAATTATTCTTTCAGATTTTCTTTTCCTTTTCCTCCTGTTTTTTGATTGAAAGGGTCAGGAATTCGATAAGCGCAAAACGCTTGGGGTGCGTATGTACTTATAACAACAGCCTTTTCTTTTTGCCATATTTTAACTGTGTTTCAAGGCTTACCGTGACCCCACAGATTTTCTGTTTTTTTTTTTTTTTTAAATAATATTAATATTTTGTTTATAAGTTTAAAAAGTGTTACTCTATCTCACTTAAAGAATGTACTCCAGAGGTGAGATACCTCCACAAGTTTCGCGGGAATGATTGAGTACATAATTCTTATTTTGTATTACGGCATTGTGTCAATTATTGTAATAAAAAATAATGATAAAAAAAATATAAAAAAGTGGAAGTAGAATGAAACATCACTGGGGTGTCAACAACCCAACCAGTATCCCTAAGCCAACCCCAAGAAGATTTATAATAGGATTTCACTATAGGATGGGTAGGATTATCGTAGGGTCGGATTCCTGACTTCAAATCGACATCGGCGCAATGTCGTTACAGTAGACCTACATAGGAACAATGTCCTTCCTATGTCAGTCTTGATGTTAGTCCTACGGGTCGGATTTCCTTAGTGTAGTTGGCTGGGAACCAACTGTAGACCACACCAAGTGGGAAAGACAACGGTGACTGTAAAGGCCCAGGACACAAAGGATGAACTCAAGCGGTAAATGGGGAGCCAAAACAAAGTCTAATCGCGTCTTTCAGACCAGAGTTCCCTCTGGAACATTAACCACTGGTTTACATATCTCAGGGTAGGTCAGGCGTTGATGATGCATGACAAACCCAAAACTGCGTAAAATTTCCTTCTGGGTTTCTTCCCACACACTCCTACGATCTCGAGAGGCGGAACGACGGCATTGTCATTTTGTACTACAGAAATAGGTAAAGGTTGGCTATGTTGTGGACACGCTGGCGCACGCATGCATGTATGTGTACGCTCCATTTGACTTTTCCGAAGTCTGCCAAAATGTCTTGGTTACCTCCCTGAAGGAAGAAGCCCGAAGAACTCCCCCCTCGCCCCTCTCTCTCTCTCTCTCTCTCTCTCTCTCTCTCTCTCTTCTGAACTCTCTCCTGTACTGAATCAAGTCTGTTTTTTCACTGTTTTAGTGTGAGATGTGAACTATGGAGGGATCAGCTCGCGTTACATCTGGAGGTCAACCGATGTCATGATTTGTGACCGTAGTCAAAAGTGTTGTCTCCCCACCCCCAGTTTTGTCGCACAATTTTGTGGATCCGCCACTGTCCGTTTCCATCGTTTCATGTTTATTGTCTATCATTTATTTTGACTGCTTGTTTTGCTTGCATCCCCTCCGTAGGCGTCGGATGTTTCCTGGCCATGGTAATTTAGTTGCTGAAGTTCTGAGACCTTAGTATATGGCTCAGTCTGAGGGGTCATTCATATGGCTCAGACTGAGGGGTCATTCATAAAGTATGCACTCTCGAAGGGCGGGGGTGCTCCCAGCAAGTATATATGAAAAGTGTACGTAGTAGTGGGAGTGGAAGAGGGAGCCCCTACACGGCCTACGTATAATTTTCAATCACGGTTAGATTACATCAAGGTAACGTCTGAGAAAACCAAAGAATTATGTCAATTTCACATGTGCCATGATCGTGTTGCACTTCAGAAACTGGAAATCCATCACGGCATCTTAGATCATCTGCTGACACTAAAAAGTTTAAAATTCCCAAGATGTCCCTTAAGACCATGGGGGAAAAAATCTTTTTCTTTTCAGGGGCTTCAGATTTAGAATTCTCTGTCTCTGACTTTGAGAGAGACTGAAAATTTTATGACTTTTAAACATCAGCTGAAGAGTCATCTTTTTACACTTTGAATGTCCATCTAGTTTTTTTTGTTCTGTTTTTTTTTTAGTATGCCCGTGTATTGTGTGTTTGATTAAGGGTCCGTTTATACTGCCACCTGCGTTTTCTGTAAGTAACTAAATTGAAGTGCGCACGCGGAAAAGGAGTGTTTATAGCGCCACCTGCCATCCTTGTAGACTGTAGGTACATAAACTGAAGTGCATGACTACCAGTTTTGTGTAAAAATTGCACTTACGAGGCGACAGAAACTGATTTTATGGCAGTGGTGGAAGAAAAGGGCCATGAAAAACTTCAATACCTCCGATTTTCTGTACACCCAATAAACAAATCATGAAAATCGCATGGAGAGTTTCATCATTTGTGAGTGTGCATGAGAAAACCCACAATAATTTTAATGTCTCAATTGCTGACTGATAAACAAGATTAGAAAAGTACCGTCCCTTGATCTACACACATAAAAACGTGTGCCGGCGTGAACAGGGAGAGCACACCAAATGATAAAACAGATGCAAACAAAAAGAAGTGTGACAATCGCGTACTTTTTATCTGCTCGTACAACAGTTGTAGGTGTCCGTAGCAGTATAAATACCCAGAACGTCGCAAGTTAAAACAGAAGAGATCTTCGATTACGCACGATTTCTGTAGGTACCTGCAGAAAACGTAGGTGACGGTGCAAACGGACACTTTTATGATATAAATGTTGTAAAGCGCTCAGAGCCTGGTTGTTAATAGGACGAAGCGGTATATAAAAGCTATATATTATTATTTTTATTATTGTTATCAAGGCTGTTCATGATTAATAGATGTCAACAGATGGGTCTTGAGGAGTGGAATAAAATCCTTGTTTTTCTTCAGCCCGTCTTCATTTAAAAATATAACTTTTGGACAGTCTGAGAATCTCTCAAGATGTTTTGCTCACTGGACTGCAATGTTATGTACCTCGTAAAGGCCAAAGCGATAAACATGCAATGATAATACATTCAGTGTGTGAAAATTGCATTGAATGTATATAACCCCACCTGCTAAATTGTTAAATACTGCTGTAATTCCACCATTCAATACATGTATCTCCAAATGAAGCTTTTGCTAATGTAACAAATTACTGTGTTTTATCCCAATTAAATTCTTTGCCTTAATTCTCAAAGTTGTTCTTTTCATAAGTTTGTGATCTCCTTGCTGGCTTAATCTGCAAACATTTTCGTTTCTCTTACATCGCCATTGTTTTCTCTTTTACAGAGAGTGGGATAACATCATTCTTTTTAGAGGATCGCTGCTCTGGGCATTCCCACTTCACTCTTATAGATATACCCAACGTACTTCATTTTTATACGCGAGATGATCTGGCATAAACCTCTGCTCCCGCTCCCTCTCTCTCTCCCTCCCTCTCCCTGTTGTCGAGGAAGTTTCTCTCTCTTTCTCCATCTTTCTTTTTCTTTATGTCTGTCCGTCTCTCCCTCCCTCTCTCCCTCCCTCCCTCTCACCCCCCCCTCTCTCTCTCTCTCTCTCTCTCTCTCTCTCTCTCTCTCTCTCTCTCTCTCTCTCTCTCTCTCTCTCTCTCTCTCTCTCTCCAGGGAGTTTCTCCACAGGAGTCTACAGTCTTGCTACAGATCTATATTTTATCCTCACTCATTTCTGGGCCTGGAAATACACCGAAGTGAATGCGTGTCAAATACACTCTCACACAAACGTGCACAGCAAACAACAACAAAAAACGACAACACCATTGTTTTTTATATTTTATTTTGTTCAACATCTTAAGAAACTCAACTGGAACTCCAATACAAACAATAATTATATCGATACAAGAGTGAATGTGTGAACTGACTTGATGCTTTAGAAAAGTTTATCCCTAAATGTCGCTGCACAATTGCAGTTCACTTCCTTATAACACTTTTGTCATAAATGCCAATTCCACATTTAAAAAATCACGAAACAAGTGTAATTATGAAAAATGAAGCTAGATTTGGGGTATGTGGGTAGCAAAATAAAAAAATGTAATGCCTATCCGTACACCATTCCTTTATGATGTCATCAGTCAATATCACGCTAAAACGGTATGTATGGCATAATAATTCTTTTTTTTTTGAGTAATTAGTAATTTATTTTGCCAAAATTATAAACATTAACAGTATTAACCTATCGATTTACATGGAAAAAAATAACCGTCACTGCTCTACGCTAATGGCATAAATTATTTTTGACACTTTCGAGTTGGTCATGATTCTGTTTGATTATTAAATTTTCCAATTGGCGCACTCTTTTTCTATAATATCTGACAGCTCTCAGGCTCAGAAATGCAATGAACCGTCAGTTGGCATAAGTCTGACTTATCGTAGAGCACTGGCGATATGCAATTTTTGGATGTATGAATAAACTCAAAGATAAAGTTGAAAAATTGTGCACAGATTCTCAGATACAAAAGTTCCAAAACTGAATGGATATAATGAGGGGAAGAAAAAAATACATGTTCAATGACACACATTTATTCACCCATTCCCTCCAACCCAAATGTTCAGAAACACTGTGCTTAAGCCAGCAGCCCATACACATACTGATAGATTCTGCATAATACATCCATACCACTACATGAAAGCAAAGAATAAAAAAATTATTAGAGATCCCTAAATCTGTTACTTTGCTTAACCCATGACAAAGAGATTAATCACCTTCCTACCGCACATGAATAAGCAATGCTCACTGCAGTTCTGAGATTACTGTACAGATGCCACCAATCCTTAGCTGATTAGGATTATGCTCTCTATAAACCATTTTCCATAACTGGGTTTACATTTGCCTTCCCCCGAAAACAAAATGAAAGCCATAGTAGGATCTTCATGGTTTTGATAAAGTTTAGTGGTAGTGGTAAGAAATTTACGTCCAATTCGCATCTCATGAATAGTCTCAAGGATTGCATCGAGAATTCAACCACTTTTTAGCATTTTCTGATAAACCGATCTTTTGTACCAATTCTGTCCCACATTAAGTGCAGTCTCGTGATCACACGTAAGGGTAAGTAAATCAATTCTGAAATATTTCATTTTGAAAATTTACTCCAAAGATAGAATTTTAAAGAAGATGCACAACTGTTTCAGATGAGATAAACACCCCCCCTCCTCCCCATCCCCCCAGCACCCCCACCCCCACCCCCACCCCCCAAAGAGAAAAAAGGAAAAACCCAGCAACTTAATCAGAGGTTATGTGATTTCCCCCATCCCCCCCCCCAACCCCCACATACACACACACACACACCCAAACACACTACATTTCCGCATTTCTGACCCAGCTTTTGGACCATCAAGACTTCCAATTTCTCATGTCAAATAAATAGTTCTATTGTCACTGAAATGATGAAGGGTGTTCTCATACGTATGGAATGTTTAACGTATTTAAACTACCAGTAGGCGAGGAGGTACTTCAATATCAATTCAGAAAACTGTTTAATTTGTATTATGTAGCCGAACTTACCCAATTCGTAAGACTGGTCAGAAACTAAGAGATACAAAGAATCCTTCCCCTACATCAAGTATCCTCAAAAGACCACCGTCTATGCTGTTACGAATCTGTCTCCGTCCCCCATTTCGTCTTACAAATTATGATCCCTTTTTGATATAACTACGCACAAATGAAATCAGAAATACTACCATCTCTGGAATTAGTTCATATCTTTAGGCACCATAATTGGTGATCTTGATCTTTACTGGGTCTTTCTCCTTTTTTGTGTGTTTTTTTTTTTTTACCGCACCGTGGCTTCAGATACACAAGTGCTTTGCAAATTAATTCTAAGTATTGACCCTAACTGAACTGGAGGCTTTGCCTTGAGTGCCTAAGTGATAATTATAATAATATTTTATAGGAATTTGAGTTAGAGTTTGGATTTAACGGCGCGTTCGCACAATAACGGCCACTTTGTGCTTTCACAGTTTTTCGTTATCTCACTCTGAGCTAGCTTTCAGCTCTCATGTTTCCTGTAATAAGATCATTATGTTATAGGAATTGGTTTTCACAACTCAAGCAGTGGGAAATGTTATAAAACGAATCCAATAAGTTTCTTGCTGAATGCCGGCAATAATTTTCACTTGATTTGAGCTAAATCAGAAAAGAAAAATGTTTTCCGAAGAATTCTGCATCTGACTTTCAACCAGCTGGAAATTTTACATCATGAAATGTTGGCCCATTAGCGAAATTGCTAACAAAAGCCTGTGACTTTCGTGGTATATTATATTTGCCATGGTATCCTATCACTGAAATTGCAAAAAAAAAACAACAAACTGACCTCTACCGCATATTATTATATTTGTGAATTTATTTTATTACAGATTTATATCTGTGAAATTGCTAACAAAATTTCTGACCTTACTGTATCCTATCAGTGAAATGGCAATCAAAAACGTCTTTCATCTTTTGTCATTGTATCCTATCAGCGAAATTGCTAGAAAAAAAAACTCCTGACCTTCACTGTACTTAAATGCCATGGTATCCTATCGGTGAAATTGCTAACAAAAACTTCTGACCGTCACTTTTTATATTTGCCGTGGTATTCGACCTGTGAAACTGATAACTTCTGATCTTCACTGTTTTGTATTTGCTGTGGTAGCCGACCAGTGAAATTGCTAACAAAAACTTCTTACTCTCACTTTCTATCTTTGACATTGTAAAATAGCCTTTTGCAGTACAGCTGACATTTAGAGTGTTATTGGCCATGAAATTCTGATTATATTCAGTTCACATCATCTCTACCGAGGAAACAATAGATAACTGTACTTGCTGTGTCAATATTAACTTTGTAGAATCACAGCCTGAGAAAGGACAATCCAGTTGTAAAGAACAATCCCTCAATATTAAGCCTCAAAGAAATGCAGACACTAAAAGAACATGAAAAAGCTTTGTATAGAGGCAAAGATGTGTAAAACAGCATCATATGAAAATAAAGAAGGCAGCTAGATAAAATAGTATATAAGTCATAATTAATGAGGATATAAGACAGTAAAATTGCAGGCCATCCCCAGTAAGAACATATACTTATGCTAAAAACCTACCTTAAAAACTGATATATTACGACAAGATGTGGTTACTGATAAAATGGCAGGCCATAAAAACAAGGCAAAGCGCTCACAGAGAACACAAGATAGATGTTACAGAGAGACTGGCCAAAATGAAACACGGCTGAGCATGGAAGCGTGGAAAGATTATTCAAATATTATGCAACCAACTGCATGACTTGTTCATACTGCATGTGGTACACCGGGAACAAATCAACATATATATAGAAGAGTGATTCATCTCTAGGAGCAATTGAGCTCTACATGAGGCATATGAAGACACCAGAAGAACACTTGTGACATGAAGGTACTGTTTGGCTTGACAAAATAATGCATATGAGCCACTTCAAGTTGTAGACTCATGGCATTTGAGTTTGATGAAACCAAGTTTAAAAAAAAAAAAAATCAAAGATAACTCTGACATACTAATGTCTGTCTTTTTAGTTTTCTTTGCTGTCGGTTCATGTTTATCCTTTCCTTCATTTATCTTGAGAAGAAAGCCCTGAATTAAAGGTACTATCTGTCCTGACAAAATGTGAATAGATTTCTTCGGGGTGTAGTAGATTCATAACATTTGAATTCAATGAACCCAGCAATTATAAAGTAGAAGAAAGAAAAAAAACTTCAAAGAAGATTCAGATTTAGATACTGTCTTTGCCTTTTCTTTGTTCAAGTTTTCTTTCCTCTTAATGCTTTGCTTTTCCTTTGCGTTACTACCCGAGAAACAAGACCTGGTTTATCAACTCCCTAGAACAGTTTAAGAAGTAACTTAATTGAGAATGGAAAATATCTATATAAAAAAACAGCAAGGAAAAAAAATTCACTGCTGCGAGGAAGAAATGCCCAGACCTGAAAAAATTACATGTGAAAGATAGTTCTTTTGGCTACCATGTCTATTCCTTTGACATGAAAGCGAAGTATCGTAATTTTGTAATAAATGAAAACAGGCCTAAAAATATCGAATAATGCTTTCTCCTCAACAATGATGGCCTCCCTCCTGCCTTTGTTTTGTTTCGACTTTAAACTTCCGGTTGCGTTTCAAAGTTTGAAGGCATGAGTTTCTGTGCCGTCTGCCTTATGCACGGGCCATGCGGGTATTACTGTGCCAGTTGTGAGTTGTTTTCTACCTAGATCTACATAATCTGTGTGCCGATTGTGCGTGTTGTTTTCTAGATAAAGATATTTCTCCCGGGCAGGGCCGGGTAACTCAGCTAGTGTTTTAAAAAATATTAACCTCACGTCACTACACAGATCATAGTATAGTGCTAACCACGTTCACCGACTCCCATCATTTTATATTATATCACCTAATTCCACAACAATCGCTATTTTTTTTTTTTAAACTTCTTACTGTTCCATTTTCTGCTACACTCTAGTGGATAAAGTGTTTTTCAGGGTTTTTAAAAAATGTTTTGTATATTTTTTGCCACTCTTCACAGCTGAGGGCTACGTACAATCTACGGAAGCAAACTGAGCCTACTGCAAAGTAGTTCTGAGTTACAGATCATTCTAATCTTTCATGTTTACGGTTGTAAAGGGGTAAAAAATAACACGCCCTGTATGGGGATTATGAACTGTTCCATTTCCCACTGTCGAGTTTTGAGTTCGAGTTATACGGCGCTTCGGCACGATAACGTGCCCCTTTGCGCCTATCATAATCTATTTCGGGTACTTATTTATGTTTCGCATTCAGTGCTTCTTAATTTCACTGATAGAATTAACGTTTACTGCAATTTTGTCACATTAGTAAAATTCTCAAATGTTTTGTATGGATCTACTGAGGAGAGAATGGCTACTTAAATCCCATTGGCGATGATCACTTTCTTTGAAACTCTTCAAAACTACCAGTACAAAATAATCCTTTTCACATCTCTATCTCTAACCAAGACCCTCTCACTGACTCCGGACTGTGGTTTCTGAATATTCCAAACAGGTTACAACTACCATGCCAAATGTTTGCATCCCTGACAAGCTCATTCTTACGTGATGGGTTAACTGTGAGATCTAAAATTGGTTCTGTACGTTGCCAGTCACAAATATTGAAGTTCTACAACCAACCAAAAAAGTGAAGATTTTAACATACAATCGTTAGTGTGGAGCTTACGTCATGCAGGTTAAACATTTATAGCAAAGGGCTTGGACAGACTGTGTGTGCGCCTGTCCACTTAAATCATGCTGTTCAGTGGACACTGGCATCAGCAGACTTTCAGACGAAATGAAAAGTTTTTGTCCATGAACAATTTATATGTCGACTTTTGAAATTACCCGGTTAAGATCAAAAAGCCAATTTCTATATCACCCGAATTTTAAAAAAATTCCAAATTTAACATTAATTCAAAAGGTAAAAGTGATTTTTCTTGGTAAGCAAAAAATAAAACACTTGGCTTGCCAGGTGGAAAGTGATTTTAATGGTTTCCGGAAAAAAAAAATTCATTTACTATGCAAGACCTGCTTTCCCAGTGTTGTAAAACTCCCTGAATTAGAGATGCTGTCAGCATTGACAACGGGAACAATAACAGTGCCAAGCCCTTGACTGGAACTTAAAATTTCATGACTGGCTAACAGAACAAGGAATTTTCCTCTGGGCCCATCAACTAACGAATGAGCTGTATATGTTTTAATTTAGAACAAAATCATTTAACCTCGAACGTTTCCTGGAAATGGCTAAATAACAGGATTCAGAGTCAGTTGTTTACAGATTCTGTCCCAGTTTCAGATTATAACTTCTTTCAATTTAAATAAACCCTACTAAACTATGGATCTCCGTTTCACAAAATGAACAGATACACTGACCAGACGAGTGATAAGATGTCCCTGTCCTGTACCGCGTTTTCATGATGTTGGCAACTTCTGTTTGCGATTAGTCCCGCATAAACAGCATAATACACCTTTCATTGTCGTAGAGGACTCGACCAAGATTCCTATTGGCAATGATGTATATTTTTACCAAGGACGGTCTCTTAGAAATAATGATAAAATCTCATGGAATGAGACTGTTCATCATTTAAAGGGGGTTGGGGGGGGGGGCGAGGGCTGAGGGGGAGAGGAGATAAAGAGAAACAGAAGCAGAAAGGGGAGAATATGTGGGTGCGAGGAGAGGGGGTGAACAGGAGGGGGCAGGAGAGGTGGGGATGGGGTAAGGAATTGTTGGGCGGGGAAAAGAAGAGGAGGGGGAGGGACAAAAAGGAGAGGTCAGAGGCGGCGAAGGAGAAAGGAAGTGGGGCGATGGGGTGAAGGGGGGGGGGTGGTAGTAAGGGAAGGAACCAAGGGCGGGGGCGGAGAGTAAGGGAAGGTCGAAGGGCGGGAGTAAAGGAAAGTGGGGGGGGGGGGGAATAAGAGTTTATGCCCGGCTACCTCTGCTAGTGTATTTACCATACTCGATCTTTGTTTCACAAATGACACTTTTGTCCATAAAGTTGTTACAAATACATGAAGGTTTATCCATTCATTATGTCAACCCTCAGTCTCAACCTCGCACGTTATTCAGATATTTCTATCTGCTCCCATTGATCTGTCAAGCACTGAAATATTTCCATGTGCTCCCATTTATCTGTCAAGCACTGAAATATTTCGATGTGCTCCCATTTATCTGTCAAGCACTGAAATATTTCCATGTGCTCCCATTTATCTGTCAAGCACTGAAATATTTCCATGTGCTCCCATTTATCTGTCAAGCACTGAAATATTTCTATGTGCTCCCATTTATCTGTCAAGCACTGAAATATTTCCATGTGCTCCCATTTATCTGTCAAGGACTGAAATATTTCCATGTGCTCCCATTTATCTGTCAAGCACCGAAATATTTCGATGTGTCTGCCCAACACTGAATACTTTTTACTTCTTCAGGTTTTTGGTAGCCTAAGCCTCTTACACAAAAAAGGGCTAACTTCCAGTCTAACATGATAATATGGCTGTGGACAGTCTGACTGCTGCGTGGCTTGGAGCAGGTCAAGTGCAAGAAACTTTGCTCTCACACATTACTGATCTAATTGCTTAAATGTCTTTGATGACACCACAGATCAAACAGTTGATCTGAACAGTGTGTTCGGACTTCTGTTGGCGATTTCTGAAATTGGAGTTGGGATTTGGAAGTAGCACATATTTGGTTACCCGACTGTTGCGGACATTTCTATCAGTGTGGTGTTGAACCTTCCTGTTGTGAAATTGAAGGAAGGTGGTAGAAACTGTTTTTAGTTTTGACCACCCATTGGGGAGATGAGAGGCAGTTAGGCTGGGATCTGGTTTCAAAGACGGGGTTTTGTTTCTGAATTCGTCTATCTTTAGGTGTGCTAAAGTGTTGGGCACCATGTAAGATTAAAGTACCATGATGTACATTCTGACTGATTGCAAAGTGTATGTACAGAATTTAAGCCTGAAAATGAATATGTACATATGAATACTAAAAAGGAAAAAAAAAACTATTTTACATTGCAACTTTAAAGGAAGGCTTTTGAACAGGCGCCTTCGCTAGCTATGCTAGCAGCCTGGAAAAAAAAATTCTAGCTAAAACAACTATTTACATTATTTACATGCTGATTCTTTTGGAAGACCTTGGTCTGAGCTCCACCGACACAACTGGTCAGGGAACTGCTGTCGTCACTTAATCTTCCTTAATAATTCTCCATTTTGCCAGCCGAGGCCTCTCATCCTGTGCAAACATATATTATAACAGAGGCAGAACAAAAACAACGGAGTCACACACAACCACGTACATGACCACAATCACAAACAAGGATCTACCGCCGCTGGGCAAATGGATCACTACAGAGAACCAACCACTAAAAACCTGTATGTACACACGCCATCAAAACTTAAAGTTGCACAAAAAAAAAGTAAAGAACAGAACTAGATCTATACATATCTTAAATATTGTACATACTCTTTGCAATCAACCAGAGCGTACATCAAGAAACTTGAGTCTTACATGATATACCTAACACTTCAGAACACCAAAGGATAGATGAAAAATCAGAAACCTAACACCGTCTTTGATACAAAATCCCAGCCTAAATACCACTCATCTCCCAAATGGGTGGTAAAAAAAAAGAGTTTCTACTACCTTCCTTCAATTTCTCAGAAGGAAAATTCAACACCATAATGAAAAAGATTTTTGCAGCAGGCGTATAACCAAAGATGTGCTACTTCCTAATACCAACTCAAAGTCTGGAATTTGCCAACAGAAATCAGAATGCAATGACAAAACCAACTGTGTCTGGTCTGTGGTGGTAGCACCGACACCTAAATAATAAAGTCAGTGACGTATACGAACATATAACCTTAATTGCGCTTAGCCAGATGATTTGTTAAACTGCCAACAGCCATGTTATCATGAGAAAGAGGAGGTGTGGGGGAGATTGGGGTCGGGGGGTGAGGAAGGGAGAGTAAGGAGAGGGGAAACGGATGGGGGTTGGAGGAGAGGGAAAAGTGGGGAGAGGGAAAGTGGGAAGGAAAAGGGAAGGGAAAATGGAGTGGAGGGGTGAGGGGGGAGGGGGAGTAAGAGGAGGGGAAAGTGAGGAAGCGGGGAAGAGAAGAGGAGGAGAGTGGGGAAGTTTTGAGTTGGAGGGGGTGGGTAGGGGGGAAGAAGAGGGAGTGGTGGGGAGGAGAAGGGAGGAAGTTGTAGGAAAGGGGGAGGGGGAGGATTAGAGAGGAAGTGTGGGAGAGGTTCGGAAATAGAGATGATGGGAATGAGAAAGGAGGGGGTAAAGGGGGATTAAGTGGATAGGGGGGGGGGAGGGGACGAGGGGATAGGAAGAACGAGAGAGGGCGAGAACGTATCCAGCTTATCACTTGTCACCGTATCCTACCAGTGAAATTGTCAACAAAACCTTCCGACCTTCACCGTATCCTATCAGTGAAATTGTCAACAAAACCTTCCGACCTTCACCGTATCCTACCAGTGAAATTGTCAACAAAACCTTCCGACCTTCACCGTATCCTATCAGTGAAATTGTCAACAAAACCTTCCGACCTTCACCGTATCCTATCAGTGAAATTGTCAACAAAACCTTCCGACCTTCACCGTATCCTATCAGTGAATTTGCTAACAAAACCTTCCGAACTTCACCGTATCCTATCAGTGAAATTGCTAACAAAACCTTCCGACCTTCACCGTATCCTATCAGTGAATTTGCTAACAAAACCTTCCGAACTTCACCGTATCCTATCAGTGAAATTGTCAACAAAACCTTCCGACCTTCACCGTATCCTATCAGTGAATTTGCTAACAAAACCTTCCGAACTTCACCGTATCCCATCAGTGAAATTGTCAACAAAACCTTCCGACCTTCACCGTATCCTATCAGTGAAATTACCATCATAACCTTCCGACCATCACCGTATCCTGTCAGTGAAATTGCCATCAATCATAACCTTCCGAACTCCACCGTATCCTATCAGTGAAATTGCCAGCAAAACCTTCCAACCTTCACCGTACTTTATCAGTGAAATTGCCAACAAAAACTTATCGCCCTATTGTATTTGCCATGGTATCCCATCAGTGAATGTGCTAACAAAAACTTCCGATCCTCCCATTATATTGTCCCGATATCCTATCGGTGAAATTGCTAAGAAAGCCGTTTTGCGTTTCACTCTATATAATATTTGCCTTGGTATCCTATTCATGCTTACAAAAACGTCTGGCTTTCGCCGTATGTTATGTCCTATGATATTCTATCACTGAAATTGCTAACAGAAAAGTCTTACTTTTACTTTTTGTATTTGCCATGGTAGAGTAACCTTTTGCAGAACAGCTGATATTTCGAATGTTAATCGCCTTGAAATTAAGACAATGCTCAGTTCACATCTCTTTGCCGATTGATTTTTTTTTTTTTTTTTTGAAGTTTAGATTATCACTTCTGTAGAATTTAATAAATCTTCCCAAACAATGAGACCAAATTTTATCAGATAAAAAAAAAACTTCAACGATGAGGGATGTAGGTATTTTCTTTGCCTTTTTTTTATATTATTATATAATAATCCTTTGCTAGTGATGTGCGTTTATCATATGCTTTATCTTGAGAACAATGTCCGGACTTGAAGGTACTGTCTGTAGTGACACACGTGGATAGATTACTTCAAAGTGTTGAGGCGTAGCATTTTGAATTCAATGAAGTCAACATTTATATATATAAAAAAAAAAAAAAACTAGGATTCAGAGCCAAGTTTTTAAAACAACACGATTCTTTCTGAAAGAAGATTCTTGTGAGTTTTAGAGCATAACTTCTTTAGAATTTCATAAACCTTCCCAAACTATGGATTCCAGTCTCAAAGATGAGCCTGTGCACTGACCAGATAAGTGATAAATGTCCTTGTCCTGTACTCCTGTTTTCACCGTGTTGCAGATTCCGTTTCATTTTGCTACCCATTTGGACCCAAGGAAAAGTCTGACAATTGGGATTCTTCAAAAGGAGACAAGATTTTGACTAGCTGAACGGTGGTACTCAAAATCCATGCATGAAAGTAAAGAATGTGGCTAAATAAATAGACATGTCCAATGAGAAAGAACAGTAAAATTGCAAGCCTTTCTTAGAACAATCTTCTGAATGTACTAAAAGCCTACCTTAAAAACTGATAATAACTGATACAAGATGTAGATACAGATAAAATGGCAGGCCATTAAAGCAAGGCATAGCGTTGAACGAGAATACAAGATAGATGTAAACCAGAGACTGACCAGAAGGAAACACGACCAGTGATGGTCTGTGATATCAGTGACAGAGCATGGAGCCGTGGAAAGATGATTAGCCTAAATGCCGTGTACCACTGCCATGACTTGGCTGTTTTCATTATTGCAATCGGCACACCGAGAACAAATTAACACATGTAGACTGATCAAACCCTTAGATGCAATTGGGCTCTACATGAATGGTAAATGATGATCAGAAGGATGGTACAGTCTGCGTTTCGAGTTTGAGTTTATGTTTAACGGCGCGTCGGGACCAGAACGGCCACTTTGCGCCTCTCACGGTTTTTTCGTTATAGCTCTTTGGGCTAGCTCTCTGCCCTCAGTTGCTCATAGGTAAGATAAAAAAGTGAAGTTAAAGATCTAACGGGAAAAGGCGGCACAGTCTGCCTTGACAAATGTGAAAAGACCACTTCAAGTTAAAGATTCCTGGCATTTGAATTCAGTGAGACCAGATTTTTATCGGAAAAACAAACTTCAAAGATTCTCTTCACATTTACAAAATGTCTTTGCCTTTGTTTTTATTCTTTGCTCTTGATGCGTGTTTATCCTTTGCTTTATTTAAATTGAGAACAAAGTCCTGACTTAAAGGTACTGTCTGCCGTGACGCATGTAAATAGATTACTTCAAAGTATAGACTCCTAGCATTTGAATTCGACTGAAAAAAAAACAAAAAACTAGGATACAGAGCTAAGTATCAACAATACTCTTCTTTTCTTTGAAAGAATTTTTTTTTTAAGTTTTAGATTATAGTTTCTTTAGAATTATTTTAATAAACCCTCCCAAACTATGGATTCCTCTTTCAAAATGTAGAAAATACAATTACATGGCAGTTTATAAAGTGTGTAACATGACCCTCGGCCTTTCACATTGATAACATGATAAGATCTCTTCCTCCCTCCACCTCCCCTCCCCCACCCCCACCCCCGTTTTTTTTTTTTTCACAAGTTATAGGAAACTATCGGCAAAGAGTCTACATGTTTAACATTATGTCATCATCAGTAATCCAATTTCACACAGGGTTACAGAACTCTTATGCCAATTTGCCCTTTCTTTTGACTTTGGTGTATACAGACTTGAAAATTCGGACCAGTCTTAGGAAGCGGTTATTTGGAGGCGGTTAGAAGATTTAGCATTAGTTATAAACGTTACGAACACTACGAGGTTCACCTCTTCATCACTTCAGTGCTCACCTTACCTAAAAAGTATCCCCAAATAATATGTGCATTATCTGTCCATCCAAAGAATACCAACCCCATCAGATTCGCGGCAAGATGAATTGAAAAGCAATTAATCAAAATAGGCACTAGCAATAGCATGGTCTATAAGGTGAATTATAAAAGCCCAATATCGTCACTGCTCCAAGTTAATGGCGTCAGTCATTTTTTGACATTTTTGAGATATTAAGAAAAAAAAACTTGTTTCTTTTCCTGTCATTTGGTGACTTACGCCATTATGATTCTATTCGATTATTACATTTTAGTATTGCCGCATGTCTTTTCCTCTATAATATCTAATAGCTCTCGTGCTCGGGAATGCAATGAACCGTCAGTTGCCTTTTGGCATAAGTCTGACATATGCCGTTATCGTAGAGCAGTGACAGTAATTATGAGACTGCACGAGGAATGTATACATCTAGAAAAAAAATTTACCTGAAAGAGGAAAAAATGAAACATATCGACATTTGTCAATTTTTGAAAGCCAATGCATGAAAGATGAAGAAAATTTATACTGTACAATCTATGGAAGCTGAACCAAGCGTGAAGAAAATGACCTTCCGAAACGACACTGGATTCATAAAAATGTAGGCAGCTATTTAAGACCTAAAAGTTTCTACCTAGACCTTTTACACTGTGGATCTTGTAGCTGCCGGCTGGCCAAAGAGTTCAATACGTAGAATCTTTTACATGAACTTGCAAAAATATGTTGGGTATTACAAACTCAGTTCTGTATTATTATTTCAGAACCGAACCAGTGTCAGATTTTGTGACCAAAAAAGAAAAATGTTTCCATTTCCAATATTGGAGTGAAGAAAAAAATTATCCACAAGTTTGCACTGAATCCTAGAACAGACTGAAAAACCTACTCATTAACTCTTATGTTCTATAAGAAGCTCACTTTGTGAATTCATGAATTTGGCAACAAAATGTAACAACTGTATTGCATACGTTTTGAAGAAATGACATTGTACTCATATCTACCTTCACTGGTCTCTGGAAATAGTGTCGTATTTCTGGCTGGCCTCTGGAGTTGGTGGTGTGTATTTCCTGCGACGAAGTTGGTAGCCAACAAAGTATTTCACATTTGAATTCATGTTTATGATGAGCCTTGGTAATTTTATGTGTGCCATACTTTTGAAAATCAGCTGACCATTTCAGTCCACATTGCATTTCTTCTGTAGCCGGTTTGAGCTGAATCCAGTATCCTCTGTGGGTCCACGTTGCGTCTCTTTCCTCGAGCAGTTTAAGCATCAGCTACTGCTTTCACTTGAGTCCACTGTGCACTTCTGTAGCTAATCAGAACATCAGCTACTGCTTCACGTTGTGCTTCTTTATTAGCAAATTAGAACATCAGCTACTGCTTTCATTACAGCCCATGGTGCGTTTTATTTAGTAGCTAATTAGAACATCAGCTACTGCTTTCATTATTACAGCCCATGGTGCGTTTTATTAAGAAGCCTATTGGAACATCAACTACTGCTTTCATTAGAGTCCATGGTGTGTTTTATTTAGTAGCTAATTAGAACATCAGCTACTGCTTTCATTACAGCCCATGGTGCGTTTTATTTAGTAGCCAATTGGAACATCAACTACTGCTTTCATTAGAGTCCATGGTGTGTTTTATTTAGTAGCTAATTAGAACATCAGCTACTGCTTTCATTACAGCCCATGGTGCGTTTTATTTAGTAGCCAATTGGAACATCAACTACTGCTTTCATTAGAGTCCATGGTGTGTTTTATTTAGTAGCTAATTAAAACATCAGCTACTACTTTAACTAGAGTCTAATTTGTGTTTCGTCTGTAGCAAGTTGGAACATCATCAATGCTTTCACTAGAGTCTACTTTGAGTTTTTTCTGTAGCAAGTGAGAACATCAGCTACTACTTTCAATAGAGACTACTTTGTATTTCCTCTGTATAATTATGTAGCTAGTTCTAACATCACTAGAGGCCATGTTGTGTTTCTTTAGTGGCTAAATAGAACATCAGCTACTGCTTTCACTAGAATCCACGTTGTGTTTCCTCTGTAGCTAGTTAGGACATCAGCCATTGCTTTCATTAGATTCTGCAATGTGTTTCTTTCTACGGTGTGTTTCTTTAGTAGGTAGTTAGAACATCAGCTACTACTTTCACTAGAGTCCACCTTGTGTTTCCTCTGTAGATAGTTAGGACATCAGCTACGGCTTTCATTAAAGTCTAGAATTGTGTTTCTTTAGTAGCTAGTTAGGACATCAGTGATTGTTTTCACTGGAGTTCACATTGTGTTTCTTTAGAGCTAGTTAGGACATCAGCTACTGCTTTCATTAGAGTCCACGTTGTGTTTCTTTAGCAGGTAATTAGAACATCGGCTACTGCTTTCACTCGAGTCCACGCTGTTTTTCCTCTGTAGCTAGATAGGACATCAGCTACTCTTTTCACGAGAGTCTAAGTTGTGTTTCTTTAGTAGCTAGTTAGGACATCAGCTAGTACTTTCATTAGAGTCTGCTTTGAGTTTCTTTTGTAGCTAGTTAGAACATCAGCAACTACTTTCACTAGTCCTCTTTGGGTTTCGTCTGTAGCTAGTTGAAACAACTATTACTTTCACTACAGTCTACTTTGAATTTCTTCTGTAGCTAGTTAGTACATCAGCTATTGCTTTCACTAAAGTCTACTTTGTGTTTCTTTGGTAGCTAATTAGAATATCAGCTACTGCCGTCATTAGAGCACATTGTGAATTTCTCTGATAGCTAATTGGAACATCAGCTACTGCTTTCATTCGAGTCCACGTTGTGTTTCTTTAGTAGCCAATTAGAACATCAGTTACCTCTTTCATTAGAGTCCATTGTTTGTTTCTTTGGTAGCCAATTAGAACATCAGTTACCTCTTTCATTAGAGTCCATTGTTTGTTTCTTTGGTAGCCAATTAGAACATCAGTTACCTCTTTCATTAGAGTCCATTGTTTGTTTCTTTGGTAGCCAATTAGAACATCAGTTACCTCTTTCATTAGAGTCCATTGTTTGTTTCTTTAGTAGCTAGTTAGGACCTCAGCTACTGTTTTCACTAGAGTTCACGTTATGTTTCTTTAGTTGGTAGTTAGGACATCTGCCATTGTTTTCATTGTGTCTACGTTGTGTTTCTTGAGTAGGTAGTTAGAACATCAGCTACTCTTTCACTAGAGTCCACGCTGTCTTTCCTCTGTACCTAGTTGGGACCTCAGCTACTGTTTTCACTAGAGTCCACGTTGTGTTTCTTTAGTTGCTAGTTAAAACGTCAGCTTCTACTTTCATTAGAAACTACTTTGGTTTCTTCTGTAGCTAGTTATAACATCAGCTACTGCTTTCATTAGAGTCCATTGTGCGTTTCTTCTTCGGTAGCTAAGTAGAGCATCAGCTACCTCTATCATTAGTCCATTTCGTGTTACTCTGGTAGCTAATTAGAACAACTACATTAGAGTCCACGGTGTGTTTCTTTAGTAGGTAGTTAGGACATACGCTACCCTTTCATTAGAGTCTATGTTGAGTTTCTTTGGTAGGTATTTAGAACATCAGCTATTGCTTTCACTAGAGTCCAGGCTGTCATTCCTCTGTAGCTAGTTAGAACATCAGCTACTATTTTCACTAGAGTCTACTCTGAGTTTCTTCCGTAGTTAGTTGGAACATTAGCAGACACTATGGCTTTCACTAGAGTCTCCTCTGCGTTTCTTCTGTAGCTAGTTGGGACATCAGCTACTGTTTTCACTGGAGTCTCCTTGAAGTTTCTTCTGCTGGTCCAACTGCTCTCAATGACCAAATAAGTCCATGGTGGTCTTGTTTTTGTTTTTGTTTTTGTTTTTATTGCCAATTTTTACCTCATCTGCTGCTTTCAATGATCACACTGTTATGAATACGAATTGTGTTTTTGCTGTACCCAAGTGGAACATCAGGCATTAAAATTTTCTTCAGTGATCACCCATTTGGACATCGCCTTCCGCCTCTGCCTTCACTGATTTCTTGGACACACAATGTGTTTCTTTGTGTTACCTCAACTGCTGCCTACGTTCCCGAGCACTTTTAACTTCAGCAACAGCTTTCACTAGGGTTCACGGTGTGTTTCTTCTGTCGCCAATCTAAATCCAACCAGGTGTTTTCATGGATTACCCGTGTTGGCATTCTGTTTCTTTACCAAGCAATATGAACCTGATCTGTGGCCTCAACTGATCACCTACTAGTCGTACATTCTGTCTTTTAGTCCACGCAATTTGACCATCAGCTACCTTCTAACACTGACCCCAAGAATCCACACTGTCTTTCTTCAGTAACCAGTATCAACGTCTGCTGGGGCTTTCAATGATAGCTAGGTTCCATATCGGTTTTTGTTTGTTTTTTTCCTCTAGCCAATCAGAAGACTCTGCAACAAAACAGAAAAAAGGCACTGTCTACAACCATCTGAAGAAATCAAATGTAATTTAAATCTGTGCCGTTGGATTAGGCTTTCTAAACTGTGTCATAAAACGTACGGCTTTATGACAAAAAAGTGGAGGTAAATAATGACTGTTCAGCCAAAATCATAAAAAGCTGACGGAAGACGCTCAATATATACACAATAAAAATCCACACACAAAGCATTCTAGACGCACGTGCTCCCATGTAAAGCGTGGTAATCTGTAAAAGTTATATTATTTCTTGTATTTGACCAATTAAAAAATTTCCAAACCTATTAGCACTACAACTATTATGGATATAAACTTTTAGCGTGTAACATGTCAGGGAGCTGTAAAGGTACCCTTTCCCACAAGTCAAGGAAAAATGAGTTAGGCCGATCATGATAATTATGATAATGTACATGTTTTACACATTTTATTGCACATCTAATAGAGTCACAAAATACGGGTATTGCTTGGACGCGACTTTAGGAGTGTCCTGAGCGGGTGATCGCAGAAGAGCAGCCCTCTGGCGGGTTAGATCTAGTCCCCGAGATCAGTGTTTCTCAGCGTGGGGCATGGCAGTATTTTGGTGGAGCGTGGGACTTCAGAATGGGACAGAGGGGTTTTTCATAGAGATCTTCCTGTCACAGTGGGGAGTATTTTAACTTCACTGTATAGATAAACTATTGTTTTGTCGTGTTGGTGGTTTCCTTGTTTAGCTCGGATTAAAACATCGAACTTGACAGGTGCACCACTTTAATGGCTATTGTATACTAACATTGTCCCGATCATCATTATGGCGAGCAAGTTTTTTTGTTGTTATTGTTTGAAAATTGACATGGAGCGTGGGACAAAAAAATGTTTACCTACATTGCTCTAGATGGAGGTTTCTATAGTATATGCACGACTTGGCGATTAACACCTGGCGCGTGACATATGTGCTCCACCATAAAGTTGCGTGACTCATTATGATACTCCTTCCTACGTTTAAAAGGGGAGAAGTTCAGTACGTCCCGAACACCCAGTCAAGATACTACCAGAAAGGATTAAAAAAAACAAAAAACAACTGACTATCCCTATCCCTGACCCTAAACTCTTTCCTAGCCCCAAATATTATCGCTAACTCCAAACCAATCCCTAGCCCTGTACTAATTGCAAGAGTTCTTCCCCTTAAAAAAACAAGATTCTAACTCCCACTTTTTGGCTGAACTGAGTTACACAATACTTCTACGGGAATTCTCCATTGTGTGTCCGTCAAAGTATCAAGCGAATTCGGTGTGTAATTTGCAAGTATTACTTAAAAGAACAAAAGTCATTCTCTATAAGCCATGGGCACATGGGAACTTCAAGGGAGATAGAACCTTGTTATTCTCAGGGGACGAGTTCAAAGTGGTTGGGACGAATGGAACTCATTCTCTGAAAATGGTCAAGAAAGTGTAGTTCATAAGGAAGGTCCTCCGCCCGTCCGCGCCAGTCAAGAAAACACACTAAAGGGGGGACTTTTGAGCGGACTTATCAAATGGCTGGGTTTAGTATTTGTATGGACAAAGAAAGAAGAAAGAAAGAACGAAAGCGCGGGTTAGGGGAGGTCTTCATCATATTATGTTTAACTTTTTGGTAAGTGGCGCGGAAGGGGGGAAAACCTTCCTGAAAATGGTCAAGAAAGTATAGTTCATAATCCTTACCTTCATCAATCGACATTATTGGTGTTCCACAACAACACTGTCGATTCGATATTCTCGATTGAACGTTTTTTTTTTAAATTCGGCTTGTGAATTCTTTCATCTCACTGTGTGTAACTGATTCACAGTTCAGTTTCTGACCGCCAACTATAATGTCTTGGCGCGAAATGATTAATGATTCGTCAGTGGTAAGTGTAAGAGGAGTGTTGGTCTGTTAGCACGGGCTAAGCGCCGTGAGCGAAGACATGAAAAGCGGTGAGCATAATTCATTGAACCTTGAACCTTGAACCTAGGCGTTGTCCCTCCACTGCAGGATGTAGCCCTCTGACAATGCCTTCCATTTGCTTCGATCTTGCGCACTCCTTGTCCAGGTCGCACCCTCTGTTCTTGTGATGTCGTCTCTCCATCGTCCTACTGGCCGTCCTCGTGATCTTCTCCCCGTCCTCGGTCTCCACTCTGTGCATCTTTTTGTCCATCTGTTATCTTGTGTCCTGGCTAGGTGTCCTGCCCATCTCTATTTTAGTCTGAGAGCCATTTTCACCAAGTCCGTAACATTTGTTTGTTTTCGTATTTCCGTGTGTGGTACTTTGTCTTGTAGCTTTATGTTTAGCATTTTTCTTTCCATTGCGCTTTGGGTGGTTCTTAGTTTCGTCGTGATCTGTCTTGACATGGTCCATGTCTGGCATCCATATGTGATCGTGGGGATTACGCATTGGTTGAACACTTTTCTCTTGAGGGATATTGGTATGTCTTTATTTTGGAAAATTTCTCTGTACCTTCCAAAGCAGCTCCATCCTGCTCTTACTCTTGCACTCACTTCACAGCTTGTTTGATTTTCCATTTGAATTGTTTGGCCAAGGTATTTGTATTGGTTTACTCTTTCAATTACTTTATTTTCCACTTTTATATCTTCATCTGTTTCATAATTTGTCATATATTTCGTTTTGTCTTTGTGTATCTTCAGTCCGATCTTTTGACTGTGTTTGTTTAGTATGTTCAGGTTCTTCTCCATTTGCTTTGTGTCTCCCGTGCACAGCGCCACATCGTCTGCGAACCTAAGGTCTTTCAGCTGTTCTCCATCAATATTTATTCCAAGTTCCAGAGCGAGATGGAGAGAAAGGGGGACAGAGACAGGGAGATTGAAAAAAAGAGAGGGAGAGGGAGAGAAAGAGAGAGAAAGAGGCAGAGAGAAAGAGATAGATAGATAGATAGATAGATAGAGAGAGAGAGAGAGAGAGAGAGAGAGAGAGCGAGCGTGAGATTTCAAAATGGTCAGTTACGTAAGACAGAAGAAAGAAGGATATATAAACATATACCAGCCTTTGTTCACGCCAGTGCGAAACACTATTCTTTGAACCATTAAATTTTCATCTCGCCCTCATCTTCATTCCCCACCCCCACCCCCACCCCCCCCCTCTCTCTCTCTCTCTCTCTTTCATAACATACACAGGCACACAGTCGTGGCCCTTGGCCTTCCCTCCTCGCTCTCTCTCTCTCTTATATAATTATAGTCACACAGTCACATTCTCCTTCCTTTACTCTCTCTCTCTCTCATACAAACACACAGACACATAATACACATTCTCTTTCCCTCCTCACTCTCTCTCTTAGACACTCACATAGTCCCTCCCTCCTCGCTCTCTCTCTCTTTCTCTCTCTTATACATAGTCACACACATTCTCCTTCCCTCCCCCTCTCTCTCATACAAACACACACACACACACACACACACATTCTCCTTCCTTCCTCTCTCTCTCTCTCTCTCTTCCACATCTTTCTCATTCTCTCATATCTCCCACCTTTCATCCACCACAACTTATCTTTACCACAGAAACGAAAAATAAAGGGGGGGGGGCTGGGGGGGGGGGTGAAAGCAGAATGTGAGCAGTAGATGAATATTGCAGCAGATTATACACGGGGGCAATTTCTTTGGTAGAGACGCATGTACACAATGATGTGGTTGATAACTGCGCTGTTGGTGCATTCAGTTGCGGTTGTCAATGAAAGACATAATTATTTATAGGCTACCAAAATGTACCCTTTACAATTTCTAATCCTTGGAATAATCGTGGGCGTTGGCGTCCTGGAGAGGATTATCATTGAAAAATGTGTTCGAAATTCAAAGAGCATTGCCAAGGCCGGTGTTTGAACTATAATAGTATGAACCATGATGAATTGTGAAGGGCCGCGTTTGGGTTGAGGGGGGCGGGTGCATGAGACTTAAATGTAGGAACCGCGACACAGAATAAAGAGACGAACCATTCCTTCTTTTCCACTATATATCCACAACTTGCGCGCGTATAAATACAGTGAGTACTGCTCTTTTTCGTTCAGTTATGAACGAGTGTGGTGCGAATTGTTACATTGTTGACATGGATGGTACGCGCTCAAGTCGAGGGACGGAATATGACGAATTTGATCCGTCTCGGTATCCTGTGTCTCAGGGAGGAGGGGCTAACAGGTTTTAAAGCGTTGAGAACCGTTGATTTAGATCAGTGGTTCTCAGCCTGGACGATATCGCACCCGAGGAAGCCATTTTGATTTCTAGTGTCCAGTGGTGCGAAAACGAAGAAAAGAGCGACGGAAGGAGGGGGGGGGGGCAAAACGATGAAAAAAGGGAGGGGGGGGGGAATTTGTTCAGCAGCGCACTAGATGGGTTTTATGAATAGAAAAAAGGCAAATTTTTGTTGACGTACATTTGATAATGAATGCTTTGTTTTATACTGAATAATGAACACGCCCATGAGAGTTTGAGAAACTAAATATCAAAGTTTGTGTGTAGTCAGCTGTCTTGCTGTGAAATGTATCTGTTGGATTTGAGTAGGGATTTTCAAGGTTGCGGGGGGGGGGGGGGGAATTTGGAGCCTAGGGGAAAAAGGGAGAGAGAGAGAGAAGGGGGAGAAAGGACTGGGATGGGGAAGTAAGAGAGACAGAGAGAGGGAAAGAATAAGAGAAAGAGATAAAGAGTAAGAAAGGAGAAGAAAAAGAGTGACAGAGAGGGGAAGAGGAAAGAAGAGAGAGAGAGGTGGGCGGAGGGGGAGGGAGAGAATGATGGGGAGACAAAACGAATGAGGGAGAGAGAGGGGTTGCCCGAAGAAGGTTGAGAACCATTGTTTTACATGCAAGATGGTACATCATTCTGACAGTAACACAAGTCTTGAGTGGCTTTTACAAGCGCTCTGTACACTAGTCCAGCTCGGTCCAGCTGTTGTGAAGAGGCGTACGTGCCAGGTAAACAAGACAACGTGAGGGGTTTGCTTTGTCCCCCGGGGGTGCTGTAGTGAGGGCGAAAACAATAGGGGTCTTATTGGTAAGGTCGGTGGTGACCATCAACTTTAAAATACAGTCATGTGAGGTAAAGTTTTGTGATGTAGTGGTAGAGAGAGAAGAGGGGGTGGAGAATAAAAGAGAGAGAGAGAAAGAGAAAGAGGTAAGGAGCGTGAGAGAGAGGAGGGGGGGGTGGAGAAAGAGGAACGGAGAAAGTGGGAGAGACAAAACGAGGGAGAGAGATGGAGAGAATGAGAGAGAAAGGGAGAGAAAGTGGCAGACAGACAAACAGACATATTTGGGGAGGGAGGGGAGGGGGGAGAGGATGTCATGCGTAATAGCTTGTTGGTGTTGTCAATGATTATTGTTATCGTTGTTGTTGAATATTATTTTAGAGGTGACAACATCACCGAAGTCGCTGTTGTTGTAGTTACTGGGATGTGCATTTGTAATTGTTTTGATATCATACCTGACAATCGGTCAGTCTTGAGGTTTGAAGATTTCCTTGCAAGACTGCGTTTTTATAAGCGGCCGGTGGATTTCTCTTTAATTTTTTACCCTTTTAATTCTATTTTTTGGCAGTCTAATTTTGATACTGAAATGCAAATTCGCAAGTTTTTCTTAGATGTTCCCGTAGTTCATTATCGTATTTAATATGTTCAGTAAAGTTAAAACAATCATCCGTCAAGATTTTGAAAACATTTGGTATGTATGTGTACTTGGTAATTACTGAAACTAGATTTAAGAACTGCATACAGGAGTAAACATTGTTGCATACATGTACATGTAGTTCTTAAAGATCTAGAATTTCTGTTGTGCGTAAATTTTGTTCCATCTTGTGTCCCGACACCGCAGCATTTTTTTGGCTTAAAGTAAACAGAATACTGACTCTTTCCACAACACGGCAGTGATCAGAGCCACTGGAAAATCTTTCCCATAGTTCACAATCCCATCATTGTAATGAAGATCCACACCCACCCCCCCCCCCGGGCTAGAAACGTAGTAAACAGAGGGGGGAGGGGGGTTGAAACAGACATTGCACACCTGAGTTGCCAGATCAAGCGATACCGCCCTCGCCCCGGCCCTGACACTGCGATTCACAACAACACGCTATATAGAGTGGGGGGGGGGGGGGGAAGAAAAAAAATGTCTGTCTGCCCCACAACTGCCACTGTGGTATACCTTCTCCTCTTTCCCCCCTCTGCCCTCCTTCTCCCTTCATGACAACATTTCTGTAGCGTGAAGTGTGACGAGGGTTGGTAATTCAACATCGTACTACTACAGACATTCACTCGCGTGGCCCATTGTATTGCGTCTCAAGTCTCGAGGACAAGGACGAGTTTGGAGGTATAGAATCCAGACCTTCGTTTGTGATAGATCTATTTTTTTGTTCCTGTTTGTTTGTTATTTTTGTTTAATTTTTCTTAGGTGACGTTTGCGCTGGTGAAAAGGCAAGTAGATCGAGACCTTTACAAACTTTTTTTTTCTTTCGAAACATTTTTCAAATTATTAATTGTTTTCTTTTATGTATTTTTTTTTTGTTTCGTCTCACTTGACATTAATTTTTACACTCAAAGCAAGCAGGACTTTGTGTTTACCTCTTTCTCTTGTTTCATTGTGTTGGTTTTATGTTGTTTTTTTTATCTTTTCATTTTTGACGTTCGTGTTGGTAGTTGGTCAAAGGCAATAAGGGTCAGGCACGCGACCGTTTTTTTTCTGGTGATGTTAATTATTAAAAGTACGATATTTCAGTGAATTAGTGTAATTAGACTGGTACAGACGTACACTATTGTGCTGAGCTGGCTGTGGAATGTGTAGGTTTTGGGACGCTATGCTGTATTAATCAGCCTTGTCACTTTGACATGTCAATAGTGTGGGAAAGTACAAAGTGGAAAGGGTCTACTATATGCTTCAGTGAAAACAGTGTCTGCGCCTTCTTTTGTCCCACCCCCTTCCCAAGGGTTTAGGCCGTTGTGATGTTTAATAGCAACCCTATGTGCACTAAAGGTTTCATATAGGCTAGGCTTGATCTAAGTGTCGGATCTGACAAGGGTAAAATATTGGAGTACACCAGTGTCAAGTGTCATCTATCAAGTGTATAATTATTTTTGTAGTTAAAGCAAGGAGCTTAGATGTGTTTTAAGCTCCTTGAGTTAAAGCCATAAACCGTGTATGTTGCGTTTTTGTAGCTCAGCAGAAGTTTGTAAGGTAAGAGTGAAGTAGATTTCAGTGGAAGTAGCCCACCATTCCTTTAAGTTTCAGTAAGACATGAAGATAAAAAGTTCAACGTAGACACCATGACATTTTAGATTGTTTTAGTTTGATTTCAAATAGATTTAGGAGGAATGACGACCACTTACTTAGATCTTGATCTAGATCTATATATTATTGTACTGTCACTATGTTTCTGTTGTCATAATAATGATACTAATGATGATTGCATTTATAAAGCGTTCCATCCCGTTACCCTAAATTGCTGTACACGTACAGGGAATCATGCATAGTCTACACGTGAACCAAGAAAAGAAAAGGAAAAAGCACCATTGTCAATGTGAAAAAAGATGATTCTTCAGTTGACGTTCAAAAGTTATGAGTTTTTATCCCTGCAGAGAATTAATTCCAAATTTGTGGCCGTTGAAAAAAAAGTTCACCCATGGTCGCCATGATAATTTTTGGAATTTAAAATATTTTGGTAGGCCTACTAATTTTAGTCTACCAAAAGCGATATTCTGAAGACTAAGATGCCGAGAGAAGTAGCAGCTGTTGTTAGGTGTTAAGTTTATAGCTAGGCCATTTTTATGAAAGATTAGGACTCAGGTCGTGCATTCTCCTTTGTGACCAACTGAAAAATTCTTAGTTTACTAATTATTTCAGCTATGATAGCACTGTGTCTGTTTGTTCAGAGTCTATGAAATATTTACTGATACATTAGTTGTCATTGAGTAGGCCTGCTGAGTTTAAAGTTGGGCCTTATGAAAAATGATAGGGCTCATGTCCTGCATTCTTCGGATTGACCTAGATCTAGATCTAGATCTACTGAGTTTTTTCCAGGGAAATGAAGATTTGGGCATGAAAATAGGGGAAGTATAAATTAAAAGGTTTAGATTCACTGCAGTAGCACAACATCAATGTGGTCATTGCTTCAAGCAAAGAATAAGGATCTGTAAGTTGCCAACTTATAACAAAACACTAGTGACTGATTTTTAAATTCAGGGCACATTGAAATAGAATCTTCTGGATGCAGTTCTTCGTTTGTTTATTTGTTTTGTTTTTTTTTGTTACTTTTCTGGTGACTCGTTTGACGCAAAACATGCTTTGTGTTCTGCGTGAACATTTCAATCAATGGTGTGTGAAATTTGCTGAAAGACATAATCTCTGTGCAATTCGGAGAGTATTTTCTCTGAGTGCACGCAGACACAAAACGAGGTGCGTGCAGGTTGTCAGTGAGCTAAACAGTAAAATAATTACTTGTGGATAAATAAGTTGGCCTAGCATTTATTAGTAAGCAGCTAGCAAGATCTTTGTGCGGATTGATAATGAAATGTAACTGATAATATGGATTCACCAATCTTGCTTGTATTGCAGTCCCTAAACTCTGAATGCGTTTGTTCTAACTTTCAAGTTGTTGGGCGATGTTTTTCATAACGATACCAAAGACCGTGTTTTTGTAAATAGGCTACACAGACTGTGCATTTTTTTGTGTGTGTGTGCACCCCCTGCCTAGCCCATGGGTGACAGTAAAGTCTGAAATGAAAACGAAAAGACCACTTCGTCCTCCACGCGCCCACCGCATTATAAAATGTGAGTGGAACTTTCAAAATCCGGCTTAAGATGAAGACCAAATTCCCCAGAAAACTCCCCAAAGAGGGGTGAAATTTTTTTATGGATTGAGATTGAGATTTGCTTACAAAAATAAAAGATTGGCCATTTTTCTCCATTCAGTTAAAATATTTTACTTGAAATCGTCTTAGAAATATTTTATTTTGATTTTTGGGAAGAGGTGAACAAAGTTCACATTTTAAGCCCGGTTTTGCCAGATTTCATTTGTAAATGTCAGAGCTTCGTGTCCTGCCAGTGTTACTGCTTAACACTCGATAATGTTCACTCAAGTTTAGCTAGTTACACAAAACCTTAATATCAAAGCCTAATCCGAACCTTTTGCTCAACCATGCAAAAATCACGCCTTGAATGATCAATGCAGGATGTAATGTTTTGCCTATCATTCCATTATTCTGCAAGCGTGTACAGGCCTATTTTCAATATTGCATAAATGTCTACTCATTAGTTGACAGTACTTAATGTGTGACGAGCAAGTCGTGTTGATATCTTTGTTTTTCGAGGGCCCCCGCGTGATGCTTTTTACAATCATGTATTATTGTTAATGTGTAATTTAGCGTTGGTCCAGCCAAGTCCGTTTGGGTGAAATTTAAAATTGTTCTTGAATTTCTTCATCTTCAGATTTAATAGTGGAGTTTTCAGTGGATTCTCACCGAGTATGAAACGTCAGAAAAATAGAATGACAAGCCACATTCTCAATACTTAGAAGACTTGTTTTGACAGCAGAAGTGGCTTTTACTACTGTATCTGAATGCTGTGCTCGGAAAAATCCATGACAGTACTTGTATGGAAAGCGGCAGTGTTATAGAGTGTTGATAAAGTACCAGTGCTATACGGATGCCTGTCAATATTCGAAGTGTATTGGATTCTTATCTGTATTCACTCAACTTCATTGCCTGCCACACGGCTTATGAATGAAGTCTTTCACGTGGAACTACAACGACACCTTACATACAGGATCATAAGGTAGGTAGGCTTTGTTATTTTAAACACTGCGCGTTTGATCTTTGAAAATGCTGTGCCTTATCTTGTCAGGAAATGATTCATGTTTACTTAGTACTTAGTGATGAGACTATGCAACTACAACAAATATCCCTGCCCTCTTATCTGAACAAGAATGGGTAGAAATTTGAACACCACTCTGGGGAAAGCGGGGAGATGTCCGTATGCCCAAACCGCTTTGTTTATCACTATCTCTAACCCTAGACCGTTTTCCAACCCTGGGTGTCCCTGTCCCCAAACCCACCGCCAACCATGTCCTTATCCCTCACCCTAAAGCTAATAATTATGATTCTATTATCCCTAATCCTAGCTCGGTAAAGAATTGCGGAAATTTATGTCTGGTCGGGCTGTACCCAAGGAACTCTTTCCTTGGAAAGAACCATAGTCACAACAGCCGAATAGCACTGGAAGATCTTTCGTTTCTCGGAGGCCTCAGCCGAAGGCAAGTTGGCCCCCATGGTCTAATTGTGGGATGTTTTTTGTTTCTCGGGGGCCCCATATTCTTGATTGTTTTCTTGTTTCCTTCTTTCTTGTTTGTGTCCTCTTTCTTGTTAAGTTGGTGCCAGAGATTAGAAGAAGAAGAAGAAGCAGGAAGAAGAAAGGTCCGGCCACTTACTCCCCCCGCCCCCTCGGGGGCTTTGTCCCTTACAAACATTATATTATGTATCTCATTTTTAAAATAAATTTTGCTCACGGCACTCTCAGCACAGGCCGACAGTATCGTGACTTTTCCCTCCGCAGCATGAAATTACATGTACTTGGGACTTGACAATGTTCTAAAAGAAAGTTCTGCGGAGGGTAGTCCAGGATGCTATGATTGTGCATCCCGCGTGCCGGAAAAAATGGCCCGCTAGATATTGTCAGTCTGACGTTCTTTGCGGTAAAACGAACTATTAAATGACAATCGATATTGCATAAAACTATAATCTAATAGTGTTATACTCTATTTACTTCATACACATATGTAGGACAGCGGACGCGCAGCTGATATGAATCTCATCCCCATGCGTGAAATATGTAAATTTTATTACCAGGAAGTTCCCTAATGATGTATATTTGCGTAATGCCGGCACTGTCATGACCATGTGTCATCGAGTGGTGTGAACGAGTGGCCAGACACAATGGCTAGGGCATTATGTAACCATCAGCGTGGCACGCAAGGCCCAAGCCGGGTTAGCACATTTTATCATCTGTAAAAGAGCGTTCGCCCGGCTGAGCATTTGTTATTTCACTGTTTGTACTCTTTCCACTTGGAATTTCGCTCAAACATTTTTACAGTATATGAAGGAAGGTCTAAACTTTCAATTTATTTTTTGAAAAAATTGAGTTTTCGAAACTTTTTGAGGTTAGCAGGTTTTTATCATCGGGAAGACGATTATATTGGTATATGTTACTATTAGGGTCGGCGGTGATGATTGTGTTCTGTAATTCTATATCTATATAAAAATATATACTTCTTTCTCTAATCCCATTTGGGAAATCTGCCCTTGTGTCAGTGCAGCTCAGTTACAAGTGGAGCAGGCACGTCGTCGCCACAACGCAGCGCCAGTCGGCGGGTTGTTGTTTTTTTTTAGGGTGGGGGGGGGGGGGGTTGAGGGAGTATCCCTGTCCTATTCCTATCTCCGTATTTTGCAAAGGAGCGGCGAATTTCGTGTGAAAAAATAATGTTATAGAACGCAGCTAAAATGCAGCCGCAGCCCCTCACCCCCCTCCCCCCGAAAAAAAAAATTGTAGGCCTACTCCGCAAAGCCCCTCATCAAAAAAACAACAAATAATACAAAAAAAGACAAGAACAAATAGACCAAACAACAACAACAAAACTATACAACAAATTTATTAAAGTAAAAAACAAAAAACGTAGACAAACTTTCATCATTAAGGACATGCCTTCATTTGGCAGAAAAACTGGGAAAAATTCAAATTTTTTTTCTTAACTAAAAAAAAATAAAAAATGGTCAAAACACTTGACGAGGCAGACAACCTTGTCCACCATGTCCATTCACAACATTAAAAGATTTGCTAGTCCAATTATACCGAAAAGTGTACTGAAACTTTGCAAGAGAGATTATTTCTTTATCCCGTTGATAGGTAGAATGACCCTCCAGTTAATGATTATTTGAAATCATTTTCAAGTGAATCGGTCAATGTCCACAAAATGTCTACGTGACGGGCCTCTGTAAGCACTGCTTAGTAAACTAGAGTAGCACTGGAAGAGGGGTGGAAGGGTTGATTTAGTAGGTTCAAGCAGGGATTTTCAGTTGTGGTGGTTGGGGGAGGGGGGGGGGCGAGGGGGCAGACATTTTTGAGGGTGGGGGTGGAAACCGGACACATATAATGATGAACCTCTCTCTCTCTCTCTCTTTCTCTCTGTGACTCTCCCTCCACCCCCCCCTCTCTCTCTCTTTCTCTCTGTGACTCTCTCCCTCCCCCCCCTCTCTCTCTCTCTGATTTGTGTATATTGCATGTTTCTTCTGTCTGTCTGTCTCTTTCCATCTCTGATAATAATGCATGTTTCTTTCTCCTTGTGTGTGCGTTTATGTGTGAGGGAAAAAGAAAGACAGCAGAATAGGGGGAGAGGGGCGGGGAGTTAGAGAGTCGTGATTATTTAGTCCTGTTTCCTTGTTGTTATTGATAGGAGTTAGATAGTCATGATTATTTAGTCCTGTTTCCTTGTTGTTATTGATAGGAGTTAGAGAGTCATGATTATTTAGTCCTGTTTCCTTGTTGTTATTGATAGGAGTTAGAGAGTCATGATTATTTAGTCCTGTTTCCTTGTTGTTATTGATAGGAGTTAGAGAGTCATGATTATTTAGTCATGTTTCCTTGTTGTTATTGATAGGAGTTAGAGAGTCATGATTATTTAGTCCTGTTTCCTTGTTGTTATTGATAGGAGTTAGAGAGTCATGATTATTTAGTCATGTTTCCTTGTTGTTATTGATAGGAGTTAGAGAGTCATGATTATTTAGTTATGTTGCCTTGTTGTTATTGATAGGAGTTAGAGAGTCATGAATATTTAGTCATGTTGCCTTGTTGTTACTGATAGGAGTTAAAGAGTCATGATTATTTAGTCATGTTTCCTTGTTGTTATTGATAGGAGTTAGAGAGTCATGATTATTTTGTCCTGTTTCCTTGTTGTTATTGATAGGAGTTAAAGAGTCATGATTATTTAGTCATGTTTCCTTGTTGTTATTGATAGGAGTTAGAGAGTCATTATTATTTAGTCATGTTTCCTTGTTGTTATTGATAGGAGTTAGAGAGTCATGATTATTTAGTCCTGTTTCCTTGTTGTTATTGATAGGAGTTAAAGAGTCATGATTATTTAGTCCCGTTTCCTTGTTGTTATTGATAGGATTTAGAGAGTCATGATTATTTAGTCATGTTTCCTTGTTGTTATTGATAGGAGTTAGAGAGTCATGATTATTTAGTCATGTTTCCTTGTTGTTATTGATAGGAGTTAGAGAGTCATGATTATTTAGTCATGTTTCCTTGTTGTTATTGATAGGAGTTAGAGAGTCATGATTATTTAGTCATGTTTCCTTGTTGTTATTGATAGGAGTTAGAGAGTCATGATTATTTAGTCATGTTTCCTTGTTGTTATTGATAGGAGTTAGAGAGTCATGATTATTTAGTCATGTTTCCTTGTTGTTATTGATAGGAGTTAGAGAGTCATGATTATTTAGTCATGTTTCCTTGTTGTTATTGATAGGAGTTAGAGAGTCATGATTATTTAGTCCTGTTTCCTTGTTGTTATTGATAGGAGTTATAGAGTCATGATTATTTAGTCATATTTCCTTGTTGTTATTGATAGGAGTTAGAGAGTCATGATTATTTAGTCATGTTTCCTTGTTGTTATTGATAGGAGTTAGAGAGTCATGATTATTTAGTCATGTTTCCTTGTTGTTATTGATAGGAGTTAAAGAGTCATGATTATTTAGTCATGTTGCCTTGTTGTTATTGATAGGAGTTAAAGAGTCATGATTATTTAGTCATGTTTCGTTGCTGTTATTGAATTGATAATGTTATCTCGGGTGATGGCCAGAGCTTAAGAAGGGGTGGCAAGCAAAAAAGGTTGAAAACCACTAGGTTAAAGTTAAAAGTGGTGAAGATGTGCGAAACAAACCAACGGAGCAGAATCATTTCCTGAAGCGTGTGCCACTTGTATTATGCAAACTTTTACGGGCTGCCTAGTTCGTGCGACCTCGCTCTTAGTTTGCTCGAGAAATGGTTTCCAGCATGCGAGATAATTGAAAAACACATTGATCTGACCTGGACGTGCCACGCACACAGTCGGAGTAACATTTAGACTGTGTGTTCAGAGTTCGAGATAGACGCATCTTTCGTCTACTTATGATACTGTACAAGGCAGCGCCAGGGATAGGTATAAGCTAACTAAGCTACTTAGGACCTCACAGTCTGCAGGTGTCTCATAAAATTTCACCAATTGATCTGGCCTGGACATGCCACACACAGTCGGAATACGTTTTTCGTTTGTGTTCAGAGTTTAGTTAGAAATAGAGACAATCGTCTACTTTTTATGCAAGGAAGGGCCAGATTTAGGTTGCTAACTACAGCTTAGAGCCTCGTAATCTGCAAGTGTATACAGTTTCAGTACTTTTGTTTTTGGGCTTTGAAGATTTTATTAATTCTTTAATCCCAAGTGTTCTGTGGACCCGCAAAGATCCGAAATTGAGGGAAGTCCGGTCATCCTCGGTGAGATATTAGTTTCTTCAGTATCCATCTACAGCCAAGTATGTTTTATCTTGAATAGACAATGAACGGGATTGTAAAATAACTCCTTCATCTGCAAATCAGTAAGAATTGTCAAGTCAAACAGGGTGTTGTTTTCTGTGTTTTTTAAATAATAATTTCATAATAAGGGGCCTGCAAATTTCATAATAGCGTAGGACTTCTGGTAAATGGTTGGGTTTTTTTAAAACTGTGAATATGGTATTTTGTATAAAGAATGCTTATAAACTGTAGGTGCTTTTCTTAGGACAGCAAATCAAAATACTCATAAAGGTGTTTTTTTTGCTGTTTTTGTTAAGTAACCAGTTTGTCACCCACCTTCCAAAAACGTTACTACAGCCATGCATGTTTGCCAAAGAAAAATGGAAAGGCTATTTTGGCCGCTGAGCCAAATCTGTAATCCTAAGTTTAACCCTAAATTGAAGTCCATAGTGCACACAACTCAATCTGGGCACATGGCCGGAATTATCACTGCATATTGATAAGTACATTTATATGTCATTGTATTGTATGACTGATACAGAAATTGAACGATTGTACCATAATTGTTTTACCAGTTAAATTACGAAACTGTAAAAGCCCTAAATTTAGAAAGGAACAAACAGGTCAAAGGAAAACAAAACAGAGGGAGGGAGGGAGAGAAAGGAGAAAAAACGAATTCTAATTCCCAATGAGATTTTGACAGCCCATTGTGTCAGTGTTAAACAAGGGGGCAGAATCCTCTTGCTTACACAGGTGTTATCTCTCCGAGAGTCGGTATTTTCTGCCTTGTGTACAATCCATGGCAAGATTGGTTTTAAGGGTTGTCACATTCATGTCGTCAGAGGGAGGAGGAGATAAGGGTTAGGGTAAATGTCATTGTTTGTTTGAATCTTACATAGAATACTTTTGTTCAATCTATATCTTTCCATGTCATCGTTTAAAGAACAAATTGTGAGCATCGTTTGATATTGTTCATCCACTTTTTCCGCAACTGAGAAATATGGCATTAAACATGTGCGGCTTTAGTATTATGAAAAAGAGTTAGAATAAATCGGAACCATGAAACAGCTTGGTAAGTGCTACAACGCAGTTTAAACAAGTGCCAAAGTGTGCATGTGTTATACCTCCTACATACTAAAAGATCTCCAGTTTTTCAGAAAATCGAGAAAGAACAAACAAGAAGCAAGGTCTTGGAATGTGTTCCAATATTGAAAGTTGAAATGTGAGGGGGAAAAATCAAATACAAAACAACTGCTGTATCGAACAATCTAAACAAATAGCAAAAATAAGCAAACAAAAAACAATGGAATCTATTCTAAAATAATAGAATGTAAGAAATGAAGTAAACGAGCTTTCTTACTAAGGATTTTCATTGGATTAAAAGATAAAACAAAACTGATATCACCGAAAGATAATATTTAATGAAAAAAAGAATGACTGAATGTCTGTGTTGAAAATGCCCGTGTATTGCATCACCATCATATTGTAAAGGAAGGAAGGCCTTCAATAATCATGAAAGGCCTTTTAACCGCTGAGCCTTAGGTTCTACAAAATATCATGTTATGCATAGAAAGGCTTAAAGATATAATTATGTGGGCATATTTTAAAATTTCTTGAAGTTCGCTATATTTTTAATAATTTGGTTGATTTCGAGTCACAACCGAGTTGAACAGAAGAAAGTGTTCCGAAATTTTGAGCCGAAAAAAAAAGGTGCAGTTTCTCCGAATAGAAAAAAAAAGGTCTACGATTGGAAATTTCAGCTCACACACTAGTGATCGAAATGCAACTTGAAAAATCACAGCTATTCTGTATATTCCCCGAGTCAGTGAGCCAGATAGTGATTATAAAGCTGTGTCAGGTAAAAAGTGTAAACACTTTGAAATATTCACGAAGAAGACTTGATAGCCCCTTTGGCCATCTTCTTGTATAGTGTGACTTCATTCGTTTTCTGTCTGTCCGTTATTTGCAGTGTTGCTTTCTGTGTTCCGATCCTACTGCGGCAACGCCTCTTTCCATGGGTTTTCCCTGCTGTTACATCAATAATGAAGGACATGACAGTTTCTTGACGCGTCTTTCCATCGGCGTGTCGTGCTATTGTCAGCCTAATGTAATCTCAGATTGTGTGGGGATTGTCCAAATTAAATAATAAGGGATAAAGAAATGATTCGTTTGTCTGGCTGACGAAATGCACATATTGCGGGGCCTTGGTGACATCCTAAAGTCTCGCTGGACGTTGTTCGGATGGTCAGTCGTGAGCGATTGAGAACAAAGTGTAGGCTGCAGGGGTATGGCACAGATAAGATTTATTATACACAGCAGAATTTGGTTAACGCCAGGCCCAACTGTAGAACGATACGCTGGAGAGACAACACACATTAATGCGACAGACAGACACACAGGCAGACAGGTACAAACAGATAGATAGATAGACAGACAGACAGACAGACAGACAGACAGATAGATAGATAGATAGATAGATAGGGGGAGTGGGTGAGTAAGAGAGAGAGAGAGAGAGAGAAGAGACACACACACACACATATACAGAGAGAGAGAGAGAGTTTCGGCCAGGCGTGGGAAATGAATAGCTGTTACGTTTATCAACTTTGCAAAACCTCACAGAACTGGAGATTCAGTATTGGCAAAATTAAATACTACAGTTGCAAAAAACTTGGAAAGAAACGGAAAAATTTACAACCGTTTCGAAACAGTTGGAAACAACAACAATATAGCACATGGATTGTAAAGGCAATACACCGCACCAAAAACCATTTACTGAGGAATGGGAAAATCGTGTGACTGTTGCAAAACAGGGGAAATAGATCTAGAAGAAAAGCGGCGGTAGGGAAATCCCTATCTCAGCGGGGAATATAAAAATATCGGAGGGGTCATCTATAAGGTATGTAGGTCCTGAGAGACGCCCGGAGTGGCCTGGGGAAAAGAAGTTTTGAGGAAGGGGGGTTCTGGACGAGAAGCGTACGCTTTTCATTATTAGTAGTGAATTACAAAAATTGGTTAGATTAATTTACAATTTTTTCTTCTTCAGAAAATGAAGTTGTTGGATTAGGCTATATGAAAATCATGTTCTAGCGAAACAGTCAAAATTAATAGCCGATGCAAAATGCCGAGTAAAGGTTAACAAACATTAAAGCCTTGTAATTATTGTCAGCGTCATTCGCCACTCTAATAGCATAGTACTCTTGTACAAGAAGGGCTGCTGTAACAGCGTTCAGGGGGGGTCAAAAATAGTCCCAAAAATACGATGTTTTGCCTGTTTTGAGACTTTAAATTCTTGTTTGTTCTATCTCCATTTTCTGGGGGGAAAAAAATGGAGATCTTTTAGTATGCAGAGGAGGTACAACAAATGCACACTTTGACACTTGTTTAAAATGCCCTGCGCACTTATCAAACTGTTTCACAATTCTAATCTATTCAACTCCTCATCATAAAAAATTATAGCCGCAAATGTTTAACGTGGAATTTCTTAGCTGTGCAAAAAGTGGAGTTGGAACAGTCAAAAACTTAGCCCCGATATCAATCTTGGTGTTTTGTTTTTTTTTTTTGTGTGGGACTTTCAATATGCAGTTCGGTTGTTTTGGAGAGTATCCCTTAATTGATGGTCCCCCAGATCCCGTGGCAAAAGACGCGCCACTGTCCCGAGCGCGCACCTGTCGTACAACCCCACCGGCCAATGGAAACATTCCAGAAAGTTCATCCCATTGTTTGCCTTTGCCATGAATGACATTTTTGCCGGACACTCTCCAAGGGGCGTTCAAAAATTTTGTTTTGGGACCGCCAGAAAAAGAAGGGGAAAAAAAGGAAAAAAGAGACAGACAGATATAGAGACTCAGAGAGAGATCATACAGTTGTCGTCTTCCACAAGGGTCTGTGACGTGAGATGCCTGTCTACATTGATCAAATTTCCAGCGGGCATTCCGGGCGCGTCTCAGAGCCAGTTATTGGTTGACGTAGAGCAGGGCTTTTCAAACTGGGTCTCGCGAGGGGACTTTTTTTTTCTTTCTTTTGGAAGGGGGTGGTGGCAAGGACGTGGGGGGTGGGGGGAAAGAGGGTGATTCGCGAAGGTATTTTCAGGGGTAGGGATTAGCATTTTCGGGGGAAGGGGTTAAGGGGCGTAGCGGGAGTGTCGTAAAAGACATTTTTGGAGGATGTGGGGAGTCGCGAAGACATTTTGCTCTGAGGTTGGGAGGTGGGATCGAGAGTCAAAAAAAAATAAATGAAGAGAGAGAAAAGAAAACCTATCATGATTAAGTTTCAAATACGGGCACATTTTCAGTTGATGTTATGCGGCAGTTTTTTGTACTGCTGGATTCAGCGTTCTTGTTTGGGATAATGTTTGAGTCTGTGTAACTGGCTCGATAAAAGATTTTTTTCGGATTTCATTCGGATTTGATTAAACTTTCAATTTAAAACGTGTGTTTCTCTCTCTCTCTCTCTCTCTCTGCGTATGTAAGTGTGTGTGTGTGTGTGTTTGTTCTTTCCTGTGTATGTGTTTCCATGTGCGTTTGTGTAATATAAGAGAGAACAATTTAGCGGGGGGGGGGGGGTGTTGAAAGATTTATTTTTAAAACAAAATTTCCCGGGGGGGGGGGCGGGTGTGTCTCAGGTGGCGATTAGAGCTTTAAAGGGCCCATGTAGCGAAACATGTTGAAAACCCTTGGGATAATCTACAGAGGGGCTGAAGGCAGAAGAAACTGGATCAGCTTTATGTGTGTGTGTGGGGGGTGGGGGGAGGGGGGGGGTTGGTCACCGAAGGCGTAAAATTTCGGAGGGAGGAGAGGTCGACATAGGATGGTGCGTGGCCTTCGTAACGAAGGCCACGGATGGTGGCAGTGAAATCGTGAGCACACACACACATACAAACACACACACACACACACACAACAACAACAACGGTGTTTTCATTTCAGACAGCAAATATTTCAAAGGCCAACACTGTAAACAATTCAACTTCGAACGCAATGATATGAGATACCGAGGAAGCGGAATGGACACTCGGAAACAAAAAAAAGAGGGAGGGGGAGTAAGAGGGAAGAAGGGAGAGAAGACTGGAATTTGGAAATTCAAGGCGATAATTGCCCTTTTGGGAGAACGGAAAATTTATGACACCAGCCGGGAGAATTTAATACCTCCTTCTCAAGTTTTTTTCTTTTTTTTTCTGCATATTTTTCTGGTGTCTTATGGGTACAATGTAACATTCTTTCAAAGAAAGCAAAGAGAAAATAAATGACTCCAGGTGTTTAGAAAGAGGGAGTTTTGTGAATGGTGATGCAGGAATCCGGAGACGGTAGTGATTAGTACGCAGTTTCCACGGGCTTGTCATACAGCCCCTTGGGTGCGAAGGATGTAATTTTACAGGGGGGGGGGGGAAGAGAGAGAGAGAGAGAGAGAAATGGTTTTACTTGAATCGAGTCTTTTTCCTTATCTCAAATATCAGCACACTTTTAGTTACATAAATAAACGTCTGAATCACTGTTCTCCGCTTTAGTCAGTTAAAAACGAAGACAAAAACAAAACATTCCCTCAAGAAGTTCATAGAGAATATTTGGCTAAAATGAGAGTTGTCTTCCACAGTAAGTTGTGTAAATACCAGGGTTCCCGCGCAGCCCCGGAATTCCAGGGGTCCCCGGAAAAGCCCTGGAATTAAACATTTTTAGTAAAAGTCCTGGAAATTGATTTTAGTATTACCCTGGAAAAGCCCTGGAATTCACTTGGGGTTTAAAAAGCCTTTAAAAAGTCTTTTAAAGTTGAGTTTCAGGTGAACAAAATTGAGACACAAAACTTCTGATCGCGCACTGGATAATTGGTACTTTGTACTTGCGCGGTTTCTTGATAGGGCCAGGCCAGCCTTGTGTTGATTTTGAACGGTGCAGATCAAAGTTGTCGTGAGGGACGATTGAAACCTGGCATATTGTCAGGACATTAATATGCCAGCGAGTATCACGCCAAACCAGACATTATGGTGGGATGATCTGTTGTTTCAAAAACCAAGTCTTCGATTTAAAAATAAATGAAGCCCAGAATAGACATAGAGCAGACATTCAGGTCGCTTTGACACTCCTTGTGTCTGTTTTGGCTTCCAGGACACTGTTTTGACTTTCGAATTGTGTTGTAACACCACGCCCCCTTAGAAAGGCAAGTTTCTAACTCCCTTCCGCCAACTTTAGAGAAATCGATGATAAAGTTTCATGTGCTCATAGTTTATAGCCGTACGACTTTCGTTATTTTTAGTAATACTTACACATTATATACACACCGTATGCGCTTGATATTTTGACTACAGAAGGCCCGTAGAGATAATGTGTAGTGTGTTACTCATTTCAGCCCAAAAATGGAGATGGAACCTTGTCATTCTAAGGGGATGACCTGGGGGCGGCAGGGGTTTTGAGTTATGGACCCCACATGGTGTGGATGAATTGAGACAATCTGAATAAAGTCCCATTTTAAAGTGAGAAAATAATCAAATGGATCGCGATTTATTGAGTTTTTAAATTTAACAGGCTATATTTTTGCTTTCTGAATGAGGTTTTTTTTGTTTGTTTGTTTTCTCACAGCGTATTTTGGCAACTCTTCCTGGATTCTTCGGGATTGTAAAGCTGTGTTAGGAAAAGGCCCAATGTTGAGAAGATTATAATTGCATTGATCATTAAATTTTTTGTTGTTTGGCAAGTGAATCTATTTTCATGATGATTTTCTTTGCCCGAATGACACGAATGATGCAGATGAAAATGTATCTCGGAATCTAATGCGATGAATACGAAGCAACTCAGTCAAACACTTTCATACCTTTACCCTCCAGGCACCGCCCCTATTTCTGCTTGTGGGCAAATTCTGATTTTGTGAGAATTTGTTCTTATTATAATTATAATAAAGGGGTTTTTCATGGTCATTTAGTTGATTTACTGTGCATAGCCATATTGTCACTGTCACTAATCCCATAACCCGCCGGGGTCGTAGGGTGCGTTGCAGTGACGAACGCTGCGCCAGCTGGCTCCACTTGTGGCGGTTGTGGGCGAGTTCCTGGGTTGCGGGAAAGCTCATCTTGGTCCATTCAGCGATGTTGTCTGCCCATTTCTTCCTCGGCTTGCCTCGTCTTCTCTTCCCCTGCACTGTTCCTTATAGTGTGGTCTTGGAGAGCCCATCTGATCTTGTCACATGCCCATACCATCTGAGCTTCCTCTTCTTAACTGTGGTCAGCATATTGTAGAAAACACTAAAAATAACTTACTTTTCTAGCACCGAATTCTAGAGCAACCGTGTGATAAATGTCTGTGCATCACTGGTGATACATTTTGGCGCCTACAGGGTTAAGCTTCTGACACGTCTGTCTAAAGTCAACATCTCTTGATCTGAGTTAACTCTCGCAAGCTTTAAGTGTGAGAAGATTCGAATAAGACAAGTTTCCCTAATCATCTCCGAAACGGATTTTTTGTTTGTTTGTTCATTTCATTGTTCAGACTTCTTGAATGTCAAGGTTAGACTTCAGATCGTCGCTATGGTGCAAGACTCCTGTAATTAACATTTTTGGCCAAAATTACTTTTTTCATTCTTTGGGTCTGAAAGTCAATTGCGCACCTTGTGTCAAAAGCTCATTGCTCAATTCTTACAAAAAACGATATTGCAATATCAAGTTCATTGTCTTTACAATATTACATAAGCTAAAGAAAATCAGTTTTTTGGCTCTCCTGTAAAATTTTCGAAATGTCAGTTACAGGAGTCTTGCAGCATAGCGACGAGATTATCCTAAAAGATAGCGTGGTTGCTTTTCTCCCAATACATTTAATGACAGCAAATTCCCAAGTGATTGGTGTAAATTGCTTGGCAAGAAAGACACGTGGAGACACGTGAAACAGTCAGTGATCTGCTCCTCCTTTCATTTTTTGTAGGTGGCGGAGGAGGAAAGTGTCGCCTATGGAAACGTTGAAGCCAAGGAGACTGGAGATGAAGGGTAGGATGGACATAATTGGATACATTAAAGACTGTCCAAACGTCCTGTCTCTAGACACGGACAAGAGATAATTAAGTCTCTACAAAAGGAAGAGTGCTGTCTTGTCCTTATCTGGACGTCAAGTAGTTTGTCCTTCACATGAAAGGTGCTGGTTTTTTTTTTTGGAAAGAGAGATAGAGAGAGACAGACGGACAGACAGATATCTAGACAGAGAGCAAAAGACAGATAGACAGAGAGGGAGAAAGAGAGACAGATAGACGAGAAAGGGAGATTTAAGCAGACAGACAGAAAGAGAGAGACAGATCGAGAGAGAGCGAGCGAGACAGACAAAGAGAGAGGCAGAGACAGAGAAAGAGAGACAGACAGACGTCGATTCGATTATACTCATGGTTTTACACTGTTCTCTCTTCCTCCATTCTTCGCCATTTATAGGTGAGTAAACAGCACGTTCGAGCCAGACCGCTCAAAATCGATTGAAAATCACATGAAATCATTTTAGAGGAACCGTACAATATATAGTTTAGAAAATACTGAAAACACGATGTTCTATGCAGTAGAATTTGTAACCAATGCTTCCCGTCGCACACCATGAAAAGAAGTAGAGAAATTACAGGGTAAATCTACTTCAGCTTGAGTTGCACGGTGTGTCGAATCAACTGTGAACAAAAGTATACTAAAATTTGCATTGTGGACAAGTCAGTAAAATAATCACGCCTATAATGACAGTTCTATAATGTTGTAAGTCATTTTGTTCTTTAATTGGCATACGACACTTTTGCACGACTCTCTCAGTTTGTCATTCGTGGGGAAAGAGCCCTTAATTGCTATTCCCAAAGTTTGCAGGTGTTTTGGGTCTTTGCCTTTGACACAGTTGTATGTTCTTTTACGCTCAAATTTCATTTTGCTTCTGAAGGCAGAACTAATTAATTGATGCCAGCAGACTGTGGGGTTTCAAAGGTGAAATTACACAATGATCTAGAACAGTATTTCTCATGGTGGGGAGTGGGACTTTGGCATAGATCTATACTAACTTTCTCCGATCACGATGGGGCGCACGCTATTTTTTAAACTTGGAGTGTGGGGTGGGACGAAAAAGGCTGAGAAACACTGTTCTAGAACGTCCCATGGACTTGCCGCGCAACGTTGTGCTTTGATTGAATGCTGGTGTATTTTCAGTTCACTGAGATTGTTTTATTGAAGTTGTTGCTTTTAGTCAGTATATAAGTTATTTTGTTACCGCCGGTTAACTTTCCAAATGGTAGTTTCAGAAATCCAGTCCTAAAGAAAACTGGACCGCTCGACGTGAAGAATTGTTCCGTCATACCATACCTGTTCCTAGGTACATTGTACGTTGTGGTTGCACTGGAGGGTTATTCCATTTGGTGGCTACCTTGAGTGAGACAGTGATATAACTTGCATTAAATTTATAGTTTTAAGGATGACGTCTCCTTTGTAAACTTCATGATTTCATGACTCGTTCTGTATTTGGCCGCGCAAAGGGCATGGCAGTACTATAATATAAACTGTACTGCACTTATGAGGCTGACACCGACGTGCCGAAAAACCTTAACTTAGCTAATTCAAATTCATGACTATTTGACGAAAGCCAAACAGAAAATGTACAAGACTTCAACTCTGTCACTAGACAAACAGTCTATGTACACACTTCAAATTGTTCTCTAACACAGTGGTGACACTCACTGAAATGACATATAATTTATATATAGATCTACACACATACAAACTACACAAAGGATTTATAATTAAAAAACAATAATACAAGCTTGCATCGCTTTATTATTGTACATACTGCTGATTCACGGGTCTGCAATTTTTTTTTTTATATGATCGGAAATGACTATCCTGCTATTGGAAAAGTCAAAGATTGCATGTTTTACGTGAGTAGATATGCGATATCGGCTTAAAGTAAAAGACCAAATTACTGAGAAAACCCATTCTATTTGCTTATAATATGAAAGATTAACCATTTTTCTGCATCCAGTTAAAATATTTTGCTTGAAATCGTCTTTAAAATATTATTTTTTGATTTGTTTAAAAAGGTATGAAAATTCTACTTTAAGCCCAATTTCGCCACATCCTCCCATATAATTTGCTGAGAATAGTCCACGGTTAGTGGTTCCAAAGATAAAACTTGGCAACTGTTCAAACTCTGATAAAATAATTTAAGGGACGGGGGTTTTAGTGGGACTAAATTTGAACTAGTTATTTACTGAATACTTCACGCAGGTTTGCACATAAAATTGTTCATGTTTTTCCTTGTGGTATAGTGTCTTTTCTTTGTACGTGTTTGCTCTTAACGTTACGTGCCCAACGGCTTTTCTAAGTGTTTGCTTAATGTTAATACTATATGCTAACTTTTTTCTTGCACATTATGCCATTTCATCGTAAGTACTTCTGGTTCAGCTTATCGTGACCTTAGTTCTCATTCAATCCATCTCCATTTTCTGGACACTGGAGATCTTAATGTAATAGTATGTAGAAGAGGTATAACAAATATACTCTTTGACACTTGTTTAAAATGCGGTTTGGCACTTATCAAGCTGTTTCACAGTTCCGATGTATTCTAACTCTGTATCATAATACTAAAGCGGCAAACGCTTAACGTCGAATTTCTCAGTTGGGCAAAAAGTGGAGTTGGAACAAACAAGAAACTAAGGTGGCGATATGGGAACAGACAGGATAAGAGTTACGCCAGATTCAATTACTCACAAAACCGTGGTCAAGCATACCTTTGGGACCCGTGACAGAAGTTGGCCATCAGGCGATTTTGTAAGAGGACCTAAGCATAATTTCGCTGTGGGTGGCGGTGTTTTCATAATCTATTATTTAAAAAAAACTCGCTTTTTTTGTAAAAGCCGTAGCTCGGCTATCTGTTCACCAATCGAGCTCAAATTTTGCATACACATTTCTTTTGGTCTGAAGTTGATTCCTTGCTACACTCATTGCTGAACACTCTCCGTAATTATTTTTTTGAACTACGCAAATTTGCATTTGTTCCAAATAAATACCATCCGGGCGTGAGTTTTTATGTGGCACGACGTCACTGAATTTGCGGTCCACCGTGCGATCTCAACGTCCGGTTCCCCAAATTTGAAACCGTGCTTCCGAGTCCATCCATAACATTCGTGGTTCTTGCTGCACTTTTTTGTGCCAACGGTCAAGTAATGCTCCCTCCATTGCAGCCACCCCCAGACCTACTCACAACACTTTTCACCCCCCCCCCTGCGAATTTCGCGGGTTCAATACTTGTAACAAAAAAAAAAACTGGGTTATTTACAAAATAAGTATCATTTACTAACAAAAATGTTCAGTTTCGCAGTTGAACTTATAAACACAAAGGGAAGAGAGGGAGGGAACGATTCCCGAAGGAACGGAGTGAAATACATGTACAACTAAAATACACACACACACACACACAAAGGGAAATCTAAAAGTTTCCGCAGAATGAAAAAAAAAACAACTGTCAGTAAACGAATAAATTCTACAGAATTAATTATGAAAAAAGCCTAAAATTCCCCATTGAATAAAATAAAAGTATTATTTAATTAATAAAGTAATAAAACTTGATAGCAAATGATTAAGGTATTATGGTCTAGTTCAAATCTGAAACACGGCAAGGAGATACACCACACGGAAAGATTAACGAACTCAGACTTTGTTTGATAGAGTCATAATTATACACGAGCATGCTCAAGGAAGATGTTACATTAAATTTTAGGGCACTATGTTGCTCCACCGAAAGCCACACTGTCTCTAAGCCCTTGCAGATAGCGTATAGAGTACATATTGTAAAACTCACTATTTCTTTATGCAACAAATTTCAAGGATGTTTGAACCACGGGGGACCGTGAATGAGAAAAAGAGCCCTGCCTAGTTCAGGTGCATGATCAGACTTGTGACCGTGGAAATTCATACCGGGGGACTAAATATTGCGTACCATTCTGAACAGCCTGGCTCAGACCTTCTTCATTTTATTTCGTTTTTTTTCTTTGTGGGCAATGGGGCTTTACGCCTCCAGGTAGAACTCTGGTCAAACTCGTAAAAACCAGGGACCCCAGGGGTGGGAACATAGCTTTAAAAGTCGTAAAGTTAGGGCCAGCAAGTGTTGATTTACGATTAACACCGGTGATTTTTTTTTTTTGGGGGGGGGGGGGGGAACTATAGCGTTGTTGGTGAGGCGAGGGTGGTACAGGTTAGGGACAGGTAGTTATAAAATGATTTATTTATCGTGGGGGTGTGGGGGGGGGGGAACTCTATAGCGTTGTTGGTGAGGCGAGGGTGGTACAGGTTAGGGACAGGCAGTTATAAAATGATTTATTTATCGTGGGGGTGGGGGCGTCTTTTGGGAGAAGAGACATGGAAAGATTGCGAGAATTGGGAGAAAGTAGGTGGGCGGGCCTGGGAGAATGTGTTTGTGGTAATATTTAAGAGATTTTTTTTTTGTTGGTAAAGATTTACATCGATAATACGAATTGAATACCGGTACTTCAATCTGTATTTGGTGGCTGACTCATGTTGTTGTATTCGCGCAGTAGGTCAAGATCATATCAGCTACTCTCACTCCACCCTGTTCTATTTTATTCACATTTCAGTATGTTGGCCAGCGAGGTAAAAAGGAGAAAGTTTTTCATAAATGAACATACTTGGGTGATACTTGGATATACCATCACTGAGACAGACAGACAGACGGACAGGCAGGCAGACAGACAAACAGTTTCTTACATTGCTGTAATTTGACCAAGTCATTATTTGGTTGCTGTACACTCTCTGCCATCCTCCGAGACTCCCCTTTAAACCGTAAATTTGTGGTGACCAGTGACAACATTCCTGTTTAATGATAGAAATTGAGTAACACAATGTATACTGGCAGAACTTGAATGACCGTGGGTACTTGATATACCCTGTGCAACTTGGTGATCGTATGTACACCAGACAGACAGATGAATGGATGGATGGATGGATAGATAGATGGATGAATGGGTGGGTGGGTGGAAAGATCGATGGACAGATGGATGTGGAGGGACAAAAAGTGATCTGGGGCGAAGAAGGAAGGAAGGAGTGCAGAATGTTGAATAACATAACGAACGCTCTGTTGAGCGACCATTCAGTCTGATATATGTGAGTGTGCATGAGAAAACCCGGCATAAGTCGGCAACATGACATTTTGAATTCTGTACATATAATAAAAGACAAGACAAGACATTCCTGATAAATTGAAGACAATGACCCCCCTAAATAAGATTTTGAGAAAACGGCATTTAATCCTATAAGTGGCAATAGCTAATTAACCAAGTAATATTGGAGTGATTGCTGTTAGGAGACCGTAGTCTAATAACTAAGCAATTATAGAGATCATAGTGAGTAGTGTTCACTGCTCATTTTCCGTTTACCCTGTAACATGCCACGGTCCCCTAGCAACAGCCAAGTCGGAAGTTTTTGGCTCTCGTTAGGAGACCGTAGTCTAATTACAAAGCCGTTATAGAAATCATAGTGAGTAGTGTTCACTGCTCGTCTACAGTTTACCATGTAACATGCCACGGTCCCCCAAACAACAGCCAAGTTGGAAGTTTGTGTCAGACCCATATTTTCACTTCAAAGCCGTTTTTCTCAAAATCAGCTCTGCCGACTTATACCGGGTTTTGTCATGCACACTCACATATTTGTCGGCAGATGAATGAATGCTGCTTCTTAACACACAGTGTAAAGTATGGAAAACAAACTTCTATGCTATAGACTACTTTAGTCAACACTTCATAGTCATGGGCTTCAAGATTTATCCCATCTATAAGCTCAGCACACGGTTAATTAATCTCAGGTCTTAGCTTTTCCTTCATCCGTTTAGGGCGTGTCAGACAATTTACAGTACTGTAGTTCCTTTCGCTACCACAAAAAAACGGGGTCGTCCATACGGAGCCTTTAGCAAAATAAAGGTCAAATTTTCTGACGACATCGCGGAAATTTTGCGCAATCAGGCGTAAGGGAGGCCAGGAAATTTGACTTTATCTCGGAGTGGCGTCCGCATTTTTGAATAACATGATTAAACTGTTGATCATGACCTGGTTAGCTGAACGTCTAGTGACTCATGGGTGGGAAATCCACAACTGGAAGCCTTTCTGTTCTGTCTGTCATTCAGTTACTATTGTTGTTGTTGTTGCTTTACCCTTTTCCCCCCACCTTCCGGTTTTTTTTTGTTCTTTTTCGAAGCCTGAAAATTACGCCCCTTTTCTTAGAACTTTTATGCTCAGTCGTCATTTTTTTCTTTATTCTTTCTTTTCTTTCCGTCTTTCTTTCTTTGATCCTGCCTACCTTATTTTTTTGTTTTGTCAATATACTTACCATCTTCTCGTCTTTGTCCGGTATTTTACTTTTTGTACTCACTGGTGTTAGTAGTCTTCCTCTCCTCTTTCATCATCGGCATGTTTTTAATCTTTTTGTCCTGTTTGGGCAAACCTTTCACCCACGTCACTGTTGTACGGTGATGTTTTTTTAATGACATAGATCTAACCTGTTGTTACATATTCCTGTGCAACGCAAAGTATTCATAGGTGTCGTTACTGTATATTATGTCCGCGTATCTAACTCCGATTTTGACATTTTTACAGTAGGTGCGAAAGGTTGGCTTGCATAATTATGATCAATTTGCAGGAAGTAGATTAAGTCATTGAAAATGTAACGCTTCAAATGTCTAATATTGTTTAGAATACAGCATTGTTGCGATGATTTACTCCTTGTTCATAGGCTAGTAAATTGTGTTTCTGCAATATCAAATTCAGATGAATAGAAACATTCAGTGGCAATGTGTGATATATTGTCATGACAAGCATTTAATGCCTTTGTATTGTCTAAGACTGATCATATACTCCCTCACCCTCATTAACCCCCCCCCCCTCCGTACCCGTCCCACACCCACGTTTCCGTCTTATCACGTCGCCGGTTCTCAGGTTAGAGCCCTAGTGCACTGGGTCGATCAAGACTTAAACTTCCTTTGAATGAGCTGGTGATTGGTGGGCACTCCTGGCAGGGTCATTTTCTGTCCTATCATTCTGTTATATTCTGTCTATCGCTTTGTTTCTTCCCTGCATACTGTAACCGTTTGCTTTCTCCAAACTCAGACTCATTTCAATTTCACTATAATAGCGCGCGAGGTCTCGTTTAACTCTATATTCCACATTATCACTCAGGCAAAAAAATAATAAAAATGCTTCAGTTCACTATCGGCGTTAAAGCTTCTGGGGTATCCATACAAGTTTAATATTCCCATCGTCATTTTATTGTATGAAATATAATTAAGATAGCGAAGCCCACATTATATCCCCAAGTGTGTCAATTAAATGAAGCGCAATTAACCATTCCTAAGGAGAGGTTATGCTCTATTGATCTATCACAGTAGTCCCCCGTATAAGCTGACCTGAAATAAAACTAGACTTAACCATCGTGAATCTGTGCAAAATGACTTGAGGAGAAACATTTTCCAGATGGACTCACTAAAAATAAATATATTCTTTTGCACAGTGACAATTTAGGCCAGTGGCCAGATTTTTTGGGGATTCTGTTTGAACGCTGCTTTTGTGAGAAAGTGCTAGAGTTAGAAATACGTTCGGCTCGCTCACCAAATTTTCCTTTTAGAAATCTGATCACAAAATAGTAAGAAAAACAAAACAGATACAAACAGTAACAACAAACAGACTATGATGTATTTTGGCTGAAGAAAATCATCTCGACCGAAAGCTTGTTTGGTCTTTCCTTTTCCTTTTTGTTTTATTGCATCGTTTGCTGTACAACCTTTTCTTTTTGCCGCATTTTTACGTGACCCAAGTAAACATCCCTACAAACCTTTGACAGTATTGAGTGCTCACAGGAAAAACAAACGGGGGACCCCTGTGAGGAAGACAGTTTCCCCCGCCTTCGGCAAAGCTCCGGTTTGTCAGGGGTTTTTATCAAGAAGCTGATCTAATGTTATTTGCATACCCGTAAACAGTGATTGCGGTCAGTGGGTTTGGTCGTAACTGCTGGCCCAATTTTGGTCGCATTCTGTATGATATTATGATTTTATCATATTTCTCCAGTAGTTTTGTCCTGATTTTCCATTTTTGTTCATTAAAAGAAGAATCGAACCTACTGGGACGGTAATACGCGACAAGAGATCTCAGAGAGAGAGAGAGAGAGGGGGAGAGAGAGAGAACCCCGTGCAACAAATTCATTCTGTGGTACCTGACTCTCTTGCACTCTGTGGAGACCGGGCCACACCCAAGTTACATTCAATTTATTATCACCCAATACAACTGTAGCACGTCATTTAAGGTTCAGTTTTTGTTCGTAACCATTTGCCACCTCGTCCACTTAGAATGACAAGGTTCCAACTATTGAGAAATCGAGGATTTAAGTTTCATGTCCGCATAGCTTTTAGAGATACATTTTTTTCTTCTTTTTAGTAGTAGGCCCCTACATGTACTTACAAATGACACACCTACTGCGCTTGATACTTTGTCACACAATTGAGAATGCCAGTAGAAGTAGTGTGTAGTATGGAACTCAGTTCAACCAAAACAGGGGAGATCGAACCTCGTCATTTTAAGGGGCTGTTGAATTCAACCACAACTGCCCTCTATTTTTTCCTCTTTACCATTTTTTTCATTGTCTCAAACTCACTTTTAGTAGTGATTCTCCACAGAAAATTGCGCATTTGCATCATAACCTTGGCATGATTGAAGCAAATGCCAGACTTCCTGTCAAGTGTAACTGCTGAACGGAAGCATGAGAAAACAACAACAACAACAAACAAACAAACAAACAAACAACAACAACAACAAGAAAAAGCCCTACTTTCCACCAGTATTTTTAGTTTTCTTTCAACACACGACGGGCAAATTCGAGGAGAAATTTTCATACAAATCTCTCACGACATTCCGAGAAACCTTTCATATATTTTACAGGACCCAATGAGCGCCAGGTTTTGCTGCATAGGACGTTCAGTACTGAATTTTACGTAGGAAAAATGTCCCACCGTCTTTTTCATTCATTTCCACCTCCTCTCGCCCCGGATCTCTTCCGTTCTCCAATCTTCCACGTTTCTCTCAACTCCTCATCCCACTTCCCGACCGGAAATTCCGGCGATCACTGTAAACCTTGTCCAAGTATGCATTTGTCTTGTCTTGTGTCCCCAGGGCGTTGTGCAAAGTGACAGCTATGTCTGTTGTGTTACATGGAAACGAACCGCATGAGCCAAACTAGGTAAAATTCACGTCATTTTATACAATGAAAATATTATGTTCTATCATAATTCTATCTGGGTTATAGTTTTGTATGTCTTATAGTTTCTTTTGCTCATCACCATATGGAAATTGAACAAAGAATACAGTGGGACGAAAAACGAAATGTATTTATTTATCTATTCATTATTTATTTATCTGTTGGATTAATGTATTATTTTTTTATTTGTTCATTTTTTAATTAAGTAATTTATTAATCTGTTTGTTTTTAAATTAATTGATAATTTATTTTCAAATTTATTTATTTATTTATTGCATCCTTTGAAGAAAAAAAAATATTTTTGGCGTATGCAAACCATGGCAGAGACCTGTCCTATTCTGCGGAATCATATTATAATGACAAATTGTACACATGAAGTGGGCTGTCGCTCTGTCGTGATCAGCGACTTCTATAGTGACAGTTCAGACTTGCTTTAGAAGCTTAACGAGACAGATCCCAGAAAAATACAGCCTTGTGAGTGACGTAAATGACTGCAATTTTTTTTAAAAGTAAAAACTCCTGGGGGTTGACTCAACTCACCTATTATTGATTTCAATGTAAGGTAATGAAACAATCTTCTTTCATATTCTTGCAATTTGAATGAGAAAATATTTTATGGTCAAGACAATCAAATTTGGAGACACGGATATACCAAAGGGCGAAATTATCTGGAGAAAAAGCTTAGTTCATTTATTTCCGGGGGAGGGGGGGGGGGACTATAGTAAAATTTGGCGCCAGATCTTGAAGGGCCGAAAATAATGGAAAAGGAAAGATTAGATAGATGGGCTAGTGTAGGGAGAAGGGAGACATTGCTCACAAGAATAGTGACAGATTCTGAAGAGCTGAAATAGAAAAGAACACATTAGAGGAAAATGGAGGGGGGGGGTGGGGCGGACTAGACATTCTGCGAGCAGATTAGAGGGAAATGGGAGTGGGGGGAGGGGGGGGGTAGACTTTAATCAACAAGAATAACCCACAAATCCTGAAGTGCTCGAGTCAGCCGGCGGGGGATGGGGGGGGGGGTCTGTTAATTAGGGGAAAAGAGGTACTAGAGGAGGAATGGAGAGGGGGAAGAGGGTGTATGGACAACAGAAGAGATGGAGACCAGATTAAGATTTGACAAACATACCAAAAAAGTCAAGGAAGTTATCCCTTTTTCCAGTACCTTGTAAATCCACCCCGCAGATGATCAAAGGAGCGACAAAGAGAAATGTATCAAAGTCTCTGTGAGGAATTTTCAAGACAATGATCTTTTTCCCTTCAGGGCACGACCATTGTAAAACTCCCAAAGTCATTTCAGGCGCTGTCAAATCTTACCCTATTTAAATTTGATCTCTTCTTAAACACAATCAAACAGCGGGTGTCTCCCATTGTCAGGGCTCGTTTGGTGTGTGTTTATTCGGGGTTTGGACGAGAAATGACGGGATCCGGCGGCACGTGACGCTACAAACCTCGACTTGTTACATCAAACGCGTGAAGATGGCATGGCCCGTGACACAGGAATGCGGGTCTTTTTTTTTTAAAAGTGTCATTTGACAAATCAGGGCCGTGAATTGTGAATGGGTCAGGTCAAAGCAGAGTTTGCGACTTTATGATGCACAGTTAATGATCTAATGCCAAATGTTAAATTATGTTAAGACATGCTATTTACCTCTGTACAGTGAGATAGGTATGTGTATTGTGTATGTGTATTCATTTCTCTCTCTGTCTCTCTTTCTCTCTCTCTCTCTCTGTGTCTCTCTTTCTCTGTCTCTCCGTGTCTCTCTTTCTCTGTCTCTCCGTGTCTCTCTTTCTCTGTCTCTCCGTGTCTCTCTCTCTCTCTGTCTCTCATTCTCTCTTTCTATCTCTCTCTGTTTCCCTCTTTGTCCCTCTTTCTCTACCTCTCTGTGTCTCTCTCTTTCTCTCTCTCCCTCTCTCTCTATGTGTCTCTGTCTTTCTCTCTCTTTCTCTCTCTGTCTCTTTCCCTCTCCATCTCTCTTTCTCTATGTGTGTCTCTGTCTGTCGTCTCTTTCCCTCTCCCCCTCTCTTTCTATGTGTGTCTCTGTCTTTCCCTCTCTCTCTCTCTCTGTCTCTTTCCCTCTCCATCTCTCTTTCTATATGTGTGTCTCTGTCTTTCTCTCTCTGTCTCTGTCTCTCTCTCTCTCTTTGTGTCTCCTCCGTGTGTGTCTCTCTCTCTCTTTCTCTCTCTCCCCCTGTCTCTGTCTCTCCCTCTCTCTTTCCCCCCCCCCCTCTCTCGTGGGTGGTTGATGGGCGTTCTTGTAGAGTCTCCCCATGTCCTACTGATGTCACACATTTTGTCTATCGTCTTGCCTTTTCCTACCACAGTGTGACAGTGGGACCGCAGCAAGACTCGAAGGAAAGTCAGAATGTCGCAAGAAGAAAAGAATTGTCGCCACAGTGCAGAGCCGGTCGGAGGTTTTTTTTCGGGGGAATGGATAATTTTTTATTTAATTTTACCCGGGTAGCGGCCTGTTCAGCCTGCTCTTCTCTATTCCCAACTGCTAAGGTATCTTTAACGTGCACAACGTGCACACGGGCCCACTGAGTTTTTCGCCCTTATCCGAGAAAATTAGGTGCTCGATTCTACCCACCATAGGATCATGGACAAGAAAATATGAAAAAAAATCCCTAAACTTCAACATGCCTGCACCGACCGGGATTTGAACCCGGTACCTTCGGCATGAGAGGCGAGCACCATGTCTCTAGACTTCTAATGAAGCGCAAAAGAAAAGGGCAGACAAATCTAGCTATCGGTCTACTGACTTTCGTCGGGGAAAGAAAAGTAACATGGTGGAAAATTAAACAAATGAAAATAGTCGTTGAATGTTTCATAATTGCAGGTATTTATCGTCCACGAGTTTCAGACTTGAATACTTGGAACGAAGCTCGTCCGTCAGTGTATGGTGGCTCAAAGTCTGTTCATATCGAAAGCTTGACCTGTCTTTCCTTTTCCTTTGATTTTTATTGCATCGTTTCTGTATTATTTCTTATGCGAGGCTCAGCGACGCTTGTTGGATGTTGTTACAAGTAGTGCGCCCCCCCCCCCCAAGTTCTTTTGCTTTAGGGGTGCGTATTTTAAAGCCTTCTGTGACTCCAGATCCCGAGAGCTCCTCCCGAAATGTTCCTTGACAACAGCCTTAATTATTCTGTCTGATTTTCTGATTGTTTTCCTGCTTTTTTTTTTTTTTTGTCGTTGAAAGGATAGAGGACAGGGTTAGGGATTCGGTAAGATTTAGGCTTTAGGATAAGGACGGGGTTGGGGATAGGTACGTACACGTAAGCGCCTTTAGTGCAAAACGCTCGGGGTGTGTACGTACTTATAACAACGGCAATTTTTGTTTGCCATATTTGGACATGGCTCAAATAAATAACACCTGTCTAAAATTTGTATACCAATGTTTTCGCAGTGCCAAAGTGTAAGAATCAAACTTTAATAGATTTTAAAATAACAAATATGAAACCTTCTTCATTACTGCACCATGGAATTGCTGCAGTGTGACATCTTTTAACGGCACCTACGAAGACACATAGAATGTTTCAGCACTTGAACATTAAAAATTTACTCTGGGATGTTTACGCGTCACCTCCTGACTTACTTCCCTTTGCCGTCGAGTTAAATCCCCTTGTTTTACTTTGGATTACCAGCGGAGACAACCCGGTTTTATAAATTGCTGCTTGGACGTCATTCATTCGGTTTGACATGCCTGGATGTACATTGTAAGTGTTGTCCGGCGGAGACCATGGGTTTTCAAAGTGGGAGTAGGGACACCCCTCTCCACCCTCCACCTCCATCCTCCGTCCAAACCAGAAGGGTAGGGAACACGTTTTTGGAAGGAAGCCCAGAGAGAGAAGGGTCGCGGGCCGAATTTACAGCAGCCACAGCAACCACAACAGCAACAACAATAGTGATAATAATAGATGTATTATTAATGAGGTTGAATTTCAGAAATAGATACATTCTGAGTCGATATTCCACAATGTTATATAATATTGACGTTTATGGTTGTATCCGTCCTTTGTGTTTGTATGTAAGAGAGAGGGGGGGGGGGGAGAAAACGAAAGCGAGGGGGGGGGGGGCTGGGTAATAATACAAATATCTCTGAGGCCGATTGAGTTTCAACCACAAACACATTTTCTGTCTACATTCTGCAGTGTATATATAATGTGTGTGTATTTCTTTATCCATGTGTACGTGCGTGTATGCGCACGTGTGTGTGTGTGTGTATGTGTGTGTATGAGACAGAGACAGAAGACAGACAGAGACAGGGAGAGAGAGAGAGAGAGAGAGCGGGAGACAGAACGCAAAACAAGCGAGGGATGGGGGTGGAGGTTAAGGGTATGTTTTTTTCTCTCTATATTTGGGATTGTGTGTGTGTGTGTGGGAGGAGGGGGTTATGGTCACCTGTGACAAGAGCCTTGAAAGGGGTCGCCAGGCAAGAAAACGTGAAAACCTCTAGACTAGCCCTAGAGCAGTCATAAACTCAGTCATGGAGACATGACTGCAGCACAGAGAGTAAAGTTTTAGCCTGTGCTACACACAACTGAGAGTTGTTTTATTAGTGGTACTTTTTTTTTCTATACATAAAGATTACAACAAGATCAAAAGCGGAGCATCCTCAGGGGCCGCCTCTGAAGTTTGTAGGTCGTAAAGCCGCACATCGGAAGCTGACAAAAGTTATGGTGATCGGCGGTTCTAAAAGTGTGCATGTTTGAGGCTTTTTCGAACGGCTATTATTAGAGGACAGCAGCATTTTTACATAGTAAACTATAGCTGAACGATGAGCACAACCCAGTATTTTCTCTATTGGGCTTTGTAGTGACACTACGGTTCCATAGCAACAGCTGTTTTGATCGGAGAGAGACTGTTAAAACTGTGGGGGAGGGGGGATGGACTTTGGAGTGCATACATAAATGCTTTTCAAATTCTTTTTATATGGTAACAACAGGGGTGGGAATTCTCCGGAAATTTCCTGATTTCCGGATATTTAAAATCTTTTTTCCTTTTTTTTTTATCTTTGTTGTTGAATGTATGAATTAGCCTTGTCGTAAACTATGTACGAATTGCTGTTGGCAGCGACACGTTAAGTCAAAAGTTCAGGAAAGTTTGCTCTCAGTAGTTCCCATCCCTGTAATAAACAAAAGAGTTCCATTTTATTTCCTTTTTTTTTTCTGGTCAGCAAATTAAGTTGTTGAATTTCAATGAAAATCAGGTTTCGAATAAAAATAATTGTATAATCCATGCAAAATGGCACTTTAAGTTTTCAAACACCAAGACCTCATCATTAATATTCACCATTCTAATGACCGTAGGCTTCTATACATGTAGTGGGGGAAATGAAAATAATGAAGCCAGTTGTGTGACCTGGGGTGGGGGGGGGGGGATTGAAGGGGGGGATAGTCAAATTCGAAAGTACGTTCCGTATTATAGGAATAACCCCATTTCACATAAAATTGCTAGGAAAAACATACACACACACACACACACAATACACATTGAACATTACATGTTTGAGAGCCCTCGATGAATGCAAAATGTTAATGCCATTCATCATCTTCTTCAGAACTGCAACACCTGATTACAGCTATGTGCCTTGTCTAATTTCGAATCCGGACCCTGCCATTGATTGATCACAATTAAAGAGAGAGCTTCGTCTTATAATTATCAAACATAGCCAAAATATGTTATTTACCAGTGTATGTCTATATGAGTGTACGTTAGATTGTTATATACATAAACCGTAATACTGTTGACCAGAAAAAGGCGAACCTTTGTCAAAGCGGTAGTTGGACATGAGGATGGTTACTGAAGGGTCAGTCAGCCTGTCTGTTTGTCCATTCGTCTGTTTAGGTGTCCAACCATTATTTGACGAGGAAAACAATTTGATGTAGAATTGTAAACAAAAGTACTGGGCGTGATCCTGACAACAATTTGACTGCCATTCAATTTGGTGTACTTTCTCTACCAAGGTATGAATGTGAGCCGTGCTGATGCATACGGAATCTGGATCAAGATTTCAGAACTAGGTGTCACAAATCCCAGACTGGGAGATGTAATAAGTATGACAGGACAACAATCACGAACAAACAAGTTTAACACTTAACAGAACAACCCATCAGACTCACACATTTATTAAACATAATTATACATATAATAGCGCAATTACATACATTATATTATTGAAATGCACTGCCGTACAACGGCCTTATTCTCACACACACGCTCCCTCGGATCCACAATCCGGTAGTTACTCCTAAAGGCACTTCGGCCTCAGCCTCTCCCCTCAGGGTCTTAATAGTACATTAATGATTCACTGGCACCGCAGTCTCTCAATATCACCTTCCTATTGTCATACACCTTAGCACTCCCCTAGCCCCTCCGCAGGGCAATAACACATTATTTCCATAGCCATCAACATGGCAACAACATAATATCAGTTCACGAGCCTATCAACATGGCAACAACATAGTATCAGTTCACTAGCCTATCAACATGGCAACAATATAGTATCTCATTCACTCTCATATCTACGTCCCTGTCCGTGGCCTGACTGCCACGACTTTATGTGCCTCCACTGTCCTACACTGACAGCCTCACTTCTGGCCTATGTGTGGCCTCCGGCCCTATGCTGGCCTATCCCCTGTGCTCATCGAGGTGGCTCTGCGGCCCGTCCCCGACACCTACAAGAATAACATTACATTGGTATAATACCCTACCATTTCTATTCACGCCACCTCTCCTTACAACCCCTGAAGCGTACACACACTAGTTCACCTTTCACTCACCACACATCTTACGGTAACACACCTCCATCGGAGTACACACTACTCACTCGCGCTACAAATCCATGAACTCACTTTCATCTATCGCTCATGGCGCACATTGCTATGTCCAATATCAAGGACTTCCACATTCCTCACATCTACTTATTCACATCATGGTAATAGACGAATATAATATAATACATCAATCATAATAATCAATCAACGTTCTACATACCAGTCATAACTGGAAAGACTCTCACTAGTCTTCTCGACTGCTTCCCCTTTATGTCCGCCCGATGGGCTTTTATTCACAGGTCCGATCCCTAGGACCTTCTAACTTGCAGTGATAGTAATGCCGCGCTTTCGCCTCCTTCAGACCCCGCCACAACTCACAACATCACGCTTAACTGACTTGCCTACCGTGAGCCCTTCTTACTCTACACCCGCTCTGTAGCACTCCCCTTAATTGCACTCACTCCACTCGTGACATCATCCCCCACCCCAAAAAAATTAATGCAATTAATTTCAAATCGCATCAAGATGACTGTCAACGAGTGAGCGTGAGCAATACCTACACTAAAAAAACTGACCTAGCAGTTCCCCTAGTATATAAAATACCGAAATCAGGGGAAAATATGGGGATCAATATGGCCTGAAATATGCATATATGTGTCACATCATGAATAGCTAACTAACCACAATACTTAATACAGAATCAAAAACCATTCAACCTATCAACCATTCTTCATATCATATTTATAATGTCAATATTTTAAAGTCGACTTATTCACACAGATCCTGTCAATGTTCCTGTCCTCCGATGTATAAGCTCCTGAAATCTTCCCCTAGGCTCGACTAAGGTAGTCGGCGATATGATTGCTGGTTCCTGGAATTGGTTGAATAACGAAGGTATACGGCTGCAAAGCCAATGCCCATCTAGACAAGCGTGGGCTGGACGAACGATTCTTCGACAAAAATGTCAGTGGTTTGTGGTCTGTCTGGATACAAAATTCTCGTCCCATGAGATAACGTCCCAGTTTCTGGACGGACCAGACAATGGCAAGACACTCACGCTCTATCACAGAATACTTCCTTTCTCTCTGCAATAACTTCCTACTGACATAACATACAGGATGGAGACATTCGTTCTTCTCCTGTAGAAGACAAGCGCCGACACCAGAGTCCGACGCATCCGTTCTGAGGATAAAATTAGATCGAAAATCGGGTAATATCAGAATGGGTGACGATGATAATGCTGTCACCAAATTATCAAATGATGTCTGACATTCAGACGTCCACTGGACCTTATCGGGTTGTCCCTTCTTAGTAAGGTCAGTAAGAGAAGATGACAAGGAGGAAAAATTTGGAATGAACTTTCTGTAATAATTTAAAATTCCCACTAAGCTTCTGACTTGTTTCTTTGTTTTAGGGATTTGCAACCCTACTAACTTGTCAATTTTTGTTACTTCAGGTCTCTGAACACCTCTACCCACAATATGTCCTAAGAATATTATCTCTGGACATGCCAAATCCATCTTTGCGGGTTTAGCAGTTAACCCAAAATGACGTAATCGTTGAAAAATTACTGTTAGTGTCTGAATATGATCAGACCATGTCGACGTATGGCATGCTATATCGTCAAAGAATGACACGACATTAGGTATGTCCTTCAACACCAATCTCATTAATCGTGCAAACGTCGCTGGTGCGTTTACCAACCCAAATGGCATGACCTTAAATTGGAATAATCCAATGGGCGTTTGGAACGCCGTGTATTGTTTAGACTCCTCAGTAAGCGGGATTTCCCAATAACCTTTCGTTAAATCTATCTTGGAAAACCACGTGGACCCGGCCAATGAAGCTATTAATTCCTCCTGAAACGGGATAGGCTCCCTATCGCCTACCGTAATAGTGTTCAATCTTCGAAAATCAATACAGAACCGCACCGATCCATCAAGTTTTTTCACGAGGACGATGGGTGATGAATACGGCGATGTTGATGGTTCTATCACATCTAACTTCAACATTGACTCAACTTCCTTTATGACTCTATCTCTCGAAGAAAAAGGCAACGGATACGGTCTAAGAAATACTGGCTTATCCGAAGTCAACTTTATTTGGTGCTGGATCACCGTAGTGCGACCCGGCAAATCCGTAACAACATCCGGAAATGACGCTAACAGGGTCTCAAGTTCCCTACTCCTTGAACTCGTAAGGTCAGGGTTAATTTTTACGTCCCTGTAACCTTGTGTCGCAGTTAACTCCGGCAATTGAATTTGTAACTCTTCCTGCGCCTCGGTGTCGCTTACGTCACAGTCCGACTGGTCTACGACCCCCGTACAAGCAATAGAGAAGACAGTCTCCTCTGGTCTTGTCTGTGCACACAGATACTGTGGTCTCTCATAAAATCTCTGTAGCATATTAACATGGAAAACCTTACTCGTTCCATCAATGTGGATAGCGTAATCTACCTTTGAAACAACTCGCTCAATAACATAAGGACCTTTCCATGTCATCAATAACTTATTATGGTCCGTAGGTAAGAACAATAGGACCTTGTCTCCTGGCTTAAAAATTCTCAGTTTAGATCCTCTATCTTTATAGCTCTTTGCTCTTGCTGAAGCGATACTAGACGCTTCTTCTGCTATAGTGCGCGCTGAAGATAGTCTTTCTCTTAAATCAACAAGGTCTATCGAAACCTTTTTAACCGGTTCCGAAACCGTGGGGATATTTTGACGAGGAGCCTGGGGTGTACGACCCTTATGCGTCGTCTTTCGGCACGCACTGCACGTCTTACAGTATAACCGCACATCTCTATGTATCGATGGCCAATAAAAATCTTTTAGAACTCTCTCCTTGGTTCTAGCACTTCCCACATGATGCGCTAATGGAACATCATGTGCCAAATGCAATACTGTAGCAATTAACGACCGTGGCACGACGACCTGCTTTTGAACGGAAGCCACCGTGACGTACATACGGAACAGAATGCCCCCCTGGACAAAAAAAGAAGATGACCCGTTCTTATATCTCCTCGTTTTCTCGGTTCGCGCTTCCCCAAAACATGGGTTTAATGATGGGTCCTCCCTTTGTAATCTCGCCAAGCGCTCTGGCGTGATATCTAGGTTGACCGCTGGCGTAGCCAAAGGCCTAATCTTATCTTTATCCGCTACCCGTCGGCGTGTTTCGACCGCGGCGCAAAAGTCAATACCGTTTGATTGCGACCATGCTTGCACGTTCTCCTCGGAAGGGGAAACTACCCGTGATACATTCCCAATGATGAGCTGGGCGCCTGGAAAACAACCAACGACTGCTTCGACTTCCCCGCTAAGGAAAGGTGTATCTATCATTATTCTTGCCATGGGTAATTTCTCAATGGCCCCCGAAAATTGGATGCACGGGACAGTCTCACCTGTAAGCTGTGAATCCCGAATGCAGTCCCTGTGCACTCCCACAACGGTAGATCCCGTATCTCGTAAAACCGAGACCGGTTCGTCCCCAACAAACCCCGGATAAATCCTAAGACCACCTCCTGTATGACATGAATTTATAACGGGGATCTTTCTCCCACAAGGTAAAACACCGGAAGATAATAACTTCTCACAACTGGGACACTTAGAATACTGTCCGCCTCCGTTGTCCGATGTAACACACGCAGCCGCATGATGAAATTTATTTGGGGGACATGGACTGGAGCTACTGTCCACGTTCGCCGCTATCCTACCTGCAGGGCAGTTCACGCTGATGTGATCTGCTCTTCCGCAGTTCCAACACTTCGCGGCCCTACACTCGCGCGAAAAGTGACCCACGCGTCCGCAAGTCCAACACTCCGCTCCCTGTGCTGCCCTAGGCCTGGGTCCCCGTGACCCCTCGCGACCGGAACTAGAGTCCCTATGCCGTCGGTCATCGGCAAAGGTCACAACTCGCCCCCGGCCATTACCGCGACCTAGCCCTCCTGCTCGGTCAAACTTACCGGATCCATATGCCGGTGATTGGTGATAGCCCCTACGCTGCCCCTGGGCTTGCCTGCTATAGGCACCACGCTGACGCGACCTGTCCCCAAGTCCTGCCGGCGACCCCTCGACAACGGCGACGTAGCCAGCATCTTGGACGTACGCCCTGGCGACTGGTTTGGACGGATGCGCCGTACGGTATGCCTCCGCCAACTTAGACGCCTCCTGCACCGTCGCGGGTTCGTTCTCTTTCAGGAAAGCCACCAGATCTTTGTGGCACGACGCGTACAGCTGGTCACGGATCATTAGGTCTTTCAGTTTAGCGAAATCCGTGCCCACATGCGCCAAGTCTACCCAGTTCGCGAAATACTCCGTTAGTCTCGCGACGAAGGCAGCAAAGTCCTCCCTGGTATCTGCACGTGCTCGCCTAAACTGCTCCCGGAAATATTCCTCGGTACGCGCAAATCGGCGAAGCAGCAAAGCCTTCAGCTTATCGTAGTCTTGCACGTCTTCGCGCTGTAGCTCTTTAAAGTAGGTTAACGCTCGCCCCTGCAATAGCGACGCCAGGTACGTGGCCCATAATTCCTTATTTTCCCCCCATTGCAATTGTGCGTTCAGTTCGAACCTGTAAAGGAAGGCGTCTATGTCGTCCTTCCGGTCGTCGAACGTAGGGAGCTTAATCCTAACGCCACCTTTATTGGGTACCTGCCGCTCAACTGTTTCTGTTGGCGCACTCTTTTTGCTTTCTAATTCTGCGATTCTTACTCGCGCGTCTGTCTCCCGCTCTTGAGCTTCTATCTCCCTTAACTTTAACTCCCTCTCCTGTTCCTTATCCTTAGCCTCTCTCTCCTGCTCCTGAGCCTTAGCCTCTTTTTCTCGCTCTCTATCCTTAGCACGCTCATCGCGCAAATCCGCCTGCTGTTCTTTGATCCAGCCGCGTAGCTCCTCTCCCTCCAGGCCAAGTTCCTTACCCAACTTCATTAGCTGTTGGAGTTCCGCCATTTCACAGATTTATGGTTATGGTATGTATACTATGAAAACGGCTACCCTGTCGGTATGATCACTAGCAACACGACCAGAGACCTGAGATCACACCAGGTATAACAATGCCCAATTGTCTCAAATACAATTCAGAAACACCCCTAACTAAACATTCTACAGCCTACTCTCTCTAACTAATTGTATGTTTATAAAATGTCTAGCACTATTAAATAACAAAACGAAAGGAAAAGATAAGAATGAGAAAATTCAGTAGAAGGACCACAAGTACGTCAAGGACAACGAACCAGACTAGGACAAGCTTCTACAAAAAAAAACTATAATGGAAAAAAATGCAACCTAACTACGCCGATTATACTACACGGTACAAACAAGAACAGAGTCTGAAAAAAAAGAACGTATCTGCAGATAGGGAGAAGAAGGACAAGAGAAACGTCTTCCTAAAACAACGAGGAAGATAGAACGCTACAATCTAAACAAAAATACAGGTCCCTATAGAACTGTTCACTGTGATGAGCGAAGTTCCAAATTTAGCCCACCTCCCGAAGAGGACAAACTACGCTCACCACAGCAAACCCGCGCCACCGCCCGTATAATCAATTACAACGAAAACAGCAAAAACAGGGAAACAGACAGATGAAGAGACAGCCCTTAATCCAGGGCACAAAATTTTAGACTTTTACTTAACTTCCAAATTTTGAGTTTAACTCCTCCCCTTAATCGGAGCTCTGGCGGCTTGACTCCTCAGGCTGGCACACACTCTGGAAAGTTTAAATACAAATTAATACCTATTCATAGCAATACATGCATCAATATACATTCATTATTATACATAAATCATATCATGAAATGTCCATTCATCCAACGAACAAGACAGCACAAATTACCTACTACTAACTAACTACAACTAAATATTACGAAAATGGACGAGTCACAATGGACGAGCCCCCAATGTCACAACGGACGAGCCCCCAATGTCACAACGGACGAGCCCCCAGTGTCACAACGGACGAGCCCCCAGTGTCACAACGGACGAGCCCCCAGTGTCACAAATCCCAGACTGGGAGATGTAATAAGTATGACAGGACAACAATCACGAACAAACAAGTTTAACACTTAACAGAACAACCCATCAGACTCACACATTTATTAAACATAATTATACATATAATAGCGCAATTACATACATTATATTATTGAAATGCACTGCCGTACAACGGCCTTATTCTCACACACACGCTCCCTCGGATCCACAATCCGGTAGTTACTCCTAAAGGCACTTCGGCCTCAGCCTCTCCCCTCAGGGTCTTAATAGTACATTAATGATTCACTGGCACCGCAGTCTCTCAATATCACCTTCCTATTGTCATACACCTTAGCACTCCCCTAGCCCCTCCGCAGGGCAATAACACATTATTTCCATAGCCATCAACATGGCAACAACATAATATCAGTTCACGAGCCTATCAACATGGCAACAACATAGTATCAGTTCACTAGCCTATCAACATGGCAACAATATAGTATCTCATTCACTCTCATATCTACGTCCCTGTCCGTGGCCTGACTGCCACGACTTTATGTGCCTCCACTGTCCTACACTGACAGCCTCACTTCTGGCCTATGTGTGGCCTCCGGCCCTATGCTGGCCTATCCCCTGTGCTCATCGAGGTGGCTCTGCGGCCCGTCCCCGACACCTACAAGAATAACATTACATTGGTATAATACCCTACCATTTCTATTCACGCCACCTCTCCTTACAACCCCTGAAGCGTACACACACTAGTTCACCTTTCACTCACCACACATCTTACGGTAACACACCTCCATCGGAGTACACACTACTCACTCGCGCTACAAATCCATGAACTCACTTTCATCTATCGCTCATGGCGCACATTGCTATGTCCAATATCAAGGACTTCCACATTCCTCACATCTACTTATTCACATCATGGTAATAGACGAATATAATATAATACATCAATCATAATAATCAATCAACGTTCTACATACCAGTCATAACTGGAAAGACTCTCACTAGTCTTCTCGACTGCTTCCCCTTTATGTCCGCCCGATGGGCTTTTATTCACAGGTCCGATCCCTAGGACCTTCTAACTTGCAGTGATAGTAATGCCGCGCTTTCGCCTCCTTCAGACCCCGCCACAACTCACAACATCACGCTTAACTGACTTGCCTACCGTGAGCCCTTCTTACTCTACACCCGCTCTGTAGCACTCCCCTTAATTGCACTCACTCCACTCGTGACACTAGGGTTCGCGAAAACGTCCTGCATAGTTAGCATACAGTCGAAAAAATAATTCGGAGAAAAAATTGCTGTCCCTGATCCTATGGTAGGCAGGATCGAGCACCTAGTCTTCTCGGATACGGACAAAGAATTCGAAAGGCTCGTGTGCACGTGGCGGACGTTAAAGATACCTTGGCAGTTAGAAGTCGAGAAGAGCAGGCCAAACAAGGCCACTTCCAGGGCAAACTTCTACAAAAAACCTCATCCCTACCACAAAAACACAGACACAAGAAGAAGACAAATACAAACAAGAAAAGTGAGATGTAGATGCCAACGGCAGCGAAACCCCCTAAAATAAAGATCTAAATACGCATACTGACGAAACGAACTCAATTTTTTTGTGATCCCACCAATTTTGACCAATTTGCATAGAGATGCGAAACTTGCTGACATTGTCGATGTCCCCACCTAATTTCATCTTTGCAGAACCGGACTTATCAATAAGCCTGGTAGCTCAGTGAGTCAAGCCTGTTTTGCTTTTGTTTTGACTCAGTGGGCGAGCAGGTGATGTAGGGGGGGGGGGTGTTTCTTCTGGTAGGGTCGTCCTCTGTCTCATCATTCTGCTATATTCTGTCTATTGTCTTGTTTCTTACTAGCACAATGTCGCCATTAAGGCGTCGACATGATTTCTCCAAAATCGAAGGGTTAAAATTATATGAATGTATTTAATTTACGTAAACTTAAAAACTCTGAATACGAAACATGAATAAAGAAAATGTACTTTAATAGACAGTGAAGGGCGCAAAATGGCCGACCGTAAAAACTCAAACTCGGACTCAAAATTCTCGAACTCAAACTGAAACGCAATGCGCATAGTCTCTCTTGGGACTAGCGAAGCTGGTGACGCGCTGACGTTTGCCTTGTCTGGGTTTTAGTGTGAGGAGATGTGGTCAGTGGACTGTGGAGTTTAAACGGGACCTCGCCCACTGGCGAGACGAGACAAAATCTTGTCTCATTAATTCGTGCTCGTCACAGTGGGTCAGCTGGCGGAAAAAGTGTCCTCAGCACTGAGTCAGAAGAGATGAAAAATAATTTTCAAAAAAGAGAGACAGGCCTGTCTTAGGGCGCCACATGCCCATCTTTCACCGGTTTGACCAAATGCAATATCGAGGGAATAGCCATTATGGCCCAGCGTGTCCGGCCAAAGCTTTAGATTCATCCATCGATCAGTCGCACCACCTCCCACCATATGGCACGCCAAAAATGTCCATTGTCTGTTCACCACAGCTATTCGTCCACTCTCTCATTTCCCCCACAAGGGCTATTCTTCCACTCCCTAATTTCCCCCTCCCTCACTCCTTCATTCTCTCGCCCTCGCCTGCCTCCCATGCATGGGGCAGCTATAAGCTTATCATGATTTCCCCCTATAGATCTTCTAATCCCTTTTACTTTTGACAATTCAGTATGACAATAATTGACAGACCCTGGCAGACAGGTAGGCTGACCATTATGCAGAGGCGTCACTATGATTGTTTTCTAACGTGGGTGCTAAACCGTAAGAAAGCAAGATTGAAAGTAGCAAAAGTAATTACGTTCAATCATTGACTTTGGTTAGCAGTAGCATGCGAAATTGAAACTTTATTGGACAAAGTTTCATTTTCTCTAGGTATACACAGCAAAGGCGAAATGGGCTCACTTAACTTATACGGAGAGAGAGACAGACAGAGAGAGAGATAATTTTCGACGATCGGTTCCACGAGATATTAAAACTCAGGACATCTGACAAAATTGTGTCAGCACTTTTATACTATTCTCATTCCCCTGACAGGAGAAAATTTACTCAGTATAGATCGCAATAATGTTGAGAAATTTGTTGAATCAGTCAGAAGTGAATTAAACATTTGAGTGCTCTGAAACTAAACGCTTGTTCCCATGATGCGTGTTTTCTGCGCCTTTTTGATACACGTGTTTTTTTTCCCGAAAAGTATTATAGATCTATCTGAAAAAAATACTCATTCACGGGAACACCTACAATAAATATAGAAGGAGCGTTTTTTTTTTTTTTTTAGAAGACCTGCGTGTGTTTATTGAGTGAAAAAACGCGTAGAAAAATTAATGGGACCAGTGGCCGTATGCATAATCAATGCGTAAACTAAAGTAAATACGTTAACTGGTGTTAACACGAGAAATTGTATTCATTTCTTGCGTTAACACCAGTCAACGTATTTACTTTAGTTTACGCATTGATTATGCATACGGCCACAGGCCTGTACTTTCTAAGTTTTCTCCTTGAGTTATGCCAAAGTCGGCAAAGTCAAAATTGCTAACAGGTAGATTGAGATCTGATTCAGCGGGAAAAAATGTACTAGTGGTTATCTACCCAAGTCTGGACTCGTAGCTAAGTGCCCTAAGTAGCTAAGTATTGTTCTAATATTCTGCAAGTTTTGTGTTCGTTCAGTTGTGTTATTGGTTCAGTTTTCCATAATATTCTTCTTTAAGCCTCTTGATATTCCTTGAGGAACATAGCAGGGCCGCAACAACGCTCCTCCAACGCGCGCGGTTCTGGCAGGTTCTCCTCAGCTCGGTCCACGTCATTCCGACTGCCTTCATACTGTTACATTATTTTTGCTGACGGAGATCAGTAACTGTTGTCTTCCCTTTTCCTTTGTTTTATTGTATCGTTTGTGTATTATTTCCTACGCGAGGCTTTGCTACATACATCTCTTTTTTTGTTTGTTGACTGTATGTACCTTTGCATGACTTGTGTCCCCTTCCTATCTACGCCTCTGACAAGTGACCATTTGTGACCGGTTATTTGGTCAGCGCTGACCATGCCGTTGTCGCGCTATCGACAAGCAGGGCTGGGTATACGGGGGAAGGGGGCAGAAGCGGCGGTGGGTGGTGGAGGAGAAGAGGACACATGTCTGCAGAGGTGACATGGGGGCGGGTATGATCAAATATTTACACTTCGATTCAAGCCCTTAGCGATCAGTGGCACGTACAGGGAGACCCAGGCTACTGTGTTGAAATTTGCCGTTCGGATTTGCAGACGGAATGTGTACGTTTTACATTATACCGAATTTATTCTTAGTGAAATCTCTGTGATCATTTGTTTTTCTTTGTGTCTCTCTCGGTGTAAGAATGGTAAAAATGTTCATTTCCATGAGTAGAGAGAGACAATTTCTATATGTTTTTAAAGTCCAAGCGGTGTCTTCTCAGAATTTTTCTGGTGATTTTCATCTCTCTCTCTCTCTCTCTCTCTCTCTCTCTCTCTCTCTCTCTCTCTCTCTCTCTCTCTCTCTCTCTCTCTCTCCCCTCTCTCTCTCTCCCCTCTCTCTCTCTCCCCTCTCTCTCCCCTCTCTCTCTCTCCCCTCTCTCTCTTTCTTTGTAAGAATGATAGAGATTTTCATTTGACGTTGTGGATCTAAAGGCATTTCTGTATGTTTATGAATTCCAAGTTCGGACGCTATGGGACGGAGAATGGCTCTTCAACATAACGGAACAGCAGCACTTTGGGACATTTAAATTATTAGGTTATACTCAGATATGGTTCATCAGTGAATATGGATTTTAACACACTGTGTATGTAACATTGTGAATATTCCAGATAGTCGGGATCTTTGGTAAGTACTCGTTATTTATTTGCACTATGCTAACATAATGTCTCATTTTTCTTAGTTTTGAAAACTAAAAAAAAAAAAACATATGAACCGATTTTTCAAAGTGAAATAATTATCTATATTTTAGTGTCTGTTGTTTTTAAGTTTTCATTTCTGTGAGGGCTGATTGGTGCATCTGTTTCTGTTTATTTTGTTTTTATTTTTGTATATTTTGTGCAAAAAGTGGAGTTGGAACAAATAAGAACTAAGTTCACTATATGTCATCTGTTCATATTGCACTGTCAACTGTCATTCTCTTTCTCTTTTGTGTCACACTGTCGGTGCATCTTTTTTTTTTTTTTCCTTCCTCACTTTCTCTTCTTTGTTTCCCAGTTTGTGAATGACTTCAACCGTTTGTCATTCATTGTTTTTCCGTCGTTCTATCCCATCAAAATACGCCGACATGCAAAGACAATTTTTTCATAATTATATTTATCAGAAAATCGTGAAGTACTTCGAATAGCGTATGTACATGCTTTTGTTAATGTATTCGTCCGACTCACGTTGTTAACTACTTAGCTTTCATACTTAGACCTCTAATCAGTGAAACAGCAGGGTGTAGTACAGCCATTATTTGGTTGATGTACAGCAAGACAATAGCCCCAAACTCAACCATTATAACAGGACAGAACTCAACTCTCAGAACTAAAACCGCAATAGCCCTGATCCTGTGTCATTGAGTGTCTTTGAGATTTTCACGCGAGATATTTTCTGTAACTGAATACCCTTGACACACTAACTTTTCAAAGAGGGTGTGGGTTACAAAGGTGTTTCTGTACCCAGGGACACGGCAATGGTTCTTCACAGTAGGAAAATTTGGCAAATTCTGGGGGAAATACTCCTACGCACATTTAATGCATTCTGAAAGTACGAAGCCGTTTCCTTGCTTTGTTTTAAAAAAAAAAAATTGTTATTATTCCCCCGTGTGTGTGATAACTCATACCAGTGCTTACCACAATCTCCGCTGCTTAATTCCATTGATCCGAATCGCCTCATCAGTAGTGCCAGTTCAATGGAATCGAACCTAACAAAATGGTGTCTCAGAAATCGATAGTGAAAGTTAAACAATGTTACAATAGAAAGAGAAAGGGGAACCCCTTAATAATATTCTTTAAAAAGTCTGGGAAATACACGAATCTTTATTTCCATTGTGTGTGATATTGGTATATATAACAACTATACTTATTACATCAGTATGGAAATAAATGCAATGGATAATAATTGTAGTAGTCTGTGCCAGTGTTAAAACATCTACGAACCACGAGAAAGGCATGCTGAATTATGAATGTAGGAGGAAAACAGGTTTTAAAATGCTAAGAAGCGCTATGGTGTATTTGAACAGTATTGAGTGTCTTTAAAGATACATTGATTTAACAGGTGCGGAGGTTATAATAATGGTTACTTGATCAAGAAAAGTGGACAGCCCGTACATTCCTTCTTTGGGGCCAGCATAATACACTGTAGTACCTAGGCCAGGAGAGGTTGGGATGGGGATGGTTGGTGGTATAGAAAGCATACATGGAGGGAGAGAGGGGGTGCACGGAGAGCGAACGTTAGCTTTACATTTACGGAAATGAATTAAATAAGTTGTAAGACCATAATTACAAAAATCATGTTTCCAATGAACCAGTGACATAGTGTGTACTTTCATAGAGGGGGGGGGGGTGTTTGGACTTTGCATTTGTCATCTTATTTTGGGTTAGTTTTCAGCTTTGGGAGTTTTAATAAAAGCGTAACTAAAATTCTCATGGAGAAAAGTCCCTACTGTAAAATATGGCTATCTGCAATAATAGTTTTGAAAATACATGTACCGGCATGTTAAAGATGCGTCAAATAAACTTGTAGGTGGCTTTTTAAAAAATCGCCAAAATGGAGCATACACTTCTAAGAATGGCCCTGTAGGATCACATTCCAAAGCGTTATCAAAGTCGTTGGGGATTCTGTCATCCGTAATTGCGACCCGGATTAAGTTACTGTGGAGCTGCAGGTTGTAATTTTCCTGTATCTTGTTCGGTTGTTGTGTGCACACCTGCTGATGCAGTGGATGTTGTTGTGGTGAACACCTGCAGATGTGGTGGATGTTGTTGTTGTTGTTGCTGCCGACTGGGCCCGTCTCCGTGATTTCGAAAATTATTACCGTGGCAGCTGTGGGTGATTCATTCCAGTTATGTTACGGTAAACGTGATGTGCTGGTTGTCATCTACGATGATTTTTGCCTTTGTGCAAAGAGAGAGGTATAATAAACGATGTGGTCTTTATCATGTTCTGTGATTGATAGCCTATAAAAATTATGAACTTATCTAAGACCTTTTTAAGAGATTTTGAAATAAATTAATATCATGGGCAAAGTCACAAATTATATCTAAAGGTTTTGAATTTAAGTTTCAGTTTGGGTTTAACGGCGCCTGAGCATGGCGTAAAGAGCTCTTTCCTTTTTAGAGGCTGACTGCTCTGGACATCTGCACTCGCTGTCATTTATTTTAGTGTTTGTTCTTTCTTGTTGTTCCCACTTCTTCTCACTTCTTTCATCTGCTCCTATGAACTCTTCGAAGGACTTCTTATAATATTTAGAATTGAAAGGGCTCAAGTTCTATTCTATGTCAGGTGCAGCCATTTAAAAAAAAAAAACGCTTTTCAAAGCGCGTTGCTATGGAAATGTTTCTGGAATGGCATCAGCAATAGAGATGACTTCAAAATGAGGTCTAGTAGCTATATTTTTACTGTTTTTGTCTTCTTGAAGGCGGTAGGTGACACAAGTGCCAAACTTATAAAGAAAAGAAAAAGAACAACTCTTTCTACACAGGTCGCAGCACGTAAAAGTACTACATCACATGCGCGCAAGCACAGGTACTCATAGCGTAAGGATTACTGTTGTGTACATGCTGCCAAAGAATTACTACTCTATACGTTTTTTGATGCTACCCGCAAGTGAAATTGTAAATCACAATGCATAGGTCGTATTTCAGAGGAGACCGCTCGAAATCTGCTTCCCTCCAGAGGACAAAAGTAGGATTATGAAGACGGATTAGGAATTTTCCCCAAGAGAAACCCCTTCCCTTTTCTTCATTGACTGGACCGCCAGTTGCCCTTTTCATTCATGCTCAATTGACACTTTATGAACTTCAAGCGCGGCACTTATCAGACATTATTGCCACTTATACAAGCCTTTCACAATCACAGCTTATCGACACAGTCACCGCTGAAGAATGTCGCGGAGCGAGTGCACTGCTGGCTTTGGATCTCAAGAAAGTACAGTAAAGGTAAAAAAAAAAAAAGAACCTGTTTCTTTTCCATTTCTTTCAGCCAGTGAAAAATGGGAGTAATATCTTGTTAAACAGTGACCTAAATCCAGCATTCAATGTGTAATTGATGCTTATAGAAAAGTGCTAACTTTCTTCAAACCTACGATAGTCGCAAACTGAAATAACTCAAATAAAAATTGTATGCAAAGGAAAAGTACTTTTTTCTTGCACGATAAAAACTATTGGGTACCTGCTGTAGTATAATGTAAACAGTCCTATGGCAAAGTTGATAATTAGCGTACATTTTTTGAAATAACACGACCAATTTTATTTACAAAGCCAAGAAATGTGTAGGTCTATAATTTCACATGTCAGGGCCATGAAAGGCAAGGAATACAAAATAAACATTTGTCCTTGTTAATGGCATCCAAAAATTTCATGACTCAGTTTTTTATACTCGCCCCCCCCCCCCTTTCCCTCCCCAACAAATGGGACGTAAAAATGTTCAAGTCATCACTGAATACACAACAGCCGTCAGAATGATGCAGACTCTTGGAGGGTAGAAAACTGCACAAAAATGATTCACCCCGCAGACCTGCTGATTTTTATTTCAGAAAAGCATATTGTTCAGGAATGTTGCATGGCACGATGGTAAAGTCATGTTCTTACATTACATGTGAAACACAACACTGCGTCAGTTTGTTGTTTTTTTTTGTCAGGGGAAGGGGATACAAAAATGCATATTTAATGATGATAAATGCGTTTTTGTGAAGCCACTGCTGTGGTGGGGGTGGTGGTGGTGGTTTGGGATAGCAACAAAGGAGAACAGAAACTGAGAAGAATGTGCGTTTCAAATTTTGTAAAAATCTTATATAATTTCAGCGCTGGCACCCGGCTCTCGTTACTACGTCATGATTTTGTGGCATTTTCGACGATCGTAGTTGCTTTTTTAAATCACAAGAGGAAAAGGCGGCACAATAATAATTCTGTAGTAAAAAAGGGAGGGAGGGAAGAAGATAGTCAAAAGAAACAATGTCAGTCAAGCAAAAGTAGATTTAGCCGAAAAACAATGACAGCAAAGATTTCCAGTGTCCCCATACTGTTTTCAACATTGATTGTTACCAAGGTGCACGGCACACGTTCTAAAGAGCTTGGACCACAACTGCATATTTAATGCTCTCCTTTATTCCGTGGGTCATTCATTCTCTCCTCCCCCCAGGGGTCGGAGAATCTACATTAATGACAATGTGTACCCGGCGCACTCACCCAAACTTCCACTGACTAAGCCGCCGCCGCTAGGATTAAAGACTGTAGCACTTTAATACTGTCACTGACCCCCTCTGTCTTTTGTCAGGGGCGTTTCCTCATTGCCCGTAGTTCGCCTCTTCTTGGCTGAAATACATAATAACTAGACGACGTACCGGGCATTGCCCGGAATAAACAATCATGTGCTCTCTCTCTCTCTCTCTCTCTCTCTCTCTCTCTCTCTCTCTCTCTCTCTCTCTCTCTCTCTCTCTAAGCAAAATAATAAAAACTTCCGTGCACCCTCCGCGATATTTGAAATGAACATGTAAAATTTGGTTACTGTCGATGGCCTAATAAAAAAGCCTTTTGCCTTCAAAGGTGGAGAAAGTGCATAATATATAATAGAATGTATTTCAAAGTCCTTACTATCAGTATCACTATCAGTATCATCATCAGCACATTTACTCCCATCCTGGCGTCGATACCAGTACAGCAGCACCATTGCCACTGCAGACATAATTAGTTGGAAATATCCTCACCACCACCATCAAAATTTTCATTGCCACTTTACATTCGCCATCAACATCACTATCACTACCGCCAGCACCATCATCATCATCATCATCATCATCATCAACTCATCATCCATAACAGCACAAGTATCATCACCACCACCGTCACCACCACATTTTCATCATCACCACCTCCTTTATCGACATCAACATCACCGACATCAACTCCACTGCTTTCATCACCGCCACCATCACCATCATCCACACCACCACCACCACCATCACCGCCACCATCAACGCAAAACTACTACCACCGCCCCTACCGCCACCATTGTCACTACCACCTACTCCACGACCCCCATTTCGCCCCTGCACCGCTCCTAGCCCAAAGTGTCGTCCTTGAATAGCTTAACACACATTTCTCCCAAAATCCTCCACCCGTCCCATGGCCTCGCCTTCATTTCTCTACACTCTGTACCTATAGCCCCCCTGGGCTAAGATTGATGAGCCCCTCATTGTTCATGAATAATCTAGAACGGCATTTGCAATCCTATCTTTCAAGCTGGGCACTCAGGCGACAAAGGCTCTCTGAAACAACCTACCAAGTACGTCTTTACCCCTTACCTCCTAGTAGGCCTTGCTCCTACGCCTTGACTTTGTGGGAATTTCCATTCTCCAAGTGTTTCGTGGGATACCGAACTGCACTCGTTGATCTGTAGCAGATTTTGTTCTAGTGACGTAAGGTGGGCAGATTTGTTATCCGTCCCCTCCCCCCCCCTCCATACGTCACAAACCATGGGTGCCCTCCCCCTTTCCCGGTCCATGTTTTGTGTAATGGATTCAAATTTACGATGTGCTAACAAAATAAAATGTCTGTCTGTCTGTTTGCCCGTCTGTCTGCCCGCCTGGTTTTCTGTGTGTCTGTTTGCCTGCCTCTTTGTCTGTCTGTCTGTCTTTCTGTATGCCTGTTTAACCCAACCTGCCTAAGGTGCCTGTTTAAATTGCATGACTGCACCAGTATCCTTCTTCATATTGTGTATTATTTTATTGTCAATGTCTGTGCAGTATTTTTTAATATGTATATTTATGTTACATACATAAACCGAAAATTGTATTTTGAAAAAAAAATTGTATTTATCTATTTACTATAGATACAAATTAGGATTTGTACGGGAGGGCCTGAAAATCAAAACATAATAACATAGTTCAGTTTATATATTTGAGAAAAGTTTTCACAGAAACTATTGCTTAATATTTAAACTGCTTTTCATGTGCATAATATTTTGAACACCTAGGCACCTTCGATAAGGATTGTATTATTTCGAGTAAGACAGTTTTTTGTTTTTTTTACCTCTTTTAAAAATTACACCTCACATCCGCGTAGTTTCATTACATGACCAGCGATATATGGACAAACAGGAGGGTAAACATTAGTATATGCCTACCATTAGCATTTTTTTTTTTCGACTTACGCTAAATTTGTGTGTTAGACATTCTGGTCCATATTCTTGATGTGAAGCAGCAGGTTGATTGATTGTTGTTGATCGAGCAACGGATTGATGGACAAACTGATGAGATAATCAGTTTGTCTTCTTGTTATTTTTAGATTTACATTTTTATCATTGAGTACATCCCTGGTCTCGCAGTTGTCTTTGGATAAAGTATAATTTAATGTTGTTTACTATTAGAATGTAAATGATTATCATGTCCGAGCAAGACTGTCGTATCTTCGAGTTAAAAAAATTTACGAGTGATGAAGTGCACCATGTGACCAAAGTATTTTTTGTTAGCACAATGAGTTTTGGGAAAGTCTGAGGGTTTTGATTAGGGCTAGAATTAGGCTCAGCCACCTGGCCACAACAACTTTTTCATTGGGGAAATGGCTACAATCACTTTTGTGAAAACTGGCCGCAATTTGATAACAAAACTATTTTTGTTGTGAGCTGAGTAGCTCATGGCCCAGAAAGCTTCTGCGTAAAATGTTTAACTCACGAGTTTTATTTTAGATCCTCACGGGCAAAAGCGTTGAGGTCAGAAACAAATACAAAGAAAAAAATTTCAAAGTTCAACATCCAGGCCTGGCCTTATTCAGATCCAGCGCCAGAACCGCATTCAGACAATGTGATTGTGTTGTGAATGTCCTACTTCCGCTAGACTGCGCTAATTTATTTGACCGACCCCACGCTTGTATTCTTTAGACTTTGTGTTTCTCAAAGTTTTTATTGTTTGTTTTTTTCCTTTGTTGTGGTGACCCAGCTAACACCTCCGGCAAAAAAAAAAAAAAAGATCAGCCGGGGCTCACACCGCACATTGATGTTATAAATTAAACATTACTTTGATGTAACGAAGTGGTGTTTTCTGAGACACCAAGGATATGACAATAAAATCCTACAGTAAATCCTTTTTAAAAGTATGGTGTCTTTGTGACCCCAGGACTTACGGGAAGGAATAGTAAAAATGCGTGTGCGTTGGTGAGCTAGCATGTGCATATTTTAAATTCTTAAAACTATGGGAAGATGGCCATTGACGTCATTGAGGAATACCTGGAATTTCGAGAAAAAAATTCCAGAAATAAGATAATTACAAACGTTTTTAATTGCTACCGGGTCCATTAGACCCACGACCTACCATAATAAACAAGAAAACTTTAGAATCATAATAATATCAGGTATTGACCCAACTCTTAGGCAAACATCGTTTTAGACGGATGCCGAATCTTCATCCCGCTTTATCCTCAAAATGTGGTATATTATTAATTATGACTTCTCTCAGAAATGCATTAGACAGACTACAAAATTACATAAAAGAAACTCTCCGACACTTACAGATATTGTAGAGAGCTGCTTATTCTGCATAAACCAAACCGCCGTCCAATACTGTAATATCGTACATAATTATATTCAAGGAAATAGTCATTTACACAGAGCCAGAACCTTGACAACAAAGCGCCTCTTTTGAAACATTATCATCTGCATTTTCAAATATTCTGTCACTGCCATTAACTTCTTTTATGATAAAAAGATAAAAATCACTTTCACAGAGTAGATGGTACACACATCTAACGCATCATTACATAAACATACCATAACTCACTATCAGGATTATTACGCAAAACAACATGGCATGGAACTTTAGTAAAATATGGCACACATCTAGCAATATTGACTTGAGGCGAATTGCCGCGGGCTAAAACGATCCTCGACGTATCTTTCAGTGTCTACAAAGACATTGCTTTTAACTATCTAGTAATTTATGTTGATTTTAACGATTATATCTCTTCCGTGAATATAAACTTGCATATTTTAGCAGTTAAGATTTCGTTGATAAACCGTGCCTGGCACAGTCTAGGGGTTAACGCAGTAATGTGCCGTCCCAGCCAGCATTCCTACGCCAATAGAGCGCGTAAAGTTGACGTCAAGTTTGCTCATAGGAATGACGTTCCTATGTAGGTCCGCTGGTTACGACATCGCGCCGACGTCTGTTGATGTAGTCATTCTGCCCATACGGTACTCTTACCGACCCTATGGAAATCTACGTCTGGTTGGCTTAGGGATGTTGGCTGGGGTAAAATGCAAATGCTGAATGCTCATTAAGGATGGGAATCTTTTGATGTCGGGAAATTCAGTATTACACCGGGAGTTCTTAAATCTCGAGTCAAATTTTAATTTCAGTAAGACTTTGCCTAATTACAAATGTCACAAAACTCCGGCCCAGCCAGAATATCCCTTTGCCAGTCCATAATATATCCGAAGGGTTAGCAAGATTACCTTAGGAGTGGGTTCCTTACATTAATCTGACGTCGGCTCGATGTCGCAAGCAGCGGATCTATGTAGAGAACGATGTTATTCCTATGAGCTATCTTGTCGACAATTATGCGCGTTGGATATTGTCACGATCACGTGCGTGAAGATGGTCACGACCACGTGTGTGATGAGTACCTAACTTATTTACCTTTTAAACCCAGCTAACAAGCCAAGCAAGCAGACCAGCGATCAACGGACACATGGAGTGAGATTTAAATTAAACGATATTTAATTATAAATGCATGACAAAACTTATGTCAAAACATTCAACTCATGATAATCACATACATAATCACAAAAACAGAGATACTTCAAATTTACTTTTGGGGATCATGGCTATTATCTATTCCCCGTTTCACATCTAGATCTAATCCCTCTGTCTATAAACTTAACTACGTATACTTAATAGTCTCTGTCAACAGCTGCCCTCCTCGTTGATGCAGTTTCACTTCTCCAGAGTTCACACAATCCTTTCTAGATCTTTCATTTCGACGATAAAAGGGGAAACAGACGTCCCTGGCTTCACACAAATAAGAACACACAGTTCACACCCGCCATCGTAGATTACTAGCTCCTTGAGGGGTTATCAGCCCGTCCTCAAAGACTCTTCTTCTGCAAACACACACAGCACACCGACGGTTCACACCCGCCATCGCAAATCACGAGCTTCTGATGGGTTCCCATCCTATCATCAGAACTCCTCAACTTCTGGTCCCCATGGCACGACCTTCCACTTGTCGCCCGGACCGATTAAATTCTTCTTATTGGGAAATACATGTGAACATCATGGATCCCTCACACACCTAACACTTCTGGTCCCCACTGGCACGACCTTCCACTTGTCGCCCGGACCGATAAATTCTGCGTCTTCCTTTTAGGAATGAATAACTTGGGAACCGCATAGATTCCTCACATACATAACACTCCTGGTCCCCATGGCACGACCTTCCACTTGTCGCCCGGACCACTTCTCTCTCCGTCTTCCTCTAGGACTGAATAACTTGGGAACTTTCATAGATTCCTCACATACATGACACCCCTGGTCCCCATGGCACGACCTTCCACCTGTCGCCCGGACCACTTCTCGCTGCGTCTTCCTTTGGGAACGAATAATTTGGGAACCACGTGTGTCGAGCTTCTCCTCTACTTATACTCCCGAGGTTTTTGCACACGCGACTAGTTTAAAGCGAGTCGTGTGTATCTATCCACGCTCGTCAACAATGTTAAAAACCGTGTTTTCCCCTGCTAAGCTCACCCCCCTTAGACTCGTGGCGTACAAGGCCACCGACCTTCCTCGTGATAGTAATCTTTCATGCTAGTCAACAACTTTAAAAAAACTCCCCTTCTCCCCTACTAAGTTTACCCCCTCTATACTCGTGGCGTACAAGGTCATCAACCTTAATCGTGACAATATCCGTCAGGTTGCCGGCTGGACGTTCTTGTATTTCTGATTCTACTTGAAGAACTGAAAATGAAGTCGTTCTCGGTAATGAAGTGACCGTGTGTGACTAATGGCCCTTCCAAGGAGATTAGGCCTTCAGAGTGTCGGTATGGGTCTTTCGCTTCAAAATCTTTGAAAAGCGAAGGTGCCAAAAACAAAACAAAACAAAACAAAACGGAAATCATTTTTCTCAAAAGTATGAATTTAGTGCTTGGTACGTTTTTGGTTTTAACTTCGTCGTACGTTACATCAGAACAAGCGCCTGATCTGTAACTTGTATCCATCGCAGACTTCAAATGGCACGTATTTCCATCATGGAGACGAAGTGCACGTAGGTCAGCCCCAAGATTTAGTGACCGTTAAAATGTCTTCATTCATCTGCCTGTCCATCCATCAATCCGTCTTTTTTTTTTTTTTTTTCCACAAACAAAAGGGCAGAACATGACTAATGACAGACAAAATTGAGCCCTTTCACTACCAGACACAACTTCACTGGGGAAGCTGTAGACAATCAAGGGACGCAATCATGCTTAGGTTGTACGTACTTTAATGTAATGAGTTATTTCCCCTGGAAACAGGTTGTTGCGTCTCGTTGTTTTTTGTCCCCACGATAATTGGCCCTGTCATTTTTCCGAATTACCAGTTAATCGGGACCAAAGCATGATAAACTATTCACGCTTTGCATAATCTCCTGCATATATTATATAGGTGGTCCTCTTCGGCTTTTGGGTCGTCAAACTTTCCTGCTTATATGTTTCGTACCGTACCAACTTTAAGCTTTGCAGTGTGACTCCTAACTGCACAAATTAGGTTTGTAGCAAATAAAAAACAATGTTACATACGTGCTACTTCTGTTTATTTGACTCATTGCAAAATAAGAACAGCCCAAATCTACCTGCCAAAGTACAGTTTTTAAACTGCATATAGCCATTTAAATGTGCAAAGCTGAATACTACTCAATGAAGGAAAGTTGTTCGTCACATCGAAGTTGTATGATATGTCATGTGTACACATTTCTTTCTTTTGTTTCAGTTTATTAGAATTAGTGCCCTTGATTTAACAATGGCCATTGTTTTTGTCAGTGTGCACACGAAAAGTCGGACGCAAACTCATTAATATCGACCATAATACGCCTTAGCCCACACCAATACCGATTTTCAGCCTAATTTCTTTATTATTGGTGAAGATGCGACTGTTGGAACAGCCACATGCACTTTTATAGCATGTAATTATCTAAATAGATCCACGAAATAACAGTGTGCACACACGGACAACAAAAACCCTCGAAAAGAAAAAAAACTGATTTAAAGTGAAAAAAAAACGATCTTCACATTTTTATTGCCCAAAATGGAATAGTAAATTCTTTATCTTTATGAAATTATATGTGTTTTAAACCTCTAAGATACCATTATTGGTCACAATTTAATTGACAGTTCATAACAGGGTACAAACACAGGTAGATTTGGGCTGTTCTTATTTTGCACTGGCTCATTTGAGAAATTTTTGTCTCGTTTTCGCAAAGCACAATTTTAAAAGAAGTTTCGTTCAGTGCTGACCGATGCGTGCACTGCCCCACTTTTTATTGGTGCGCAAAGTTTGAGATTGGATTTTACGGCGCGTCGTCACGGCCGCGGCCACTTTGGGCCTTTTGCAGTTTATGTAGAGTACTTTATTTATATTTGGTATTCAGAACTTCAGTTTAAATTTCACAAAAATAGAATTAAATAGTCGCATAATAATATAGACTTTATTAAATTGGTAAATAATTCTCAAAAATTGTTCTGTATAGATTTGAAAAGAATTTTGTAAATGTGTATACAAAGTCATGTAAAAGTTTTTAAATCAAGTTGTAGAGATCTTTCGAGGTGCAAATGCACAATGCAGAGATCCTCCGAAAATATAGACCTCTACACAAAATTTAGAGATCTTAGTGTCTTTCAGAAAGGACAAGATGCGCTGCGGGTCCTCGCCCTGTACACATAAGCTTGTTAGCATAACGTCATTCAGTATGTATCCTTATCTGTGTTTTTCTGCATATATTTTCAAATTCCTTGTGTTCAGCTCCACCCCTGGCCAATTGTCTGTCTTTTTGTCTGTCTGTCTGACAACCCATGCACGAAACAAAAACCCTGTCTGACAGTTTTCTGTCGTAAAAATTCCCGATCTCTAAGTCTGTTTACAGAAACAACAAACTTGACGTCTTGTACAAACAGGTTAGTTCTCGTCCAAACATCCCAGATAACGGAGGACGTGTTAAAAGTGAGACGCACTGAGATTTTCAGTGCGAAGTGCGAACGCCCTGGTCTGTGTGTGCCCGTATACACGTATGAAGTGTGTCTTTATGTACATTATTGTACTTTGCAGGTATTGTGTTTATATGCGTACGTATGGGAGTTTGTATTGGTCACGGGTGCTGCAAGTCTTGAAGAGGGGGTGGGTATTCCAAAAGGGTGTGGAAAACAGGGGTAGGGCTGGGTATATCACAGAGATGAGGCAACGCCAGTTTGATTTTTATTTCTTGAGAGGAACTTTTTATTCTGCGTGTTCGTGGCCTTAGTTCTTATTTGTTCTATCTCCATTTGCTGTAAGAACTGGAGAGTTTTTAGTCTGCAGAAGATCTGAAACAAATGCACACCTTGACACTAACTTGTTCAAAATGCCCTGTGGCACTTATCAAGCTGTTTCACAGTTCCGACTTAATTCTAACTGCTTATCATAATACTAAAGCCGCCAAGGTTTAACCTCGAATTGTGCAATAAAGTGGAGTTGGAGCAAACAAGAACTGAGATCGCGAATAATGAAAAATTGGTGTGTGTATGTTTGCGTATGTGTGTATCTACATATCTTTTTATCTAGCTGTCATGTGTCTCAAGCATGCGTAATTGTCTGTGTGTGTAGGGGTGCGTGCGCATAAACGCGTGTTTGTTTATACATGTCAAATTTTGATAAGTGCATTAAAATTTGTCAAAGTACGGAATTAGCTTCTCAAAGATGGGAGATGGGGGAAAAATAAATTAAAAAGGTATTTTCCCATTTTGGGACAGGGTATATTTTTTTTATACCTTTTAGCAGATTAACTTGTCTGTCCCAGAGTGCTTTGTGAAATATTATACATCTGCTATAAAGGGATCGGTGTTAAGGTAAAAAGGGGGGGGGGGATGAAATAGTTTGCTAGGCATGGCATTAATGTTGTGATAACAGACTTCATTTCTATTACAATACTACATGAATGGTCACGAGAGACGGAAGAAAACTGGGTTTAATTGATTGGCTGGTTTTTTTGTATCCATTGCATGATAGCTTTTTTTGTAGAGCGATCGCGGTTTAAGAGTAGGTATTGGGTTCGAGAGCTTTCAGTCCGTTTCTATTATTTGTTTGTTGTTTTAATTTCTCTCTTCCCCCCCCCTCCCGTCTTTCTATCTGTCTGTCTGTCTGTCTCTCTCTCTCTCACTCTCCCTGCCTCTGCCTGTCTGTCTGTCTGTCTGTCTCTCCCATTCTTTCCCTTATTCTCTCTAACCTTTCCATGTCTGTCTGTCTGTGTTTATGTCTCTCTTGCTCTCCCAGCCCCTTCTTTGTATATTCCTTTCCCTCTCTCACTCTCTTTATCTTTCACTCCCAATCCCTTCTCCGTGTGTGTGTGTGTGTGTGTGTGTGTGTCTCTCTCTCTCTCTATCTCTTGTTCTCCCTGCCCATTCTCTGTCTGTCTGTCTGTCTGTCTGTCTGTGTATCTGTCTTTCCACCTCTTGCTCTCCCTGCCCCTTCTCCTTCTCTGTCTGTCTTCTCTTTCTTTCTTTCTTTAACTGTCCCTACCAATTCTCTTTTTTTTTCTCTTCTTACTTTCTCTCACTCCCCCTGGCCTGTCGTTCTCCCCCCCCCCCCCAAAAAAAATCGCTCTCCCGCTCCACTTTCTCACACTCCCAATTTCAAAAGTTATTTAAAGCCTCGTGGGATTTACCTCCTGCCAACTCTCGACCATGTAAAATCAGATAAAATCTGAACAAATTATTGAACTAGCGGAGCAGAACTTCATACGTCGACGCAGAACATTGAAACCGGAGAACCTTGAAGATCTAGACCCTGTTGACACCCTCGAACCAGAACCTACAACACACCTGGTATATTTCGTACTTCATGTTTTACACCAGAAACTGCGACTATAATTATTTTGGAAGTATGCACCGCCATTAAAATTTTCCTCTCGATAATTCCCATGCTACTGGAGCACCATTATGTTTCTTTCTTTCGACATGAATGTTCCATAAATTATTGGTTAGTACATGGCGTACAATATCATGAATTTCTGTCACACAGTTGACGTCTCTCATCTCACCCACGGCCTGTCCCGTCGCGACCTTAAATGTACTTTGTTCCAACTCCACTTTTTGCACAACTGAGAAATTCGATGTTAAACGTTTGCAGCCTTGGTGTTATGATATGGAGTTAGAATAAATCGGAACTGTGAAACAGCTTGGTAAGTGCCACAACGCAATTTAAACAACAATTGTCAGATTGTTTATTTATTATACCTCTTGTACACACTAAAAGATCTCCAGCTTTTCAGAAAATGGAGATGCAACAAACAAGAACTAAAGTTGCGCCACAATTTTTTTTTCTGTCCATAAAGCCAGATCTGCACATATTTTCCCATCGGGGTGGGGGGGGGGGGGGGACTTTTTAGGATTTTCAAAAAGCGTTGCCAGATTAGCTTCTTGAAAGAACCTTTGCAAGGCGGGGGATGTCTCCTCTTGCTAACTGTAATGATATCTGTTTGAAAACTCATTAAGCACCGTTATAACCTGTTTTGTGCTGTATTCACCGCCCGCCCCCCAACCCTTTACGTGGCCCACATACTGATAACAAAAAAGAGCTTTTATCCAGCAGTGTAGTTCTAAGGGCCAACTTTTCGACACTGTGCAAACAAACTAATATCTCCCTCCTCTCGTAACAGCCTCGGGTAAAGGGAAGGGATAAATAAAGAGGCGAAGGAATGCCTGGAATCTTGATTGTGCTCGTATCGAATTCCTGATTTGAATAAGAAAGGGAGGTAGAGGAGGAGAAGGGGCGACGAGGGTGGGGGAGGGGTTTAAAAGCTTAAGACAAAAAAAAACATCTAGTGTGAGAAATGGAGGGTGGGATAGAGATAGAAAAATGTTAAGGAAAACAAAAGGGACAGAAGGGAATAAGAAGAGAGAGAGAGAGGAAAGATGGGGGGGGGGGGGGGGAGAGAGAAGAAAGATGGGGGGGGGGGGCAGAGAGAGAGAGATATCTCAAGAAAATAATATAGTTTTTAGAATTATGTTTTGGTGAAAGAAACTTGGCCGTGTAAGGAGTCTATTAAATAAATCTAGGTCTCCTTTTTTTTTCTTCCTAATTTGGATAGAGACTTTACACGCATTTTTCTCACAAAAGCACACTCGTGCATGCCTGCACACACGGCCACTGAAGAGAGGCATTAGCAAGATACAAACAGTAGATATCAAAAATGCAAAAGTGATCTGGTTTACTATAAATAGAACATAATATTTGCATGGAGCCAAAAATTTTGATTGTAGAGAAAGCAAAAGATGAAAAGAGGTGGGGAGGTGGGTGGCAGATTTTTTAAAATAATAAATGAAGGAAAGAAAAATTAATAGAAACGTCTTGTCCGTGACACGGGATTTCCATGGTTTTGTAATTCGATCATGCTCGAAACAGTGAAATTCTATTCTCGCTATTTGCCAGTCAGGACAAGCGGCCGTTTGTTGTCAAACCCTTGAAACTTTAATGTTCCTGTATATAGATTTTATCTTTGTTTTGCTAAGCGTTTTTTGCTGTTCATTGCGTTTATTTGGACAACCACAAAAGAATTGTGAAGAAAATCTCTTGTGAAGTTTACGGTATCCCGTAGGTTTTATAATCCTTTTGCATATCATGTTCTCGTAGGATAAACTACACTGATAAAACAGGACTGCTTTGTCGAGCACGCGGTATTAAAATAATTTTACGCTTCTAATATTGGCTTTTCTTCAGGCAAAGAGCATGTCTTGTAGAGGGGAAGTCACTATTGGTCGATTTGCACCGCGAGATAGGGGGAAGGCCACGCGAAACTACTGTAAGCCACGAGCGGAAAGTAGGTCACGGCGGTAAACAGTACCCGTTTGTACATTTCCGCTGGGAGTAAGAGCTTACACACGGCTTTGAATACTTTCAATCAACCCCAAAAATGTGAACAGGCCACAGAGAGGCTGTCTTAACATCGTTATGGGCCTCTCGGCACAGCAATAGGCTGCGGCCCGCCCCTACGCAAACTGGAATAGGGCCTTAAACCCCTGGGGCCACTGAGCAACTGCCCCATGGGCCATGCCTTAAGACAGCTCTGAACTACAATAAATAGATACGCACAATGCTTTGGGTGAAAACGGTCCTTTTCAAGTTTTGTTACCCCCTTGACCTAGTTCCGCGATTTTGGTAGAAATGATTAAAAATTTGTCTCTACAACTATGTAGTGACTCTCTACTGCTTAACTCAGTCGGTGCACATTTCTGTGACAGCTCAAGGTCCTGGCCCAACCATGGAATCAGACACCGTCGTCCGACTCGGGTACTGGTGTTTTGATGATTAAATTTAGGTGGTGTTGAGGTACTTCTACTTTCCTATGACTCAATGGTGGGATCTGTGGTCTCACAACGTGGCGTCGCGATAATAATTATGAATCGTTTTGAAATTATAAGCAGAGATGTTTTTGTAACGTAGTTGTCTGTACACTTGAGGAATCTCACTCTCGCCAAAGCTTTGAATATAATGCTCTCTTGTAAAAAATAAAGTGCTCTCTTGTTAAAAAAAAAAAAGGAAAATTGTTGATACCCCATTACGTCAGCTGACATGACGACATGATGGTGCAAAGGACCCAACTTTACTTGAAATAATATATTCCCTATCATAAATCCGTTTTAATTAATGCAATTATACATAATAATAAGTTATGCACTCGCTCCCTTAATCGATCAAACAAATAGAATTTCTATGAGAGAATTGATGGATTATTTAGCAAAGTGAAATTGAGTTATACTCTGAACTTGTGCGAATAGTCTTGGGCTCAAACTACCACTTGCCTTAACAGTTATGTTTTGCACTTAAAAGGCGCAAGTGGTTTAACACAAGGATCCGAAAACTACTTTTCACAAATATCAGTAGTTGTGTAGAGATCGGGTTTTGATTACAATTTGCATCCAGCGCTTAAAGATCTGTGACGGAGCGCTTGAGCCTGGTGGGAAGTTACTGTCGATGATTATCATGCAACCATTGGGTATGATGAGCAGATAGAGGATATCATGATAAACCAGTTATGGTACAGACATAAGATATCAGAAGAGAAGATCAGACGAACACTGAGATGGGTTTTGTTATGATAAGTAAATGGCCTCGCATGGTCAGATTGTTGTTACGGTGGATTGGTCCATGGATGGCTGAATGGATGAATTGATGGATGGGGGGAAGGGGGATGGGTGGATGGATGGGTGAAAGGGTGGATGGATGGACGGATTGACGGATGTACGGATGAATGGATGGATGGATGTTTCATTCACTTTAAACGTAAGCACTGCAGGAAAGTAAAAAGTACGTCATTACGCAGTCTCTGGCCCCCAAATAAAATTGTGTAATTCAACACGTCATTCATTCTCGTGTAAATCACGTCACATCCGAACGTCACAATGACATGATATTGACCGAATCTGTGGCGTCTTGACATAGTGACGGTAACCTCAAGGCTCATGACCTCATAAGAGAGCAACATATAGTAAAGTCATTGTCTGTGGCGCTTATTTGACGTCACGAATGACGTTTTGATGTGTCACACAAGCAAAGCAATGCCCCTAGGCATATGGTTGAGTTCCGTACACCGAAGAATGAATGACACGAAGCTATGTCAAAATATACATGTATTTCCTTTCGTGCTTTGAGAATCAGGATACGGAGTGACCATCCGCCGCTAATTGGTTAAGTGGTGTTTATTTTGGAAAAATTTCTTCACAATTATACAGGGTCCGCAGTAGCGTAGTGGTTAGCGTCTTCACCTGTCTATTGGGTGACTGTGGTTCGATTCTCATGCAGTTTTTTGTTTGTTTGTTTTTTTGTAGTAAAGGTCCTTTTTTTTTATACATGTATATATTAGGAATCAATCTGTTTAATATTTTTTTCACCCAACAACAATAATAGGGAATAAAATAAATCCCGTTTTTTGTATAATTTTAGTGAACACCAATACTGGCGGATAAACATGGGCCGATAATGTTAGCGCATAAACCTGGGGTAGTATCTCCGGATAATGTTGGCGGCTAATGGCAGCCTTGGGAATAACCATGATATATACTAGGCGGGGTCTTGCAACAAACTTTTAAAGGGCTGTAAGTTTTGAACCACTGGAGATGATTGAATGAAATACAAAAGCTTTGTCATCTTTAATTCAAGTTCTATTGATCCCATAAATGAACTAGATCTAAGTGAACATTTCAGGCACGATAGAAACGACAGGCTGAAACCTCATATTGATACAGTGCTGTTCTGAACCGTGTTGTTTGGTTGTCCCAGACAGGACATCAAATCATTAGGATTATGAAATATTTTTATTTCACGGGAACAATCTTTGTTTATTTTAATGTTTAAAACTTTGAATTAACCTAATTCGTGAAAAATATTAAAGCCATGTAAAATTTCTAGTAAGACTTATGCGGCTAATATAGATTAGATTTTTTTTTTCAAAAATGAACTCAGGGCAGTGTGTCCCATACAGAAAACAAATCAAATTGTACAAAGTGAAACTTCCAGCATCCCGAAAAAAAAAATTTAGGCATTCGGTTAAGTCCCCAGCAGGCTGATGACGCATCCGGGGTCCTTGTTCAGGATTTAGGGGACCGCTTCTATAATATAAGGATGACATCAGCCAGGTAGTGGCCACAGGTAAAGACCACATTGGGCCGATCATTATCAAGAGCTAGCTGACCAGTGGTCAGTAGAGTAGCCCAGCAACCTGCCGAAAATCTGTCCCTGGTCAGTTTAATTGGTCAAGCCACCACGTGTCTCTTGTCGCTACTGACATTATATTTGTCCTTTAGTCCATGTCTCCTCCTCCCCCCCCCCCCAATGATGTTATTTCCGACCAAAATCCCGACAGTTTTGGCCACTGTTCCTCGGATGAGGCAGGAAATCCCTGTTTTGTTGATGTGACTCATGGCAAACTGCGCAATGTTACGCTTTAACCTCGTGTGTACCAGGGGTCCGTTTTGTTTGATGAAGATATCAAACCGTCCCAGGGCTGTAAACACGGCATTCCTTCGATGAACGAACGTTATTTTCCACTTTCTCCACTCGACATATTGATCCCTCTCTGGAGACCACTTTATGATAATTAGCTGTGATTAAGCCACAGAGTGCTAGTTGCTTAATACAAACAACATACTGCATTAACACAAAGTGTCTGTGTGTTTCACAAAGCACCCATGGTTTTGCAAAAAGAGCCTACAATATTTTGCACATGATGATAATATTAAGCTCTGAGTGTGCCATACAATGCTGGTTGTTAAACACACACACAAAAAAAAAAAAATGCCGACGGTACTGGGCGCGAATCCCGGTCGGTGCAGACATGTTGGAATTTGGGGATTTTTGTCATATTTTCCTGTTCCTGATCCTGTGGTAGGCTCGAGCATTTAGTCTTCTCGGATAAGGACGAAAACTCGGAGGGCCCGTGTGCACGTTGGGAGTAAGAAATCGAAAAGAGCAGGCCGAACAGGCCGCTGGCCGGGCAAAATTAAATAAAACTTATCCCTACCCCTTTGGTCGTCGACGTATCTGGTCCAGTTGTAACTGGGCTGCAATGGCACTAAGGCAAATTTCCCAAATGGAATTGTAGAAGTTTACAAAATACAAATGATTTTAACACAAGGACACGTTTGTTGTTGTTTTTTTCACAAAGTGCCAAGAGTAATGCAAAAAGAGCCATTGTTTTTTGCACAGCAAATAATGCTGTGGAACAATGAAAAGCATAATTTGGGATTTGCACATAGAGAAACTGTTCAATTGATTCTGAAACAGGGGGCACTTGGTCGAAAGGGAGAGATTTCAGTTGCAGCCTAGCTTACTTTCATTGCCTTTTTCACTCCATTCCCTATATCGAGTCGCAATGGTGGAAAAGTGGCTCTGGCATCAGTGCAGGAAAATGACTGTGCATGTCTGAAAAAGAACAAAACGGACAACAGCCACTTTTAGGATTGAAGTTTTCTGGCGTGTGTTCCACATTCGAAACTCCAAGAAACTGCAAGAAATAATGATTGATCTTGATTGTTGTATCAGTGTTTTGTTTGTTGTTTTTTCATATTTTTTTCATTAGTACGTATACCTTACTAAAAAACAAGTTCAAAGTAAGGCAAGTCAGATCTGAGTATTGGGGGAGGGGGGGGGGGGGCGCAGCAGTTGTCCCAAACTTTGGGTTAGGAGACGGGAGAACATCAATGGTGTAACTAAGCTGGGGCCAGGTGCCAAATGCACCAAATTTTGGCCAGATATTTCTGTATGAGAATTCGGCCTGAATTTTTAAGACAACAGTTTTTAAGGGGTGCCTTTCAGTTTAAAATTACATGACCATATAGATTTTATACGGGGATCTGGTGAGGAGTATTAAAAGAGTGAAAAAAAAGAGACCAAAGTTTTGCTATGATCAAAAATCCAGAGCTGAATATTTTGGCTTATTGAAAACTTCATTTTCTTGAGAAACCGAAAGTTCACCGACCCGTCTGGTGATCGTGGAAAGACAGACTAGGGCTGGTGAGGGAAGACCGGGGCACTTGTACCTTGTTGAACTCCCAGTTTTCATGTTCATTTACATATTTATTAGCGGATTAAAAAAAAAAAAGAAAAGAAATATGGGGCACCCCAATGGCGCCAAGGATCTATTAAAAACAAATTCAGGACAGCCAAGCAATATTTATGAAAGACCAAGAAAATATTACTTGTCAGAAATTCTCTATAATATAGCGCGTGTTGTCCTTTATTTACGTAACATTTTTGTCGTTCTACTGCAACACGACGAAACAGCGAATACTTGGAAAAAATTTGTCCTGAGAGAACGAGACAAAAAAAATTCTCTGTGTACGGTACAGACCACGACGCCACGACGCTTTTCATTTCCCCCACCTGAAAGACAGTGACAATCATAATAATAAATAATATTTTCGCCCCTTTACAAAACGTTTCCGGAGCTGAAAAGAAATTTTAAAATCACGACATAAAAACATGTTCAAACGTGTCTTCAGTTTGGTGTTGGGAATCCCAATATACATTACCATATCAAAAAGAGACATTTTTTGGTGCTTCTCAAGCGAGCTCAGACAGACATCCTATTGGGAAATAGTTTCATTTTTTAAGGCACAGTTACGAAAGTTTAAATTCTCTAACAACAACAACAAAAAATGCTATGAGAAACGATTTCTTGGCCTTGATGTCATGCCACGTCCTGTTGATTCAAGCCAGTGCAGTCTTGGGTTAGTTGTATGTTTGCGTTTCTGTCTCTAAATAAGTCACCGGGTCAAATTGTAATTAAGTTGGATTTTGTCTTGCGATGTCACATTGAAAATCGTTTTTTAAAGGCATAATATGCATGAAAAATAGTTCATACCTACAATAAGATCCCCGAGGAATAATAATGAAGCAAAATCTCAGTTTTGCCCGAAATCACACTTCACTGATAAAAGTACTGTTTGTTGGTGTTTTTTTTTTTTTTTTTCGCCCGGTCCTTGTGTTTAAATTCTGAGTTGGAGAAATTGGGACATGTTATTTGAGGTCTTTATTTTAGGAGGTTCGCTGCCCTTGGCATTTACACCTCACTTTACTTGTTTTATTATTTCTTGTTCTGGCGGGGGGGGGGGGGGATGATATGGATAAATTTTAATCTATTAATTTCAATTTTGCCTGGGCAGCGGCCTTTCGGCCTGCTCTTTACGATTTCCAACTGCCAAGGTATCTTTAACGTGCGCAACGTGCACACGGGCCCTCCGAATTTTTTCGTCCTTATCCGAGAAGACTAGGTACTCGATCCTACCCCCCAATAGGACCAGGGACTTGAAAATATGAGAAAAATCCAATTTGGGACATGTATAAATTGTTCAGTTATTTGTATATTACACTCCTTGACCTCTGATCAGGTATGTTTCCCGCGTGGCATTCGAGAACATTTTCCCCTCTTTACAGGGCATACTACAGAACTTCAAGAGGAGTAATTGATAGAAGTCTAGAAAAATACCGTACTGCAAGGTTCTAATGAAGAAATTTGAAAACGTAGTTTGTAGGCATTACTTTCGATTAACAAAGTCCCGTTCCCTTTGCAAATCAGAACAAATGTACAAGTGGTCTAACTGCGTGGGGACAAGGTGGTCTAGAGGCAAGGTGCTCGCCTCTCATGCCAAGGGTCCCGGGTTCTAAACCCGGGCAGTGCAGGCATGTTGGAAAGTGGATTTTTCTCATATTTTCAAGTCCCTGGTCCTATTGGGGGGTAGGATCGAGTAGTTCTTGGAAATTGGATTTTTCTCATATTTTCAAGTCCCTGGTCCTATTGGGGGGTAGGATCGAGTACCTAGTCTTCTCGGATAAGGACGAAAAAATTCGGAGGGCCCGTGTGCACGTTGCGCACGTTAAAGATACCTTGGCAGTTGGAAATCGTAAAGAGCAGGCCGAAAAGCCGCTGCCCGGGCAAAATTGAAATTAATAGATTAAAATTTATCCATATCATCCCCCCCCCCCCCCCCGCCAGAACAAGAAATAATAAAACAAGTAAAGTGAGGTGTAAATGCCAAGGGCAGCGAACCTCCTAAAATAAAGACCTCAAATCGTGGTCTAACTGCGTGGTGGCCAAAATGGAAACATTTTGCCCTATGACTCTAGGTAGTTCACATGCCCACGTTGTTACTTCTAGCGAACCGGACAAAGAACAGCCGTTTAATACGTGGGTTTTCCCCCGCCGGCTTTGAAGCTTGTTGTTATAACTGGATCATGTCGTTCGAATCTACACTGGGAGAGAGTTTGTAACTCTCAGATTTCGTACAACGGTCCATTATTGAGGCTGATTTTGAAAGTAATTCGTCACTGCTCTTTGTGGTTGGCAGTAAACTAAATTCTGTTACAAATTAAGAAAATCTTCACAATTTCTTGCAATGAAATCAAAACATCTTTGAGTTTTACATCATTGCTTTTTTTTTTTTCGGACGTCTTATAAAGTGTTACCCGATGTCGCAAAGGATTCGTATTCATGGTTTATATGGCGCGTTTAACAAGTTACATAAATAGATTCTGAGACCAGCAACTAATCTTAATCAAGATGAGAAACTCGTGTTTACAAAGTACGTGTATTAGGTAAAGAAGTAGTACCAAAGTCGCCTGGGTTTGGCGTGGCCGCTTGTAGTCTGAGAATGTAAACGGGTATATTTTTTGTTTTAGATCTAGTAAGTCGTTTCTTTGCTAAAAGCGGAATGAGAAGTTTTCAGTTTTTTCATTGTTGTTGTTTTTTTTTTTTATTACTTTTCACATTGAAGACTTCAAAATACCACGCTCAAAAAGATGGTACATTGACCTCGAGGTTTGCTAATTAATATTGTATGCGCCCTGAAATGGAAGTTTTTTGTTTTTCATTTTTTTTCCTTTTACAATCAGTTTTCGGTCCCAGTGCACTATGAAATGTTTTGAACAAAAAAAAAAAGAAAAGAGGTTTGCAGCGCAGAGGCCTAAATTGCCTTCTGTTTTCATCATTTTGTGTCTTTCAAATAAAACTTTATAAAACCGCTGCGGTCAAAGCAGGGCTGGCTTGGCTCAAAGTTCAAATTAATGTGGCCATGTTTTATTTAGTTTCCTTGTTCTTGTTGTTGTTTCTCTAGAGAATTGTGTACTTTTCTTGTAGTTTGTCTCTAACGGGAGGTTTTTGCGGAATACAATTAATTTTTTTGCTCGCATTTTAGCTGAGCAAGATTTGTAGAGTTTGGAGCTAAGTTTTTGCCCGTGGGGTCTAAGGATGTGGATGGTAACTTTTTGTCACCCTTATCGATAGAGTGCCCACGCCTGATTCCTTTCTTCCATGTATCGTCCATACCGGGCACAGTAGACTGTGTTTATCTTTGCCGTCAAACAGTATTTACTTTCTCGTTTCAGAACGTGCCAAGTCTGACTGGACAATTAACACTACGCTAGACGTGCCCCAGGGACAAACACAACGTAGAAAAAAAACCTACACACACATTCCAGAGCCGGGGAAAAGACCACCTTTACAGGCTACCAGCTACGCAAAATTAACGAAATTTACGTTTCGCTTAGCGTAATTTACGCTTGTGGCGTTTCCAGTATTCCCAACGATTGAGACTGGGCAAAAGAGCTGAAGAAGAAGATTAGTCCACGCTTCACGCACGGCTGCACTTGTAATAGAACGGTTAATTTCGTCTCTTAAGCTAATGTGGGAGTTTGTACCTTGAAGTATCACCAATCTGAGCTAAGACCCTAGACACGTTTGGACGATTTTTCCTTCCTCCCCCGTCATTTTTCTTTTCCTTCTTCCTCGTCGTCCATCTCTGATTAAGACAGACAAGTACTGTTTTTCATCCTGACATGTTGACGTCAATGCTAACAATACATGGCTACAGCGTACGTCCCTTCAGCCCACGGTTTCTGCCTACAGTTTGTCAAGTAACCACCATCAACAACAGCAACCAACACGGATTTGCTTTTACGCCGCCATCGACACAACAACGTAATTTAATCGCCGTGACGTCTGAGTCACGGTCGCCGCTTTCCTTATTACCTTCACTTTTGTTCTTTCTGTCATTTGAAGTGATGTCCAGTTTGTCCCAATGCTGTGGTAACTTACAAAGTGGGATGTACCCGGGGTACCCCCTCACGGCTCAAATAGCTACAGGGTCCAGTTGAAAGGAAAAATGATCACGGCCGCCCACGGATTAAAAGACATTCGGGGTAATTTAGAACCTACGGCCTTTGTCCTCCAGGGGACAGAGCTCCAGCAGGGAAAACATAATATAGCCTCCCATGGTCATCATCGGGTCGCAGCGGAAGCTGCACGCCTGAGCAGCCAGCATGGAGACAGCCTAAATCCTGGATCTGATAACCATGCTGGTGGTTGTCTTCCACGCCAACCCGACAACCATCACCATTTCCATCAGCATAAACATCAAAAGCATGGTCGGACATTTGGAGGCAAGGAAAGGTCTGCTCAGCGTAGCGTGAACAATCAGAATCCGCGAAGCATCACGGACAAGGAAAACGGCAAAGATATCATTATCCCGCCTCCTATTCGTAAATACACTACTACCAATCCTAGTACACTTAGCCCCATCTACCATTTAGTGTACGATTTAACCTCTCCTACCTCTCCTGCATCCACAACCTTCCCTTCCCCTACCTCCCCCTTCAATCTCCACGAAAATACCGCATTGCTGTCGTCAACCCAGACTGGCCCCAATCCGTCTCACCCTCACGCCTTCCCCAGTTCGGGCGCGACTCGGGAAAACAGCGGTGAAAGTAATACGCCAATATGGGATGGGTCCATGGCCCTTGCACCAAGCCTTGGCTTAAACGTTGACAATTATACAAACACAACGGGCTTTGCTATCACAGAGCCCAATCAAGGTATCCTAGCCATAAAAAGTGGCGAGGCCGTTTCTGCCTCTGCAATTAATGGAGACACCAAAAGGCCTTTTGCTTGCCATTCTCTGAGACTTGACCCAACAGAGCGCACAGACAGAACACCCGGCGTCAGTGATCATAATAACCATAATAACATCCACACTAGCGGCTACATACGCCAGGACAGCAACCCCGCCGTCACCAGTAGTACCGCCATCCAAAACAGCAACATCTACTATCGACGCAGAACGGAGGAAGAAGAAGTGGCGGGGTGTGCGAAGATAAACGGCGACCATCTAAATGTAGTAGAATCCCCGCTTGATGCCACAGGTATTTCCGCTCCGCTTGCATTACAGCCCGGCCGCGCAGTGTTGATACCGGTGCAGAAAACACAACTTACAGACTGTACAGCTGGGTATCCCAGCGCTGTGGGCCAGTTTCATTCTACGGGCTGTGATAACTTTGGACGTCACGCAGGTAGTGACAATAGGACATTAAATTCTAATGCGGGCCATACAAGTGCAGTACCCAGTTCCATTCAGAGTGATAATATTGTGTCCAATTCGAGTGGATTATCTGTGAAAGACGCTATTTCGAAGTGGAATAATAACAATATCAGCAGTAAGAAAAACCATGACAGTGACAGAGACGGGGGTAAACTATTTGAAAGCGCTGGTAACTCTGGCGTGAACGTGTGTGAGAGCAAAGATTCAGGGGATATCTCTTCGCCAAGACTACAGAACGCGACGTGTGATTCTAAACATTCAAAACGTGCTGTTTTCAAACGAGAAGGAGATTCTGTGCGTCTTTTCATCGTCGACAGCGATAACATTAACGACGATTCCGGTGTTGCGTCTGATTCTGATCACATACAAAACACCCCAGATTCGACACTAGTTAGCCCAAAGCGGTCGAATTTTGCCTCTCCTTCGTCTTTTACCAACAAGAAAAGCAGTAACAGCCACGCTTCGTCAAATACCTCAAAGACAAAAGGATCATCAAAGGAAAACAGCCATAATACCAGTAAGTCAAGCAAATTGTCTAAAGTCTTGGGCAAAAGTTCCAATAACAACAAATCCTCGAAAACTGTCAACAACAAACCTCACGTTTGTAAGAAACCTGTAAATAGATGGGACAATATTCATGTCCTGGGCTCGCAAACACAAGCAAGCGCCTCTACTAACGTACTAGAACAAACAAGCTTGACAAAAGAGACGTCGAGTGCGCAGTCAGGTTTTTCGCCCTCGCAAGATAATCAGCCCGTTTTAAACCCGGGCGTGCCATGTCCTGATCCACACAATCGGGAAGACGGAGATAAAGAGAAAGTTAATGGGATCGAAAACGGCTCGTCCAAGGCTGCGATAAAAGGCATTTTGGTAAACAGAACTAATTGTCGGACTGCAAACAAGACAAGTGGAGCCGGGTACAGGGGAAATTGTGTGCAGTTTAGTGATGATTCTGTCTCGGTGAAACACCCGGATATTTGTGATTCTCCGGAGCTTTCCAGCGGTGCAGGTTCTACCACCCAAGGCGCTCGGCGAGAGGTAATAGACAGAAATAAATACATCATAAAACCACGGGAAGTACAGAGACGCGAACAGCGACTAAACCAATCGTACGACGGTGTTTTGCAACTGGGACTAGATTTGACACATATATCGGATGACGTTAGAATCTCCAGCAGCGTGCACGGCCACCCCCACACTGATCAATTAGGGACCGTGGGACCATCAGTCACGTATGACACTCGAGGCCAAGGAAAAGAGTCCTTGCCTGCCTCTCGTGTTGAGCAAAGCCGGTATAGTCAAGACGATTTAAATACAACATCAAACACAGCTCCCTATTCATGGGAACACAGTAGGGGGTCTTGTGAAAAATACGATCTTGGGGATCGTTGGCAGAGCACGCAAGCAAGTTACAACCCTGACTTGCAGGGTCAGCGAGAGCTCTTCACGAATCATAAACAAAGGGAAGGAGGAGCCGCAGTGTTTCCAGGTGGATTACGAGCAGCAAGTGGAGAGATCTCTTATAGAGATTGCAATCCTCATGACAGAACTAACACACAAATTCCTGTAGATCTCTCGACTGAGGACACGAGCCATCATACCGGACATTTCGAAAGTCCAGCTTCTGGGATTAATAATACAGTTCAAACATCACAGTCTTTGGATTTGATCAACTCTCCTGATGCTTCGTTTTCTGTTTCAAAGGACGGTGAAATTACAGGAGATGAGACATTGAGATACAGGCGTACGCTTAGAGAGCAGTGCAAGAAAAACCAGCTGTGGAATCTGTACGGACTGGATAAAGGGAACGCTTTGATTAAGAGCTTGGTGGAAAACGATACAGAGGGCGTAGCACTTTGCGCGCCGTCACAACACGGCACGGTGGTGGTCGGGGAAACCCAGAACAGCAGGGGCTTTCAGCAAAAGCCGCCCAAGATTACACCTAGACAGAAATTTGAGATACGCCATAATAGGGTGTCAGAAAAGGTAGCGACAAATTTACGACTCTGTAACAAAGAAACAGGATACGCCGCCTCGGAATGCAGGGCACAAAACGAAGACGTTTCGAGCCACTCCAAATCTAATAGTGGTGTATCCAATTTGGCACTTGGGTTGCACAAAGAGTCACCTCGTGCAAAATTCGAGAGGGACAGAGCAGCGAGAGCGAGTGCTGTGACAACTGGCTGCTTATCAAACCCCACTGCCACTCGTGAGAAACTTAACAAGTCTTGCGATGATTTAGACACAAACACTTTTGGTTATTCGAAATCGGCTGCTGATAAACACTTTTCAAACGAAACCCAACGCTTATCTCCGGCGAGCCCTGTGCCTTTGAGCTTAGCACCGCCACTTTTATCGCCGAGGGCCAGATTTGAAAACAGGGGCTTACACAGCAATGCCATCCGTCAAGCACTGGGCCCTAACAATACAGAGGATTACGTAGAGGGGCCCGATCCCATTTCAAAAAGCAGCTGGATAAACAGTGGTTCCGAGGGGCCGACTTTCTCCACTCCTGAGTTGAAAGTAGATCAGCATTTTGTCACGGGGGGCGCCAGCTCTGATACTGAATCCCAAGGACAAAGAAATAAGGTTATTGGTTCTGTAGTTCGATCTGTGCTCTGGAGTGAACACTTAACACGCGCCACCACCGAGACGTCTCGTGTTTCTGGGGCCAAGGAAAGGTTTGAGTCTGCCCCGTACACCAACCAGCAATCGGTCACTAATATTGACACTGACCTTCCGCCTCTACCTGACAGAGCCAGTGGGGGTAGATATAATAAAGACACCGGTGACTTAAGTGTGCCTTCAACAAATAAACCAGAAGTAGTGCACAATATCCGTATTGAAGACAGCTCTCTTGACACAGGCTGTAAACCACACGCGGAGACACTTTCTGGAGTTCATACGGCTTCATCCAAGGACTCTCTTTCATCGCACAGAACTCTTGTCAAAGGAAATACCACAGCAAATTATGGCTCCAATCCACGCCAGCGCGCATGCGCGACTTTGCACGAATCGGAATCTTCACAGATTCCTTCAGATTCCGTCGGGCCTCTGCAGAGCTCGGCCGTGAAAAAGATGTCTCCCGACTCGGTATCTAGCAGTGGTTACGAGAGCGAAAATTCATCTGCTCTTAAGAACAATTCTCGATTCAACAACGGGAGCAACATTTCCAGTGGTCATTTCGATGCTGGTCAGTCAACTGTTCAACAACTTCGGCGGAGATTTGAACACAAAGAATTGACAGATACTACCAGTGTTGGTCTGGACGCTATTCACAGTCCTAGTGACCCTACTTCAGCAAAGTTTACCCATCATTCCTATTTCACTGGAGCAAGGCATCAGAATCCCATTACACAAGATGACAGTTGCATAGGAAAGTCATCTCTTCTATCGCCCAATAACGCGTCTGGCAGAAACGTGCTATCCGGAAATAGCCAGAACATTCGTCACACCAGTGACTACATCATTCCACCAGATTCCTTCAGAGCCACATTATCAGACACTGCTGGCTCACGAGATCACACCAACACTAATGACAAGAACAGTAAAAGGCTAGATAAAGTGAGCCGTTGTATGCACGGTATCATTCATGATCTCAAGTCTGAGAGTTGTGGACGCCCAAACTGCAAACGTGTTACAAAGCAAAAACATTGCTCTAAATGTCAACACAAACAATCCAGAGCTCACCCCAGCAGAGGAGGCTCTAGAAACAATTCAGTCTCTTCTGAAAACGTAAGCTGTGATCATAGCATAGACAACCAGGGTCGTATTGTGGACAATGTATTAAGCCCAGACAGTCTGTATGATGCTAGAGCTGTGCCCGAAGACAAAATAAACAACAATAGTAAGGCTTCGAACGGATTGTATGCGACCCCGCATATTTTTTACAGTAGAGAAGCAGAAATGTTAGCTTCCAAAGGTCTTCGAATCTATGAGAGTGGAGAGGAGTATATAGCTATGAGGAGCCCGGTGAAATCCCCTTTACAGAAATCGATCTCTGCTCCTCCGTTTGACTGGGAGGGCGCCACTTACCTCATCATGCCGACAGTGGTAGAATCACTCACGGCTTCCACTACTACCAACAGCGCCGTCATCGGTAGACGCAGTAGTGGGAGCGGCTACAACAACAACAACAACAATAGTAGTTACCATGGCGATTTCATGACGCACAGAAGCATCAGTGACAGTGGGGCGTCTGTTCGTCGCTGCTTCACTTCCAGAGTCGATGACGGTTCTGACTTCGTCCACGATGTGAACAGTGACGGGGAGTTGACCAGTGATGTCTACCTGGCCATGTCGGCTGGAGATGGACTTAGTCAGAACCACAGAGCCATGTCTGTGGACGTTTTATGTTCTGAGGGCGTGAGCCCAAACTCCAACTGGAACAACCCTCGAGCGTCCAGCTCGGGCAAGCAAAGAGGGTCAACAACGCGCGAGAACAATCAAAATGGTGGCCGGGGTTACGTGGAGTGGAAAACATGCTCAGCTTGGATAGGCAAGACGGACATGAGAACGGTCGATGGAAGAAATTCCCGAGGGTATGTCGAGTGGGACACGATATGGACAGCTGCCGCCCCCTGGCGGGGTGAAGCTGTTGATGACGAGCATGTCTATGACGTCATTGCTGAAGATAGTTCCTCGCAATCGTGTGACGAAAATTTCTCCGGCAATGGCGAGGAATTGAAAACAGTTACTCCTGTGGCTATAGACACACCTCCTGCCTTGCCGGAAAGGACTTATATTAACCGGTTGAAAAATAATAATGTTGCCAACAATAACAACAACAATGACAGTCCGACCTCATGCTCGTCATCGCCACACCACGGACACTCCTCTCACCATGCTCACTCCCATCACCATGGCAACTGTAAAAAGCACCATCACCATCATCATCATCACCACCACCACCATCATCATAACCAAAACCGCAAAGGACAATCATCAGGTTCTCCATCGACAATGACAACAACAGCAGCAACCACAAATGCAAATAATATATCATCGCCGGTATCGTCAACAACCCGAGCAACCACTTCGTCGTCCAGCAAACGAGTGGTGGACGAGTCTCAGAACTATGCTGAGGTCCATAAACTCAAAGGTTACAAATTCACCAACCTCATGACAACCAGCGACTCTCCCATCCCGCACAAACCTGACAACGCCGCCATCTATTCTGAAAACTACTGGCATCTAGCACCAGCGACGTCACCAGATCACGCGACGTCATGGCAAACCGGTGACGTTTTGGACTATATCGACGGACTTCACGAATCCATGTCTCCGAAACGGCGAGAAAATATCTACATCTTGCTGAACAACAAGAAAACCCGTGCTAAATTCTCGGAATCTTTAGAAATCGAGTCCAGACTCATGAGTAAGGGATTATTATCAAGTACTTGCTCTAAAGAGGAAGCCAAGAAATTGGATTTAGCAGATCCTCCCAGACCCGGTCGTGATCTTGTCAAAGTTGGCGTCATCAAGAGAAAGGGGGCTCTTGCGCCTGTGTCGTCCACGTATGTTTGATTCATGTATGAAAATTGTATCTTTTAAAGGTTCATGGTTGTAGTGGTAAATTAATTGGCTACTAATAATAGATTTTACATCATTGTATTTTCATGTGGTCACATGACTAGTAGTGGTGTCAGGAATACGCCTGTCTTAATGGTTACAGCAATGTAGTAATATGACTAAATTACCACTGATATAATGTGAGCAAAAACAAATTTTGGTTTGCTACGTTGTGTGTCACTTGCTCTAAGACTGTCCACACACAAACCTTCAGAGTTTTGTGCTAAGATGTACCTTAGTAAATAACAGATACATATCTAGACGCCTTAGACCATGGACACTCGTGCCCTGCCAGGCATTTTATTATACATAATGATGTAAGGGGTCGAAAATCAAAACGTATTAAGTACGAAAAATTCATACTTTTATGAAAAAATGTTCAAGAAGTTAGGCTAATGGGATTTTCATCAGTAGCATTTTAGCACTTAGGCGCATTTGGTCTTCAGTATTTTGAAGCACGGATGGTAGTATTCGATACCAATTTGTTGAAGGGCCACAGATCCTTAATTAGGTCAAGTGTCTATGAAGTATGTTTTTGAGTGTTTTTTTCAACTTCGTCTATGTAGTTGAATTTAGTTAGTTGATGTTAATACCTTACATCCACATGCAAAAGATGTCGGAAGCATGTGTCCGCAGTGAATAATTAATGTGTCTATTCACTTGACCCAGCTATAAAGGACTACTTTTATGTGAAGTCAGTGATGAGCGATGTCTTTCATTAATTCTGTATTACAATTAACATTAAATTACGAACATTCTGGAATAAGTGGCAAGACAAAAGAACAGCCAGTTGGGTGATAAACAAGAAATATTTATCTTTCAGTTTTATAGGACTCCAGCGTTCAGTCAGTGTCATTTCATTATGTTCGTTTATGAAAAAAAAAAGGTATGGTTCCCCCCCCCCCCGCCCCCGAATCTAATTTTCCACTTGAGTGAGCTTAAATGTCCTATATTACATAACAGAGTACACCGGTTGTAAAGGAGCGTCATCGCTTCAAATCATACTGACGTTATAAATAGGAATCTCAACGGCGTCACTTGAGCACAAGTAATTCTGGGTGTGGAGAGCACTTCAACATAGGTGTAACTGCACTCCAAGAGCGGGGCTTGTTATAGATGCTGTAACCACGTATTATGTAGATTTTCTTTAGCTCCTTCCATCTTTCTGTCGTATTTGACGCCACGCAAAAGCACCTTATCGTATATTTTGGTAGAGATATTATGAAATTCACGGGCCAATTACAGTGTAGTGTCACGCAGAAAGTCCTGAAATGTGTAATGTAGATGTCTGCGAAATAAGTGAGGGTTTTTTTTTTTTTTTGGCTTCTTGATACTAAGAAAAAAAAATTTTAAACGACTTCATACGGGTTGATTGTTCCCAAACAGGCAATAACCGTTTACTGCAGATTAGGCCCGTTTGGTTTTTAAAGAACCAAATAAAAATGGCTTTAATTAATGTGTGGTAACAGTTGTCAAACACTTTAAGCCCAGCAGATAAGCGTTATAAATAGGGCAGATAATGTTTACCTATGGTTTATGTTACATTGGTGATTCCCTGCAACGGATGGTGTTATGATGCTAGTCCAGGCGGTGAGGACAGGTTGTCGGATCGGTGTGATTTTGCATGGGTGCAGGGCTGGGGGGGGGGGGGGGGCTTTAAAAGTTGCACTTCATGCTAATTGGAAGATGAGAGGAGAAAAGATAGGAAGTGAAAGGCAGAAAGGGAAATTAGTAAATAAATAAATAAGAATAGATAATAATAAAGATAATAGTAACTATATAGTCAAAAAGATAAAAAAAAAAACAAACAAACAAACAATTGGGACGAGTTATTGCAAAAATTTTGTTCGTGTGAGTCAATTTTTGTGTGATTAGGGGTAGGGTTAAAATTATGTTTGGCTCACTTGCCACACAATAAGAGTTTCGTTGTTTAAATGGCCAGGATAACATTTTCGGAAACTGGTCACCCAGAAGTATATTTTTGAATATTTGGCTTTGATCTACATGGCCTAAACCTTTGTTTAAAGTTTCTAGTGGCTGCTATCGATCCAGACCTGAATTTAGAGCTTCAAACACAGGACGCTAAATCAGTCCTTCTTATAGGCCTACAGCTAAAGTGTTCGGGGTATGTGCTGCATGATATAGAGTAACACGGTATGGCTTTTCAGATAAGCATTCATAAAACCCCGCATATTGCCTCAGAATATGATACTCGTACAGAATATTAAGTTTGTGAACCTTCCAGCTTTCCCTTGAACTGAACTATTTCCCACACATTCTGTCTTATTGCAGATGCCACCAGTTTTACCTTTTAACTTTGGCTGTTAACATTAGGGGAGGGTGCCATTTTACATCGTAAGCGATATCTCAACAATGACACTTGACTTTTCTCGAGTCACTGTGCCCTCAAGTGCAAGTGCAAAGTTTCAAAGTGCAGACCCGCAGTTTGTGAACTTTCTACCGCATTCTGTGCTATCTTTCGCTGAAGGACAAAATTGAATAGCTGTTGCTATAAAATACGAGGGAAAACTCAAATATAAAACATTGAACAATGAAAGGTGTAAGCGAGATTATTCTCAGTTAAGCCCAGTGTATCTCAAAATTATGGGGACCAGATCTGAATTTGAATTTTACGTGATTATAGTGGCACAGATAGTTTCTTGTAGGCCAAATGTTTATTTCTGTTTGTTTGATTGATTTTCATTTCAAATTATTTGTGTTCATTAAAGACATGCATGTATTTCACTCCTGTACTGGACCTCGAGTCATAGTCCAGAATTTTGAGAACTGAAACACTATGCCAATGGCCTTATCAGAATCTGAACCAATTTGTCAAGAACTGTAACTCTGGGTGACCGTAACAATAAATCAGTGTGTTGTGTTGGACGGAGTTATCTTTAGTGTAGCGTTTAAGAGGTTTGTTAGATAAGAGATCAACGCGACCATAGAAATTAAAATGTTTCCAATGTGTTTGGAGTGGATTTAAGGCCTGAAGCCATCGGGATTTCGATTTATAGGTTTTCCTTGTTTGATAGTTTTTCAGGAACGATAATTGTTTATATCGAAGCTTGGTTCCAGGAACGATAATTTGTGTTTATGGAAGGTCCATGTATGGTTGCAATTTCATAGTTGTGTTAAGTGTAGTGTGTGTGAATGATTGTGGTTATAGGAAGTTAGCCAGCCTCAAGGAAAGAAGAAAGAAACTGGAAAGAGAGGATTACAACAATAGCAAGATTGAGAGAGAGAGAGTATTATTCGTGTAGGGGAGAGAAGGTATGAACTACAGAAAAAGAATAAGTGTCAACTATTATATAGTGCGAAAGACGAGAGACATTGTATGTTCGAACACGTGAACTATTCTTGTTATTATTAATTTGACAATGTAACTTTGTACATGTGAATTATCTTGTGATGCGCCAGTGTAACTTTCCTACACTTTGGTAGTCATCTTGCTTATATCTATTATTTGTATAGACTTTCCAGGGAGCAAAACGCATAAATAAGAAATAGTTGAGTAATGTAGGCTACTTATTACTTGTTTAAAAAAGTGCTATTGATTAAGTGGTAGGCTACACGACACTGTTAAAGTGAGCGTATGTTTTATGCCCTTACCCAGTCCAGTCACAGCTCATTACATGTGGCGACATTAGTTCTAGTTTATTCTATCTGTAGTCTCAGAAAAACTGGAGATCTTTCGGTATGTAGAAGAGGTTTAACAAATTTTAATGCACACTTGACGCATGTTTAACACACGTTGTGGCACTAATCAAGCTGTTTCACAGTTCCGATTTATTCGAATCCCTTATATCATAATCACTAAAGCCGCAAACTTTTAACTTCGAATTTGTCAATTGTGCAAAGAGTGGAGTTAGAACAAACAAGAAGGAAGGCCGCGATGTGTAAATTCTACCCCATAACAGTGACATCCACCCGGGGTACATTGTGACAATCGTTGGTAACCCCAGATACCGTGTCATTGATTCGATTTTATGTGACCTAATTTGACTACGCATTTTTTATTTTGTTTATGAGAACAGCCCTTTCCCGTGTTGGACATCGCTGCATGTGATTTGAACATTCCATGAATGAGGTACATTTATGGTATACACATGTGCATTGTTTGCCAGGTATGCTTTTCTTCATGCATGCAGGAAACTTAATCTAAATAATGGTACATGTAACTATATGCATGAAATGTAGGTGAAAAATGAGAATTTAATATTATTATCAGAGGTTTATTATTATTGTCATTACAATTATTATTAGGCCTATTGTTATTAGTGCTACTAGTTTTGTTTCATGCCTGACATTTAATTAATTCTTTTTTTGCTTGCTAAAGTATGTCGGGAATGTTGAATCCAAGAGGTCGTGGGTTTAAAGCTGTGACTGATCTGAGTGTTACAGATCTGAGTAAGCCTAGTATCTGTGAAAAGATTTCTTGCAAGAAAAATCTGTCATGTAAGAGACAGCACTATTGGTTTTTAAGTAATCACATTTGGCGTCCAAATGGCAAGTATTAGTAGATTAACCTTTTCCGTACGTCACTATTGTCCCTGCGGTCCGTACGTCGTGGTAAATTTTGTTACCACACTGTTCCGTATAGAGAAAAATGCAGTTTATGCCTATCCGTACGTCCTGGGAACAATTGTTACCACACTGAGACAAGTGTAGAATAACTTTCCACTTGCCAGTTTGTATTTCCATGCACGTAAAAAGGGTAAACACCGAAATGTAGTAATTATTTTGAGTAGTTACTTTTGCTTTGTCTTCGTCATTGTAATATTCTAACTACAGGTAGTAACTAATAATTTTTGTGGTGTTCATTATATAGAAGATAAATGTCTTCTATTTACTGTATATTCTTTTGTTTCGTGTCTATTGTTACACTTGTATTTTGAAAACGCAAGTATGATTCATTCAAGATATGACGGTTGTTATTTAAACATACGTACCCCAAGGGGGAGGGGGCGTACGTATACGTTCCTGTCCCTAACCTCACCCTTATCCTCAATCCTAAATCTTATCGAATCTCTAGCCCTGCCACCAACCCTTTAAAAAAAAAAAAAAAAAAAGGAAAATAAAATGTGAAAGAATAATTAATTAAGGCTGATGTTAGGAGTATTTCGGGAGGAGCTCTGTAGCTCTGGAGACACAAAAGGCTTTAAAAATACGCACCCCTAGCGCAAAAAAAACTTGGAGGACGTACGCACTTGTAACAACATTCTGAAGAATAATTTATGAAATTAGACTCCTCATGCCCACTGTCTGTGAATGTTCCTTATTGCCACCGACATGCTGTGACAGATCACAATGTCATCAATAAATAATTGTTTTTGCGCCTTTGATTTTTTTCCATGCACTGATTTCAAAACTGCTGAAACTGTATGTAAATAGTTGAAGAAACAGAATATATGTATTATAATTCGATATTTATATTGTCGTTTTGAAGATATTCTTTATTTGCTCAACTTAACTGATTAAAATAGAATTTGAAAAATAGTCATGCCTACTTTTTTTTTTTTTGGACTTATATTACTGACGGTCGATGGTGTTTGGCATGCTGAAGTGGTGTTCTGATCTTGCTGTTCTTGTTAATGTTAGCGTTGATTTTGATGTTGTTGATGTAAAGAGTGCTACTGTCCTTCATCACTGAGTCTTTCTCGCTGTGACTGTTTGATTGTCTTTCTGTCTGCCATTCTCTTATCTCTCTCTTATTTTCTCTTTGTCTCTGTCTATCTCCCCCCCCCCCTCTCGCTCTCTCTCTCTCTCCCTCTCACTCTCTCTCTGTGTGTGTGTCTCCCTCCCTCTAAGTTTTAATCTTTTTCAGTCTGTCTGTCTCTCTCGCACTTCTTCTCTCCCTCTCTCTCTTTTTCTCTGTCTCAATGTCTTTCTGTTCCGCCCCCCCTCCCTCTCTTCTGACCTCCTTTCTCTCTCCCCCCCCCCTCCCCCATATCTCTCTTTCTCCCTCTCCCTCTCACCAATTTTGAATTAACGTACAATGTCTGAACTCCACGTAACGAAGTTGGCATCCACAATGGTGACAAGGGCAAAATGAAAATGATGATGTTTAATTAATGATGATCTTGTTCATTGCTAACCTAATAGTAATTGTACACGTAACACAGAGGGCAGCTGACAACGATGATGGACGTTAAATAATGATTGTAAAGAATTAATGGTGTTGACAGTTTTAATGGTACACATGTATTTAGAGATATAATACAAACATAACGAGAGCAGAGATGAATGGAGATGCTACTGACGTTGATAATGAAGATTTAAGAGACCTCTTCCTGAAGAAGGCGCTAGTGATGACAGTAACGGGTGGGGTGGAGAGTGGTATCGTACTAAGCCCGGAACGACACAGTCAGATGCCGGCAGACAAGATAGTGCTCACCACCATTTCTTCTTATAATTATTTTCTTAGTGAATCGGGGAAGACCCTATCATATTAAGCCCGGTCAGACACGGTCAGCTTCTGCCATTATTTCTTGCGTGTACATATTGCTGGCAGCAATTGGCCGTGACGTTCCGGACTAGGTATGATATCCCCCTAACAGTAGGCTTGTCTCAGTCAAAAGTACACTATAACGCCATTTCGTCAGCACAAGCCGTGTACACAAACTATATACAATGTAATTAATGGTTTCTCATTGGAAACGCATGTAACTGGGGAAGGTTTACCGCGGTCTGTAAACCTTACCATTGTCTGATCTCAAGGTGTGGTATAATTAGGGTCCTGTATTTTCATGACTCACAAGTAATGCGTTACACACACACACACTAGATTATAATACATACAAGTAGCGACTACACTTTGGGTTGCTACAAACCACATCTATTTCCGTAGTCTTGTGTCATTATCAGACCTGGGGACGCGTTGGTCTAGAGGCAAGATGCTGGCCTCTTATGCCGAAGGTACCGGGTTCGATCCCCGGTCGGTGCAGGCATGTTGGAATTTTGTTTGGGGGGGGGGGGGATTCCTATCCCTAATCCTATGGAAGGTACGATCGAGCACCTAGTCTTCTCGGATAAGGACGAAAAAGTCGAAAGGCCCGTGTGCACGTTGAGCACGTTAAAGATACCTTGGCAGTTGGAAATGGAGAAGAGCAAGCCGAACAAGGCCACTGCCAGGGCAAAATTAAAAAAAAAAAAATGCCTACCATAAAAACACACAAAAAACGTTAACAAGAAAAATAAAAACCAGAAAACTGAGGTGTAAATGCCAAGAACAGGGAACCTCCTAAAATAAAGACCTGAAACCATGACTCACAAAAATAGTGCGTTAGTCACACCCAAACTAGATTATACTACATGTACATTCAAGAGCGTTCTCAGTTTGGGCAGCTACAAACCACATTTATTTCCTTGGCTTTTAATTAAAGTGATAGTCTTGTGTCATGATCAGACCTGTCAAAATGTCACGTATTTGACAAGATCGCCCCAGCCAGCAACCGTACGGAAATCCGAGGCGTACGGCTGACGTCAAATTTTGGCGTATAATAATAAGAATGATATTGTACCTACTCGGATCTGCTGGTTACCACATCGTTCCAACGTCCGTTTGATGTAGGGAATCCGCCCCTACGGTAATAAAACAACCCTACACGAATCCTATAGAAATCTACGTCAGATTGACTTAGGGATGCTGGCTGGGGTCCTTTATTTGGGGTGTTGAGAAGGACATGAGAATATATACTGCATATTTTGTGTGTGTGTGAAAGAAAAGGGAATTCCTGCTAGATTTGAGGATAAGCCCAGTTCACTAAAGAGCGAGACATAGAGGACCTTATAACAATGATCTACGAAGTATGTAGGGGCCTACAGTGTTATCAAAATGATGTTATTGTGTATTGCAACAACTTTTGAGCATCACTATAGTCATAAACTTGTGGCATCGCTCATTTTGTTACAGCTAATCACCCACACAACGTGGCGTTATTGTATAATCTAACTGCCCCACTACAATTACAAAGGGTTGAAATCTCTTGATCGCGTCTGTCAGTGTCAGGACGTTTTCGTCAATAAAGACGAGTCTATAAAGTACTCAAAGTCACAGTGCCAACCGCCCCCACACATACTCATATCTTTGCTATGTTTGGGAAAAGGATTTTATAGAAATGAAATTGATTCTGTCATTCTATGTGGGTTATAATTTTGCATGGCTATGGGTGGTTGGTTGGCCCTTCTGATAGGGTCTCCTGTGTTTAGGCCTTTATTTTAGGAAGTTCGCTGCCCTTAGCATTTACACCTCACGTTTCTTGCTTTTTATCTTTCTTGTTTCCATTTCAGTGATAGGGATTCGTTGTTTTTTTAGACTTTTGCCCGGGCAGCGGTCTTGTTCGACCTGATCTTCTCGACATCAACTTCCAAGGTATCTTTAACGTGCGCAACTTGCACATGGGCCCTCCGAAATTTTCATTCTTATTCAAGAAGACTAGGTGCTCGATCGTACCTTCAGTAGGATCAGGGACAGTAATTTTTTCCCCCGAAAAAAATTTCCAACATGCCTGCACCGACCGGGGATTTGAACCCGGTCGCTTCGGCATGAGAGGGTCTCCTCCTGTCCTATCGTTCTTTTATATTCTGTGTATCGTATTGCCTTTTCCTAGCACAATTTGACAATGTCCAGTAATATGCTTAATCCAAACCCAAAACTCAAACTCATTGTACGACTAAGGGAAGTATCAAACTAAACCCCGAACGGGACATGTCAGCTGCCGGCAGACAAGTAGTGCACACCAGAATTTCCTATATTTTCTTAGTAAATCCGGAAAGACCCTATCAGTACACTAAGCCCGGTCAGACTCAGTCAGTTTCAATCTGCCATTACTTCTTGGGTTTATATTTTACTGGCATCATCAGCTGGTCGTGTCGTTCCGGGCTTAGTATGATATTCCCCTTATACAGTTTCTTTTGTTCAAAACAACATGAAAATTGAACAAAGAATAGAAGTGGAGTGTCAAGGGAAATATTTTTTGTTCCCCAAGGCCTGTACACCTTTTTGTTGTTGTTGTTGTTGTTTGTTTATTTTTTACTTCTTATACGGTCTTTTTCCATAACATGGCAGAACGCCTCCGTCAATCCGACGTAGAATTGTGTAGGATTTCCGTAGGGTTGGTAGGATTACCTTAAGGGCTGGTTCCCTACATCAAACCAACGTCGGCGCCATGTCGTAACCAAGTGGGATCTACGTAGGAACGATGTAATTATTCCTATGAGCAAATTTGACGTCAATCCTGCGGGCCGGATTTCATCAGGGTTGCTGGTTGGGAAGACTATCCTTAGACTAGGAACTTTGGAGGAGTCGCATTGTGACTATCAGGGATAGACAGAGCACTCTTCCGTGACGGGTATCTACGCATTTATCTCGTCAACCATAGGTAAACAATTAAATTAACTCTTAGTCTTGTCTAGGCATTAAGTACGCCTCTGCAGTGCGTGGACAAAGTACAATGCGTAGTTTAAAAAGTTAGGTGGGCGTTTATTACTCTCGATATCTCTTTAGAAATAACTCAGCCACTAACCCTAGGGAAGTCGTTTCCCCATAGGAATGACGTCGTTCTTACGTAGATCAACTGGTTACGACACGCTCCGACGTTGGTATGATGTAGGGAACCCGCCCGTACGGTAATCGTATCAATCCTATGGAGATTTACGTCGGATTGAGGTAGTGATGATGGCTGGGAAATTACCTTTAGATTGTTCGAGTCTCGGAAAATTTGTCGCCGGTTCAATAAGATCTTAGACATAGATAGATAGATAGATAGATAGATAGATAGATAGATAGATAGATAGATAGATTGATAGATAGTTGGAAAGGCATACAGATAGACAGACAGACAGACAGACAGAACAAGACATTAATATTCATGACTTTGGGGTGATCTTTGATAATTTCCCCAAGATTTGATCTATTTCCTCACGTATTTAGTCCGCCCTGCTACCTCTGCCACCACCGTGTCAAGAGGTTCTCCCTCTCTCCCTCTCTCTGGGGAACTATTGCCTCTAGCTAGGTCCACTAACTTCGGTTAATCTCATCTGTCAAACTGCCAGTAAAACGATCGTCTTCGGGACATCGGGATACGGAAGTGTCTACATCAAGGGGAGCCAGAGGTTGAGAGCTGTGGAAATATTATATTCATGTATGTAAAAATGTGTATGCAGTTGTTTTTTTTGGGGGGGGGGGGGGATTAAAAATAGTCTTAAAATATTCATGAAGCAAGATGGGGGTACATTCACTACAGTGTTATTTAACCCTCCCTCCCCCCCCACCCCCTAGGTTGTCATGGCGCAATTTAACACATACACACACACAAAAGTAAGGTGGGGTGGGGGGATAGTGGTGAGGCTTAAGAAAATAATTGATAACCATAAAAGGCGCGACTTATATTATTTTTAATAAAAAGGCGGAATGAGGGCAGGCGCGAAATATGACTTCTACTTTTTCTATCTTAATCAACATGACATGTTATTCATAGTCATAGTCACCCTGTCGATGAATGATGAATCTGATTCAAATACATAAATGATAATAAAAGTAATAATAATAATAATATAATAATAATAATAAATACCCCGTAAATATTTTTGTTTAATTTTTGACTGAAACAAAGCACGAAAAAAAAAAGACAAGAGAGAAAAGTTGGAGTAGTGGGAGGTGGGGGGGGGGTGTCATATACTAAATCTACAGTATTCACATAATAATACCGTGGAATGACTTCGGGCTGGCTTGTCCGTTAGATTCAATGCATCCTGATATCGTTATCTCATAGCATTGTAATGCAGAAACCTAAACACAAAGACGCACCATCTGTCTTAAGCCACAGATATGTACCACTACCAACGAACCTTATCTTTGTGTTCAAGAAGGATTACGAATTATACAAACTAACCGACCCGGGCAAGATATAAATCTTGTACATTTTCCTTGTACCAAGCCCAGCTGCATATAAATCTAGATTTAGTGTGCATTAAATAACGGTACTTGGATTCGATGCAAAGACTAATAGATCGTTGTGTCATACCACAATTCCTTGCAGACTACGCAGATGTGATAAAATTTGACTTTCGGCCAGCAAAGTGTGAAAAGAGGTGTAGAACTCAATTTCCGGTCACACTTTTCAATCCTACTGGACTGAAATTAATGCGCCCTTTAACTTTATTTTACAGTTCGACAAAATGGTGAATAAATAATATTAGAGACTGATTTTTGTTCGAAATGAATGTGTCCACGTAACTCTTCGTCAAAAATTGGTGCAGTACACCATGTTTCATAATTTTTGATGGCGTAGTCGCGAAGTGTTAGGTGCTTACAGGTTCACCCTCAAGCTCGATTATAGTAAGATAGTTTGGTGACGTGAGGTATGGTACTAAATCTGTGTGGCTGGCCTTGCCTGCGACGAGTTGAGTACATGTATTGCAAAATAATGAGAAATTGGCACCTAAAGATGGTTAGATGTACAAAACATAACTATAAAGTTTGATTAGAACAAATTTATCAAACTGTAATCAGATACAGTCAGTGAGAGAAGGCAGGTGAATAAAGAGGCTGAGAGACAGACAGATAGAAATGATAGACCGATAGACGTAGACAGATAGACAGATAGATAGATAGATAGATAGATAGATAGATAGATAGATAGATAGATTGAGTCAGACATACAAGCAGACAGACAAAGACAAACGGCAGATAGGCCAAGTGTACACATAAAAACAAGATCACACACAAAAATTAAACGACACCAATTACTTCAATTGCCAAATAAATTTATTTATATTTATTTCATCAGATAAGTGTCTTCAATCTCTTTTATTTTTCAGCAAAAATGATAGCTATGATCATTAGAAGTACACCACCAGCGGCTAAACTACACATGGCATTGTACATGACAAGGACAACATCAAGCTGCAAAGCGGAAATAGCAAAACTTGGATCACCGTCTCGCCCAGGAAACGAAACAAATCAATCAATGAGACAAACGTCCAGTATGGGCGCACCGAAGAAGCTGAATCAGAAAGAAAAATGTGAGTGGACCAGGCAATATCAGGCTTAAGGTGGAAAACCAAATTCCTGAAAAAAAAACAAAAAAAAACAAAGAGGCAAAATTTTCTATGGAAATTCAGATTTGCTTATAAAATGAAAGGCTAGCCATTTTTCTGCATTCAGTTAAAATACTTTGCTTGAAATCGTCTCAGGAAATAACAGTTTACTCATGTAGTCTGGTTTTTTAAAGCGGTATAAAAATTTAAACTTAACCTTCTAGCGCCTAGCGTGTCATATTTGTAACACGTATGTTATTTACTATTTTCCGTTTTTAATTCAATTTTAATTTATCAGTAACGGAGTTTTCTTGATTTATTTTGATATTTTTGCATTTTATTTGACTAGTTTAAAATAGATGTGCCCCCTTAATAAGCTTTGGACAGGGCTTTCTATGCCACTTAGTCTGTTCGTTAGAGAGTTAAGCCCGATTTTGCCAGATCTGCTCACATTATACACAATTCCTGCTTGTCAAAGACCTTATGGACTTTTACATGTAATAATATGGAGTTTGCTAGGTAGACAGCTAGCTCAACTCAACCTCGGCATTTACTATCAGGGGGGAAAAAGGTGAAATTAATGACAGACAAATTTAAAACCATTAATCTATGTCAGTAATGTAATTTTGTAATACAACTTTACAAGTCAGACACTATAGTTGTCTGCAGACTTGGGTATAAACCCAAGAATTGTTGAATTTACTAAATGCAGCAGGTAGCTATGGTAACCCTTTACCATAACAATTTCATTTTCTTGTTTTCATTTTGTTTAAATATGTATACAGGCCCTGAGATTTGCATTAAAAAAATATGATTGAGTTTAAATTACAGAAAGAGAGAAAGAAAGACAGAGACAGAGAGTTTAAATTACAGACAAAAAGAAAGAAAGAAAGAAAGAAACAAATAAAGGAAGACAGAGGGAGAGAGAGAGTGACAGACGGAAAGAAAGACAAAGAGAGATAATGACAGACAGCTAGAAAGAAAGGAAGGATGACATCCAGAAAGAAAGCACGGCCAGAACCAATGTAGAACAGGTCCTACCACAATATCTCAATGACAGCTGCTGCAAATTTCCATTATTTTGTTTATGACTAGAGACAGGGCATGAAAACAATCATAAAATTTTCACAACAGTGAAGCAAAATAAACAAGCACATACATTGTAAATTACAGTAAATTATGTTTAGGTTGCAATGCTATCAGCATTCAACATCCAGAGATTTACAAAGCCAATGCACTTCTTGGCTTATTATCAACAGATATATTTTCATCACATAAAGGTTAAAGTCCTGGATGGGTTGTCCAATCTGAAGGTCCTGAAAAGTGATATTTTGAAGCAGGGAGGTAGCTTTAAACTTACTGTCACTGTTCTACAATACTGGCATCATTTATGTCAGACTTATGCCGAACAGCAACTGATGGTTCATTGCATTTCTAATCATAAAGGGAGTCAGATAATCTTACAGAAAGAGAAAATGCGCCAATAGGAAAATGTAATAATCCAATAGAATCACAATGGCATAAGCTAACAAGTTACAGGAAAAAAAAAAAACAGTTATTTTTCTAAATACATGTATCTCAAAAGTGTCAAAGATGACTTATGCCATTAGTGTAGAGCCGTGCTGATATATGGCCAAAACCAATCAAAATAAATCTGATTTTGAAGTACATGTACATGTATAAGGTCCAACTTTTGATTTTACTGAACATTGATTCCACTCAAAATGAATCCATCAGTGGCATAGACAGTCATTTTGCAGTGAAATGACGAAAAGGGCAAAGAAACTACTTTTGAATGGAAGGACCCTTCAATGCCAACGTTATTTATTAATACAACGTACAAGGGAGCTAAAGCAGGAAAACAATGATATAACAAAAGGCTAATGATATACATATAATTTATATCACTTGCCATCTAAGTCTGACTAAAGCAAATGACAGTATCAGAAATGAAAAAATAAAAAAAAACAACAAAACAATAAAAGTAGAAAAAGACAAGCAAACTTACAAATTAGTCATTTAACAATAGGTTGGGGTAATCTTAAAATTTCAGTGTGGAAACAAAACTCAGTTCAACCAACCACCCAGCGCATTCGGCAACAATACTTGCAAGAAGCTTTTGTTTTCTGACCAGTTTCTGAAAAAAAATTTCCTTGGCCATTTGGCTAACAAACAAATCTTTGTGGCTAGTAAATCATGGATGTAATCTTATCCCTTGAACTTCCCCAAAATCTCACCGTAGAAACAAAACCCAATCTGGCCACATGGCACAAATGGTCAATCTGTACACAATTTGGATTCCAATTATTCACGGGTTTTTCACACATACAATTCATCATCAGTATGACGAACAGACGCATCACTACAATAACATTTTCTATTGTTGCTTTCTTAAATACATATTTGAGATCTACATATCATCTAGTTATTATCCTGAAAAGGAATAAGCAATACTCAAAGAATTTTTTTTTTGTAAACATGCATTTGTCCACCTGTCCACCACCCTCCATCATCCTGGTTGCATACTGAAGATTGTGTTTAACTAACCAGCACACAGCTTGCTTGAGTGGCATATCTCTTAGTCTTAAGGCAGCATGTTTCCCTGCATGTTGAAATGACATACAAAGAGGTATGTTGTTATCTCCAAATTAGGATTTCGGTGATACGTAAGCTCCTCATACAGATGACGAATTATTACCCACTCAGCTTGCACTGGTCAATCCAGAAAACACAACAAATCAAAAATCAATAATGCAGCAATAATAATTTTCAAATGAGACCTCGGCTTTGATGAATTTGATTGATAAATGGATGGAAGTTTCATATAATCAAATATTGCAAGGTAATGACAAACATCCCTCTATCCTCCACTTGCACACTCACCTTTAGATAATATATATTATGATGTTTTAGAGACTTGAAATAATGAAAGGTTAAAAAGAAACAAGAAAACAAGATTCTGGTCGCAAAATCTTCAAGTCTTTAACCCTACTGCTGTCAAAGGGAAACTAGTGTGTCCTGCCGAGGACTTCCGAGCTGCAAGTTTCAATCGTGGGCATTATTTGTTATGTAGAAATTGCATTGATCTGATAACGTGAAGAAAAGTAACATTATGATTTTGGAAAGTTTATTTTACCGGCCCTGGGTTAAAGTAATTCTAACCCTCCCCCCCCCCCCCCCCCCCGAGAACCACGTAAATTTTAGGTTCTTCTTGTTTTGCTTTAAAAAAACAAAAATTTGAATTTGATGCTTTTTTAAATATTTATTTTATTATGTCATTTTAGGAACTCCATTTCTTAAAATGAAAACTTATCTTGATGCTTTTCTTTTTTCACATTTGTGAGTGGATCTGGCAAAATCAAACTTAAGGTGAATGACCACATTTCTGAGAGATAACCCCTCCTAGAGGGGAAAAACTTTTCTATGCAAATTGAAATTGTTTTTGCTCATAAAATGAAAAATTAGATGTAGCCTTTTTCCTGCATTGAGTTGAAATAGTTTGCTTTAAACTGTCTTAGAAATATTTTGAATTTTTAAAGAATTATAAAAGTGTCATCATAAGCCCCTTTTTACCAGATACATGCACATTTTATTCTTCAGGATTACTGTCTTCCTTGTTGTTTTCGAAGGGCTGCAACTCATAAACCTTCAATGTTTTTGAACGTGGCTTTTATCTCATGAAATCTTTGGGGGTGGCTTGGAAAAAATTGACGTTTAACACAGAAACTTCAGTGTTTCAAAGCAGTCCAGGATGGTATTCAGGAGTAACAAGTTCTTAAGAGTAAGCAGTGATTCATCAGTGGGATGAGTTAGCATCAGAGCTTGACACTAGAGCTCTTCATGAATGAAAATATATGACCCATTTAATCAAATGAGTAATTAAGCCCCACAATATCGTCATGGTGCTGACCTTTAGGACCAAGTCATTTTTTGCACTCTGAGAAAATCGCAAAAAAACTTATTTAAATTCTTTTGCAATGCAGTCAGACTTAGGCCAAAATGACTCTAGCCAAAGTGGCTATCATCCATGTTGGCTGAAACAACCCCAGAACCAAAATGGCCTACATCTATGAATGAATTAGGCCATTACACTTACACATGGGTGCCAGCAACGGAGCTGTCTGAAACCTGAAAATCACTTTGACCAAATCAGCCAAACCTGAAGTCGCGGGTACTGAGCAACCCAGTGATAAAACAGACCTGCCAACTAAATGACACCTAAATCGCATATACCAATGCTACACAAAGGCAGTTTTCAAATATATATATATACCAGAGAACAAAACACTTTACGTGTCACAATAATGTACTACGGTTACAAAGTATTTGTGCACACTTATAAGCTTCCTTGTTCATGTAAAATGTGTGTGACTGCAGCAGTTTTTGTTCTATAGGATGAATATTATTTCCTACTTAATTTTGAATGTGAGAAAAATTTCTCCAATAAATTTATAAAACCTATCACAAACACACAACGGACAATACAATGTAGCTACTGCTTTGTGCGTGTTTATTAATATTAATTGTGTCTCTTGAGCCAGTAAAATAGATCCTGTTGTCTCCCTTTCAATTCAACACCGCTCAGCTGAGTTTTCCTTTGTACGGAAATGGAAACAGCAACGGAAACGTCAAAAACCCATCAGGTAGTGAATCAGAACTACATGTACAGGTACTTAATGGAGGTTTGACGTTTTCGTTTCCGTACACATGAAAACAAGGCTTTAGTAGTATGCCGTTGCTTGACTCGCACTGCTTACCGCCCCCGTGGTTATTAGAAGCGTCAGACCTACCCCTCACTCACGCTTGCTATAAGTACCGTTTATTGGACTGAATGAAGTGAAATCCGGCTATGCCAATGATATTGATGCCGGAAAACTAAAAAAAAGTAGAACAATCTGAAGCCTTTGTAAACTATGCTATAGCCTCCGTCATCGGGTTGATCTAGTACAATGAGTACATGTATTAGAGGGTTAGCCGTACAACGTGTATCAGTACAGTGATGTAGGGGGCATGCTCGACCTTGATCTAGATTCTAGGTTTTTGCGTAACAGCAGTAACACGTCAAATCAGTCCGCGCAACACATTCATGTACACGGGGAACCAAGCAACCGGGTATTCCAAACGAAAGCATCCATCGTCAATCGATAATAAACGTTTGTAGATCTACCACTGCAGGCGTTGAATGCATTAATTCTGACGTAGGCCTGACACACAGGACGAAGTCAGCGCAACACATGATAGTCTACGACCACTTAGACGATACGCGGAACAAGCGGGTCTTGACCGGACACAATATGTGACCCTTTGACCCTTCACTCACTTTCAAGTTCGCGTTATTGTCAGCGCGATGAAGAGCTGCTGCTGCATGTGAAGCGTCTGATCTAAAACTGCGAATCAGCCAGAACACGACGGTAGCCCTGTGCTGACGATACGCCTTTGGACAATGTAGATGTTAAAAATAGGGCAAATTAGGCCGATATCTAGAACGCTTGCGCTTTTTTGTCTTAACCAGGTTTTGTTCTTTTTTGTTTTTCAGTTCTTCACATCGCGAAACCGGAATTTTTTTTTTGGATACCTAGCGAAACCGGAAATCCGGTATATACCGGAGGTCTGGCACCCATGCTTACAGAAAGTTTTATTTCCAGGATAATGGCTTGGCACTTTCAAATGATTTTTACATTAATAGATGCACCATGGATAGGGCAATTATGTAACAGGTACATTCTGTTTTGGCCTAAGTCTGACCTATCGCAAAAAGGTTACACCATGACGATATGGTCGTATTGAACTTATTCAGGCATTCTACTCATGCAAAGCACTTTGTACCCACACAGTGAAGAGAATGAGATATTGAGGAACCATAATCAACCGATAACCTCAGTTTATGTGATAGCATGCAATTGCCAACTATCAATGAAACATATTCTGGTTGAATGTGTAGATTTCATACAAATACGAAGATGGCACTATACCTGTGGATCCATGAAAGAATTATTTTCTAACGTGGACCCGCAATGCATCCTGTCCTTTCTGAGAAAGGCTAAGATCTACAACTTGATTTAAAAACTTTACAAAACTTTTATCACATCTATACAAAACGACTTCTGAAAATTTTACCAATGTCATAAAATTTATACGAAACCTCAATTCTGTTTATGAAATTTAGAAGCTCTGAATGCGAAACATAAATAAAGTACCCAAATAGACTGTGATAGGTGCAAAGTGGTCCTTATCGTGATGACACGCTGTAAAACCCAAACTCAAATTCACTCAAATGCCCAGGTGGAGATCTCTGTCTTCAGAGCTTCTACTTTAAATTTTGGTTGGCCCATACTCAAGTTCCAACTGCCATCACTCATGTCCTGATAATTAAGAAGCTGGATTTTCATTTCTTCGGACTAAGAGGTGAAACACACTGAGGGTGGTGTAGTCACCAGACCAGTGGCTCGTTGCCCATAACTTTTGCTTCACATTGCACATTAGGCACTGCAAGCTGCATCCCACTGCGTCGTGGTGTGGGCAGTGCCTAACATTGCGTTAGTGTGAGGCGAAATTTATAGACGGTGAGGCACCAGTCTAGCACTAGCACCAGCCTTGATCTGTTTCGAAGACGGTGGTGTAGGCACCAGACCGGTGGCTCGTTGCCCACAACTTTTGCTTCACATTACACATTAGGCACTGCAAGCTGCATCCCACTGGGTCGTGGTGTGGACAGTGCCTAACATTGTATTAGTGTGAAGCGAAATTTGTAGACGATGAGGCATCAGTCTGGCACCAGCACCAGCCTTGATCCGTTTCAAACCTAAATAACCAGTTTGAGAGAGTGGGTTACATGTGTGAGTGGATCAGGCAAAATCACGCTTAAGTTCAAATTCCTGACAGAAAACCCTCCTGAGGGGGGAAACAATTTCCACAGAAATTGAGATTTGCTCATAAAATGAAAGATTAACCATTTTCCTGCATTCAGTTAAAATATTTTGCTTGAAATCATCTTACAAATATTTCATTTCGATTTTCTTTTTTTTTTCTTTTTATCCTGAAAAAGCTATTAAAAATTTCACCCACAGCCCAATTTCCGCAGATCCACTCATATTGTATATGACATTTTATCTCATTACTTGTAAATCAGATACAATGACAATACAAAGTATGGCTCACTCTGAATAAACAATGTACATGTATTAATTTCAAACACGACTAAAATTTGAGGTTTACATCATAAAACGTGAAAGATATTTTACCTGGTGATATGACTATTGAAGAAAACAACTTGACTTTGCAAAAACAATTTTAAAACATCGAAACACAACTGACCATCCATAGGGCTCATTGGAAAACTTTTCCATACTGGAGACAGATATGATTAAGTGCATACTGTAAACATATTACTAAAATGTAACATCATCATACAATTTCCAACATCACTGATCCAAGCACTGGAAGAAATCTGATATGGAGGGAAAACATGTAGTACATGATATATCAACCATCGGTTTCATGACAAAGGGGCAAACGAACAACAACAGCTTGTTATCTATTCACCCGTTCGTCATGAAACCAATGAAACATAATCTACAAGTAAACGTCACAAAAGAAAGGAGTGACTGAAGGAGAAAAATGTCAAAAGATATCAAAGCTTTGTGCTACACTACCATTTCCCCCTACACTAAATCTAAGTCATATATAAAAAAAATTATTTAAAAATTAAAATAAAATAAAAAATTCCGAACACAAGAAAAATACACCAAAGAAATATTTAAGAGAAAAATCCAATTGCCCTAAAGAGAAAAGATGACAATGTGATCGCTACTGACCCTACAGATGAAAAAAGTCAACATCAAGTTAAAAATAAATAAATCCAAAGAAGCAAACACAAGCAAATTATCAATGGAAGTTGTCAATATGCAAAATAATATTATTCACTGGTTGCTTGAACAAAACTGTTGTGTAAATGTTGTAAAAGAGAATTAAATGTAGACAGAACACATAGCTGATAGTAAATACTTGCAAACAGAAATTACCCAGTCTAAATGTACAATCTGATTGAATTTGAAACGAAGATGACCTGAACATCAACAAAGTAGGTCAATAATGAAAAATAAATCATCATGCTGCACCAGTGAGCACTCACCTCACTAATGCACTGTTCAGCATTTCATTGCAGGACTGGTGTGCAATTTGCAGCGATATCACAAGTCCCGATGTAAACCAACCAAAACAAGAGTGTAGATAAGATAGGGAAAGATAGGGAAAGGGGATAGAGTGAGAAATCACCTTGGACATCCATGATTGTTTTATACAGAAATTTTGATTATTTTCATCCAAGGTATTATAATGTCAGTTCACTTGTTTGTACATCTTTGACTAAATTAAAAAAATTCAAAGCATATTGTGTCACTCAGGCACTAAGAAACAGCTTCATGGTTACATTATACATTGCTTGGGCCTTACAGAGGCAAAAAAATATATAAAACTTACCGTAACTGCTTTTTCTTGAGCATCGGCCATGTAGTCACAAGGCAATTCAATAATGTACTTACAATTGTCTATGTATAACAGGAAACACTGTCACAGAAGCCCAGAGAAGGCAAAACACTCTGGCTATGATAAATACATTGAATGGGGTAATGGGTAATCTGGCCAGGTGGCTAATCTCATCTGGAAAAAGGGCTGTTGTTAAGGAACCGTGGCTTAATCTCTTTGTGAGCCAGTGGCAGGTGAATCGGTTCTTCTGCTGGCCACATTTGTGCCAATCACTGACGTATCGGTGCACACAAATGCTAGGCTATTTTGTTTCAGGAAGAAAGAAAGTCGACTTTCTATTCATAAATGTTGCTGCAGTTAGTCTTCATTCATCTCCCCCACTATTTTCTTCCTGTGTTGGCAAACGTAGAAAAATTCATGGCACACAAAGAGTTAAAAAGCACAGCTAGGTGCGTTCACGGCAAACAAAGAGTTAAAAAGCACAGCTAGGTGCACACATGGCACTTGCTGACATATTGCAGCCTTATCTTAGTTTCACGTTCCCAACTGTAATGAGCTTGAGTGTTGCATGCCTGCGCATCTCCATTTCTTTGCCTGGACTTAAAACAATTGTGACACCACTGCAAAGGGACAGCAGCTCGTCAAACTTGCAGGTTTATGCCCAGGCCAGGAAACAGCCGGGCACTGAACACTATTCTTCAGTATACTCTCCATTCGACTTTTAAAATGCAACAGTTCCCTGACAACAGCATCTGAAAAAAGTTACTCTAGCCAGGTAAACGAATCAGACAGATTGCCGGCACAAATTACACAGACTGACATTAATAATCATATAAGGAAATTTCCAAAGTTCTATTACCAAAACTAAAGGCCAGAATGAGCAGTAAAATGCAAAATCCACTATTTTTACCGTACGATCAAAAAGTGATTTTACTGTGAGAAATGCCCATATTGTGTGACCAACTTACCCTGAGCTTTCATCGGAATCTTCAATTCATTTCATCTTCATGGGCAAAGAATGTCGTAAAGATAACAAATTATCTGTGTCATTACCAAACCATCTATCTCGGAGAATTTTCAATGTTCACTCTTTTGGCTCCTTGAAGCCAGAATGCCGAAACATATCTACCATTGCAATATAAGATGACCTTTACGTAATATAATTTTGAGATAAGATAAACAGTTTCATGCCCATTCCATGCCAGACACACCTGTCCATATTCATGGATTTAAAATGAGTTAAATCTTACTGACCAAAGGTAAAAACAAAAGCCAACAGGTTAATAATACAAACAAACATTGAATAACTTTGTATGCGTCTCCTTCTGGTGTATTGTATTGAGGTCTGTTGTCTTTTTTCCTGGAGGATTTCTCCCCTTGGCATTTGCACCTCATTCTCTTACTATACTACTTTACTGAGGGAAATAATAGTAAAAAGGAAAGTTATCACATTTGAAATACATAGTGGAAACACATGAAGATGAAAGTTTGAAGCAACATAATTCTGTAATGCCGATGTATCAGCTCACAGTCTCTCACCAGCCAATAGCAGTTTCCACACTTCACTGAAAGATACATAAGGAGTTGATACACTGGGCAAAAACCAATTGAATACTGAATAAAACCATGATCTTTTGTCAACAACGATTAGATCTCTCACCACTTTTTGGCAGTCATGGCAGTCACCAGGTTAAAGCTAGATCACAACGACCTGACAAACAGCTCACAATTCTTTTATATATTCAGTATGATGATAGCGGAACAGTTGTTTGACATAAAATAAATGATATAGCATAAATCTCTTTTAGCCCTGGGAGATTGCTCAGGAAAATAGAAGAAACTAACGCATAAACATTTCTTGATTGTTAATACTATATAATAATAGTGACATACATACATATCTCATATATTGATACAATGACAGTTAACAGAAATGACGTAAATGCAAAGGCGACATTTATAATTGTTTGCAAAATCGTCCCCTTAAAGTGACAAGGTTCTATCTCCACTTTTTGGTGGAACTGAGTTATACACTACATACTACTTCTACCAGCCTTCTCCACTGTGTGTCAAAGTATCATGCCAATTCAGTGTGTAATTTGTAAGTATTACTAAAAAGAAAAAAGTCATATCTCTAAAAGCTTTGTGCACATGAAACTTCAATCATCAACTTTTTCAAAAGTTGATGGAAGGGAGTTAGAAGCTTGCCATTCGAAAGGGACGAAATGTTAAACAGTTTTACTTCAACTGACCACAACCAAAACAACTCAAGTGTCCCTGCTTATGCACTGAAACTTAAATCAACCATTAGCCTGCCATAACATCCACAGTGCAAGCGTTAAGCACCCCAGTGCTATGCAGTGTCTGCAGTCAAATACATGTATGTCTACAAAATACTTCCAGTTTCAAACAGTTCTGCAGGAGGAGGTGAATCAACAAAAATTATGCACTTGGGATTTTATTGCACTGCCAGATAGTACGTGAATATGGATTGTAAAATGTTTTGAGTTTTTTTTTTTAGCTTAAATTTGATTTTACTGTGCACCAGCTCTTTAGCATCTACAATGCATCCTGCACAGTTCGCTAACGTGAAGTCTTATCTTCAAAACAACGCAAGTGCAAAGTAGTCTACAAAGAACGATGAGCTATAGACTTCCTGGCACATCTTTACCGGAGGGCAACCTGCACGCTGGGCAATAAAAAGAAACCTTTCCCTGGTACATGCCAAGCAATGCAATGAAAAATTTAATGATCAGAAAGGTCTCAAAAGAAATAATACAACAGTTCCATCATAAAAACAAACCATAGTTCAATGACAGTCAAATGCAGCAGCCTGCCAGGTATTCAGCTTAATTCACATTTGGCAGTAAAAGAGCGAATAATACTTTTCAACATACTTTATATGTAAACTTCTTGTGTCCAAGTGACATATTTACAAGTTTCTTTTCGATATAAAGCTCTCTATCTGAATGAGAAGAGTCCCATTTTCTGCAACAAATTCTACAATCCTTGACTTGAGTCATTTTGACTGTAGACGGTACAGCTGAGATGGAGTGCCAACCCCACCATAAAGATAAATCATTAAGAAACGAGGAACTTACAGAAAGTAACAATTCAAGCAAACCAGAAAAACTGAACATTACCTCAAAGAAATTGCAAACTCAAGTCCTATGAAAGACATAAAACCATTGTTATAGGCAACAGCTCAGAGTTACAGCTGAAAAACAATGAATTTGACAAAACTCAAAAAACGAAAAAAAAAACAACTCACAAAGATGAAAATGACACTTGCCAGATTTAGCTTTATCTTGGAAAATGTGTGCTTTATTCCTGTTAATGCATAAAATACAACCAGGTAGCAAATCGAACTTTAAAAAGTTAACTTTTTTTAACAAGTTTAAGAACAAATGTGAAATCAATGGCTCTTGATGAAGAAAATAAAATTAAAAAAAAGACTGAATTAGTAAAAGTATATCACATTATTTGCTTCATAAAGTGTCACAGTGACAAAAGACCACCTGGTGATAATGGCTCACACAAAATAGTCTGAAGTTTGCTGGCTGTGAGGGCAGGGGCATATTTAATGTTAAATGCATATTCTGGAGGAATGGGTGCATTCTGAAAAACCATGACCAATTTCAGTATTTCAAATTTGAAAAAAAAAGAACAACACAAATCGCCAAAAAAATTCTGCTCGAGACTCTGGCATAAATTTTTCTCCTTCACTATTTAACCCACTATCAAATACAGGCACCTGGTAGGTCAAGTTGTTTTCAGTGTCTGAATGATCGCTGCATAATAACAACATGCAATCAGTTTAATAAACATTATATAAGATACAAAGTGACCAGGCAAAAAAAAAAAAAAAAAAAAAAAGCACTTGGTGGCACTGCAGGACGAGATAAGGTACGTGCATTTTGCATCTTTACACCAACCTTTGAAATATTTACCATATTGAACTGGCCTGTTTTCCCCTATGACTTTTACACATGATACTGTTTCACTCAATTTCTTTACTCTTTCCGAGAACACACTGTTCAATTGAGTTAAATTACCAAATACAGTCTGGTATTTCGTATTTAACATGGCTATTGACATGGAATTCTGAAATAATTGACCTACATTGAGAAGAAATTTCCTTTTAAATAATTACCAAATAAGATAAAGATGGCAAATAAAGCATTGTCCTGATTCACAAACACTTCTCTACTGTTGAAATGTGCACACATAGTCAATCAACCCTAATGGCAGATACTGGCACAGTTTTTTAAAATGAAAGCTTTTCCTTCCCCTTCCTGTACCAATCTGTAGATAACAAAATACAGCTATTGTCTTTATGGTACTAAAAGGATCAAAGCAATTTTACCCGCTTCCTCTTTGATGATTATAACCTCCAGGTCTCTTGAGCCTACAGTGTTCCCATCCCTCAAAATAAGACTTTCTCCACCATCCATGACAAGATCACATTGTAAATGAAAATTCTGAGTCTATAGCTTTCATTAATCAAGTCTGAGGGAGATGGAACATTTGTGAACAAACTTTAAGATAAAATGAAATCTTCAGTAAAATGGAAAGCTAAATTCAAACTGAAGCTAAAAAGAAGCCATTCAATGGCCAAAATCTTTCTTATTTGTGCTGTCTTTGTGTTAAAATGAATTAAAACGCTGGCAGGATGGATTATGCCTTGAGAAGATCTCGACGAAGCTTTTGGTCCTTGAGAATGGTGTCCGGGACATCAGGGAAATCCTCTGCGATGACCGTCACGCCTACAGCATCCCCTGCAGCACCATCGTCATCATCATCCAAATGACAGAGAAGACTGTCGTCTTCATAGGTTGGAAAGAAGTATCTGTGAGAGAAAGGCATTCACATGAACCATGGTGTCTTGATACCCAAATCTGCTTTGAAAAATGGCCCTTATAGTACGGTAAGGCTGGGGCACGAAACACACACTGTAAAAAAAAAATGAGATTAAAACATGTCCTTGGCATGACATGGTCAGGGCACCATCACTTGGAAAATAATAACAATTTAAGTCTTATTAACATTTACTTGATATTATCAAAAAATCAAAGGCCCTCCCATACTGAAAGACAGACAAGGGAGGCATGTTTAGTGTTCTGGTAATTTATATCATCATCAAGATATAAAATGCAGTTTTGTCCTCTATGCATCTATCACTTTTGTGTCATAGGAATATTTCTACATTAAATATACGTGTACATCACAAGTCTGACATAGAAAATAGGACAATGACAAATATGACAATCCCTATAATAATTTTTGTCAGCAACCAAAGTTGTAAATGCTGTTTTTGTTATTAATGTATCCAACATCAATTCCTCTGTAACAAGATGAAGCCATTCAAAGATCTCCAATAAGGAAATATTTCTAGCTATATGATAAGAATTCATTCAACTTTGATAAAAATAAATCTGGAAATTAATCTATGCCATTTCCTTTCAGGCTCCTTTCAGCTGCTGGATCTTAGTTATTTAATTGCTGACAGAAAACTTCATTTCCTGCAAAAAACTTTCAAAACACAATGTTTTATTAGGTCAACAACATCAAAGATGTCAAAAATGTTTTTAAAAATTTGCTTACTGAGGTTGGTCCCACACAGCGGAGTCTGGAACTTTCTTGATATGATCTGGAAACTCACCCAGGTGGCTGAGTAAAGTTTCTTTATCACCAAAGGATGCCTGACAACCATAGCAGGTCTTGTGATACACCTGAAACATCATAGTAATTAAATTATAGTCACCATATGAACACAAGTATTTCATTTCCATTCAGAAATATGTGGTGCCTAGTGTTACAATATATAAATAGGTATGAACATAGAATATAAGAACAATATCATGAACAGGAAAATATTTAGGAAAAACAAAAGTATGACAAACAGAATGAAAAACAAAAACTAATGATGTCAAGACAGTAAGAGGAAAAAAATGGTAGGAATTTATGTAAAAGTTAACAAACTAGAGAGCAATAGAGATGAAAAATGGTTCCAGAGTAAGAGATGTAAGTAAAATCTTATTTTAAAAAAATTAGTGGCAGGAGTTATTCATTGTGGTGTAATTTTGACTATATTTTTGCTAAAGGCTACAGTCTGAGTGACAGTTTCAAAATTTCAGGTTAAAAAAGTTGTAATATTTTAATGATCGCTTTTTGTGCTCTCTTGACTAGCTCACAGCACGAGAAGACAGTATTAAACATTTGACAAGCATTCAGTTGTGGTGCCTTGCCGTGCATGAGTTCTGGAGCAAAACGGTGGAATATTATGGGAAATTGTCCAGATCAGAGAGAGAAGGGTGGGGACACTTGTTTATCCCACGTAATGGCCGGAACCTCATCTGGTAGAAGGATAAAAACAAAGCTGCAAAGCCAGCACAGAACTGGGTTTCTGAAGTCCAAATGCAATGACTGACCCAAAAACATATATATAAGAGCCATGACAAAGTCCTACCTGTCTGCGGATGTAGTTGATAAGTTTGACTTTTTGATAAAAGTTCAGCTGTAGTTTGTGGTTCACTTCTTGGAGGTCAAAATTATGTTGTTCCTGTAGGTAAAATTTATTTGATTTTTAAATATTTATTTACAGAGATTTATGAAGAGCAAAATAAACAAAATTTAACTAGTTTTCCATGACTTGGGTGGGTAATAAGCAAGAACAAACAGCCTAAAAAACAATAATTAAAATTTTCAATACCTGAAATGCAAAGTAGACATAAGCAGCTGTGGGTACTAACATTCAAATGTTACTTATAAATGAACTGAGATTGCACAAACATCACGCAAGCTGTACAATACATCGATTACATTTTGCCAGTACTCAACATATTTTCAATCTCAATAGAAATACAAGTAATGCAGCCTTATCTACTAAATGGCTACTTCATGAAAGGACACCTTCTATAAAGGCAAATTGCAATTATCCAATACCAGTATACGCAATTTCTTTGGAAAGGAGAATACAAACATAAAACACAATGAAATCTGATTTGAAGTTAAAATGTATAGACCCTTTTCATTTCTGCGTTACGGTTGTTTGAGGGGAGCCGCACGGCTTCAAAAAGCACCGTGTAGGGCAAAATCCTCCACTTGCCTTAGTGATGGCATCTGAATATGTGCACAGTCTAAGCAAAGATGCATTTTTATGCCAGAACCAGCACGTAATGGGTTTGTACAGTTGGGTGCCCAACAAGAGGATGGCATCGTTCGACCGTTGTCCACAGCTTCCGCCCTACAAGTGGGGCACGCCGCCATTTTGTTTGCAAATCACGTGATATGGAGAACGGTAAATGAAAAGGGTCTATAGTACATTATAAACATAATCTATAAAAAAAAGTTAAAAAGGAAGGGCGTGACTTAAGATAAAAATGACAGGAGACATCATGGCCACATGCTATCCCTTGTACTAAATCTAGGTCCAATAAAAGATTTAAAAAAAAATAAAATTCAGAACACAAGAAAAATACACAAAAGGTAATGACTACGAAGAAAAAGAGTAAAAACTGATGTCTGAATGAGTACAGACAACACTGTCATCACTACTGATTCTGAAAATGAACCGAGTCAACATTAATATTAACATTTTTTTTATTCAGTGTGGCTAGTAGAGTGGTAATGCTGTCTTTTCTCCAAACTGCCCAACTGTCCAAAATTTTCATGACTTTTGGGTACTTGGTGGTACAAGAAAAGGATCTCATTCTATACAATTTTTACCTTCATGTGGTTCTGTAGCTCTGCTTGTACCACACAGGAGGAGTCACAGAACAGACAGACAACCTTGGGTTCAGACTCCTCATCCCAGCCGCCCCACTCCCTGAAGCAAAATAAATAATAACAACTGCTTCTTCACACTTGAAAACATGTTTTCAAATCAAATAATGAGATATGAAGACTCCTTTCAACCTGTGACAAAACCTGCACATCCAACACTAGCAATGGAAGTTGTTATTTGTTTTCATTAATCTTATCATCAAATGATTGATACTATCAGTAGGCTCATATTTCAAGGCTGATATATGAGCAGACTTAAACTGTTATTCCTCCTATACAATTTCAGTAAAAAGCCATTCAAGTCTAATTTTCAGAAATCCTTCTTAGACATCTATATCACTGTAAAGCAAGCACAGCGAGACCTTAATCTCAATATTAGAGACAGATATGTTCAGAAACTCTTAATTCCATGTATTGTTATCATAAGCATAGAACTGAGTTAAGCAGTTGGTCTAAAACTTACTCCTCTTCATCAGACCCCTTGTCACTGGTTTTGACTAGACGATTGTCTTCAGATTGCAAGCTCTCCCAGTTTTTACCCATTTCCTGAAAAGAAAAGGACAGTATATCAGATAAATGTAACTCAGTAAGTGAAACATATCCAAAGTAACAGCTGACAAACAAAGAATGCTGAAATTATTTTCCTTGACTCTTCCTTTGATAGGAATAATTCACAAACTTATAACAATGAAATAATAATACCAGTTCCCCTTAATGAAAATATAATTTACTAATACTGAAAAACACTGGCATTCATGGAATCGGTTTCTGTCATATTCTCATGACATGAAGCAAAATATAATTTAAAAAAGAAGTGTGCATATGTGAATGTGCAAGTTCAAATGAATTAATGAAACTAATGGAAAAAATACGCTCTGGGCAGAACTCTCTTTGTTTTCACCATTCATTACACTGGTTCAAAAGAGTGATTTCTCTTATTGTACTGTGCAGCTGAAGTAAAACTTGGAGGAGACTAACACAAACTCGTATTTTTAATAAGTAGTTGTGTTGGAGAGTCTATGTTTGTGATTACTCTTTAAGAACTTGAATTGCTTTACCATTTAAATTCTGAGACCCTAACATACTTAAATTTCTTGGTCATTTCACTTTTAAATCTGACACCTTCAGTTGTGCTACTTACTTAACAGGGTCCTTCTTTTCTGGGAAGTATCAATTTCCCCCCACATTGCCACAGGCTTGTGCCTTTATGATTTCATGATAATGAGCTAGCAACATGAAGTTTATTCATATATAATGGGTTAAAACACTAAAACACCACTTGTCCAAAATGATGCAAAGTATTTTTTGAAACTGATCAATTTCATCATTCACTCACCATGTAGTTGATGATATAGAACCTGTCATACTCTTTATTCTTGGGATTGATTTTTCTGTGCTGCTTCTTCCTCATGTGCTCTCGCAGACTGGCTTTGTCTTTGAATGATTTCTCGCAGAACAAGCACAGTTGACTGCAAATTTTAAACACACAAAAAAAAATAAATAGTAAAACCCTCTTAATCAACTGCATTAACTTGCAAAAATTTGAACAAAAATTTACACTATAATCCAAAATATTTAACACTCATGTTTAAAAGAAAGGTTTTGTTATGGAACCGCAGTATTTTACATAGAAAGCTACAGATGAGTGGTGAAAACAACTCAGTCTTTTCTCTATTTGGCTTTGTAATTAGACTAATGAAATGGTCCCCTGACAACAGCTTTAGAAACTGTACACTTAAGAAGACAAAAAAACTGCAGGACTGTTTTAGCACAGGATTCTTCAATGGGACTGAAACTTCCTTCTATAGAGAGATTCTCACTGGAAGATAAAATACACAAATGCGGTGTTTACAAATGGAAATTTACAGTTCATATTCAAACATTTTTTTCTTCTCTGACTGGTATTTATCCTCAGTATCTGTTACATAAACCTTTCATACATCAATGTTTTCATAATTTAAATCCATATTGCTTTTTTCTGATCGGATCACTCATTATCAGATTATAAGTTATACTTACTTATCAAGCTTTGATTGGATAAGGTCAAACAATTCATCTGTGAAAACTGAAAAATCAAAAAATACACATATATGTAATAAACAAAATTTTGACAAAATTAAAAAACTAAGCTTCATCTTTAAGAATGTGGCAAAAAAAAAACAACAACACCATTTACTGTACAAATACGAAATTCCACAACTCTGGTGTTAAATAAATGCTGCAGTAAAACTGCACACTGGCATGTCCTGAATTGATGGCCAAATCTCACAGGAATAATACTTGCCTGCCACGCAGATTTCCACTCATATACGCGGTGCAAAAGGGGATAAAACGAGCAAGTCTAAAAAAAATTACACGTCATAAATCCCACGCTTTCAAAATACACGCAAAAGATGCAAGAAGGTAGGGGAACTAAGCAGGAAATACAAAACAATCATAATTCGTGTTGGCAGACGTGCTTCCGTGCTGCTGTCCAAGCAAGAATGAGCAGTTGGGTAGAAATATTCTGTTTACATTCTATACATTTCCTATTCAAAATCTTTTATTGTTCGATTGTTTTATCTGTTCAATTTTCCAATGTTTTTTTCTGTTTTTTGTTTTTTTTCCTTGAAAAAGGCTGTTGCCGAAATATCGGCCATTTTCTGTTTTTTCTTTTAGTTTGTGTTTCATTGTATCGTTTGGGTATTATTTTTTACGGGAGGCTTTGCGACATACAACTTTTTCTTTTTGCCCAATTTTGACTTTGCCTTGCTGCTACCCCACAGATTTTCTGTGGTTTTTATAATATTTTGTGATAGAATACTTTACTCGTAAGACTACCAACCTAGATTGTCAGGCTGACCCATGTGAAATGTGTGGTCCCTCAGAAGGTGGTCAAACAACACAGCTCTGGGGATGAAGAAAGAATCAGTGAGAACCAGGACATATGAATAGGCGGAAAAGTACTACAAATCTGAATGAAAATGCAAAAATTGAGATGAGGACATAACAACATGCATTTCATCATTCCCGCAAACATCACTGTTAAGAGGAACGAAAAACTTGAGTCTGCACTTGAAAAGGCTAGGACTTTTCGAGGCTCTTTTCAAAATCTGAAGTCAAAATACATTAATAAATTAAAACAACAAATGAACACTTAATCTCCTCCATGCATACAAAAGGAAGATCTGGACCAGCGGCATCAGAGAAGCTTTGACGTGCAATAGTGTTATGCCAAAACAGGTTTCCCAGCTGGCTGCAGACCAAAAACTCTTTCTTCCTGCCACGCCCTTGACGCCACGAGCAAATTGAAAAACGAAAAACGTACAAAACAAAACTCATACGGAAATAATCAGGGTAGAAAAAATAATCAAACGAGTGAAAAACATCTAGTTTTAGTCAGTAATTCCAACTGTTCACAGAACTCTGATATTCAATTGTCTACCTCTGCCCCCTTCGAAACACACATGAACAAAGTCTTACCTATTCCCGCAGTACGTCTGCTTGCAAAACAGACACTGACGGCAGAATTTGGTTTCTTCTCGCTCCTTCTGTTGTTGAATCAAGACAGATTCCTAAAGCATGGGTAAAGAATGGTAAATTTGAGAAACAGTTGAGTTTGCAACAAGTTAGATATGTTTACTGAATTGCAGTGTGGCTGGTGGGGCTGTAAACAAACACTTCAAGGCAACTTATATCATTGTACTTATTTCAACTGACTCACTCCTAGTGTTTGCTTAGGATGACCACAGCTCTCATAATGTCCATTCTGAAAGTCAAGGAAGGATCAGCACTAAGGTCATGAGAAAACATCATGAGAATTAGCAAAATGCCAAATTACTGGAAATTTAAAAACAAACATTTTGAGTGGGTGCAATTTTCATGCATCATTTGAACTGAGTGCCTTTTCATATGAACCGCTGAGAGTGGCTTATAGGAGTGAATCTATTAATCAATAATCTTCTTTCTTAGCTAAATAAGAGCTAGGCTTCCTCCCTGACCCACCCCCAGAAAAAAAATGGAATCATAAAGACTCAAGTAGTAAATCATGTCATTGGACACTGATTTTACTCAATACATGTATTGTCCTCTTCCTTAGCACAAATGGGGGCTAGGCTTCCTCCCTGGAATCGCCCCCCTCCCCCTCCACAAAAACCCCACTAATGTAATCAGTGAAAGAAACAGCCTTTGAAAATGTTATGCATTACATAAAACTTTACATAAGTCAAGCATGCAGCATATACAAGCAATGGTAAACAGAAACTCTGTTATTCTAGAATTTTCTGGCATGCTTTTTATCCTACCAGCTTCTTTCTCTGCAGGTGTTCTCTCAGGGATTTGTCCTCTGGTAGAGCATCACACAGAAGATAGAACTCTTCCTTTGGTGCTGAGAATGATAAAAAAATATATTATTTAACAACAAACTGGAATCATATAATTTTTAAAAAAACAAACAAGGGGCTATATATAATAAATAATTTACTTCCTGAAATGAAATCATATGATAATTCTGACCTGAAAAACGGAAGATATCAATTTATTCATAAAGAAAGCAAGGGAAGAAACTCAAAATGTGCTGAGTGCAAAGTTCACAGGTCTACTTTTGAGAGAAGTGTTCGCAAAAACCAAAACTCCGTATCTCATGTTTTGCAGTGTGGTTTTTTCCACATGTATTTTTCTCAACATTTAGGTGCCTCTGGTTTTCAACATGTTGAAAATAATGACTGTAACCCAAACTGATTTTCTGAAGGGCCACATCTTGCTAATTAGTTCAAATGACTATTTCATCACTGCTCTGCGATAATGGCATACGTCAGACTTATGGCAAAAGGCAACTGACGGTTCCAGATGTTTTCTAATTTCCCACAAAAATAAAACCATAGAATTGTTGTGGAAATTAATGAAAGTAGAGTTCTAATAATATTGATAACTGAAAAAAAAAAAAAAAAAGCTAATAGTAAAAACAGCCTTTCATTGTACTACCTTCATCTTTTGTCCCTGTATTGGTGACAATTTTAGAACAGAAGTCTGAGAGAGGTTTTCCCTCTAGCCTTTTCTTCCAGTATTTCAGGTAACTGAAATTAAAAAGTTACAGTGCATATATATATCACAATAAATTTCTCAGTTCTCCAAATACATTCTGTCTCAAAATGGGCTAATTCTAAATAAAATGGGAAATTCTATCCATGAATGAAATGAATGTGTTTTGCATAGAATTAGAAGATCACAGACAAATGACATTAATCCCATAGCTGGAGAAAGTGTCTTCAAATTCCATAAGATATTCTCAAAAGGAATAATTGAGACAAACATGATGGCACTTGTAACAAATTACTATTGTACCAATTAACATGATGCAATGGGGTGAATAACAAAATACTTACTAATATGACAATTCTAAAGCAATACTATAATCATATTTTACCATTTAGTAAGAAATGTTCATAATTATATGGATATGGATGCAAATTCTTTATATGATGTGGTAAGGGAACTTACTGACCATTCTGAGTTATAAATTCCTTTTGATGTTTGTTCCTTGAATGAAAATTCCAGAACTGCAGGGTTTTACAGTTTTTTAAATAGGAATCTAAGCGCAAAATGTCAAGGGTGGAATGCCCTGTCAAAAAAGCCTACGTTTAAGGGGAGGAGCGGCTAAAAATTCTATTTTCCCTAGTTGTTAATAAATTTCCATAAAATTTGTGGTAATAAATCAGAATGAAAATGTGATTCGAAAAATGTATTCAAATTTTTTTTTAACTTTGCGGTTGCTATGGTAACGGCGGCCATATTGAATTTTCATTACATTTTTTAATTAATAATTCTGTGAAAACCATTGGCTGCAATGAGCTCAAATTTTGCATACAAGTTAAGAATAGGTATACAAGTTAAGAATAGGTATGCAAAGAGAGTTACAACGCCATATTTCCAATAAATTTATCCATTTGGTCATATTCCAACGTTGAAGTAGTAGGTTTCATTTTTATCTGACAACACAGTTTTCAAATTATTCTGTCTGAAAAAATATCACATAAGACCCAAATCGGCCGTTGTAACATCAAAGTATATACATTCAATGACACGTGTGCAAATTTTGAGGGCAATCTGTTCGCTAGTTATGGAGAAATTAAGAACTGAAATTGTGAAAATGCGTTAAAACCAAAGGGCCCTAAGGGCTTTCTAATTGCTCTAGCTCGCAAAAAATATCACAAATAACCCAAATTGGCCATTGTAATATCAAAGAACATACATCCAAGTACATATGTGCAAAATTTGGGGGCAATCTGTCTGCTAGTTATGGAGAAATTGAGAATTGAAATTGTTTCCCAATTTTGTCTAGATCTAGTCCCAGTGGTCAAGATTTTGAGCCACTCCTCCCCTTAAATACACTATTTCCTCTGACGTTGCCTCTATGAACAAAAATTATGTTATAGCTAAACATGTATAGTGATCGTCCCGTTGAGAAGCAAAAAGAACTACCATTTCTGCTGCATTTAAAAATGCACATTTAATTGTCACCTGAAAGAAAAGAATTATTAGGACAAAATTTGAAAAAAACAAAACAGAAAAAAAAACCCAGATCAATTGTATATTACTCACGCAGATAAGTTGGCGATATAATTGACATCAGCAATGACAAATTTGTGCATCAATACCAGATGGGCCAAAACATCTTCTTTGTTATCAGCAGGGTACCATCGATCACAGAGCAGACATGCCAGAACATTTGCACCCCCCTCTGCCTTTCCCTCCTCTTCTCTCTTGGCTTCATCAATCTTGGCAGCACCAAAAGTTAGTGTTTCCAAGACTGGTTTGTCACTGCTGTTAGAGTTTGTGCTTTCTGAGCGTTTGCGGCGTACCAGCATCTCACGCACTGGCCGTTCTTCCTTCGCGCCATCTTCGGGTTTTCCTTCCGATGACAACGACACTGACTTCTCAACACTGCGTTTTTCCTCAGCTTGTTTGTCAGCTGGAAATTTGGTATTTGCACTGCTACAATCATCAAGGAAAACATCATCATGTTCATCACTTGCTTTATCAGTCTCCTCCTTTGCTGTTTGCTTTTCAGGATCACAACTCTCAGAGTTTGCTGATGCCTTGATCTGATCTGGTTCAGATAACCCTTCTGCCTCGGTTTTAGCGACACTTTCACTGCAAGGCAGGACAGCTGTATCCCTCACTTCAGTTGACGCCGTATCGTATTTCGAATCTTCATCACATATTTCATGAACAGTTTTATCGACACCTGATTCTCCAATTTCACATGTGTCCTGATCTTTGTTGGTGTTAGAATTGCTTTCATCTTCTCTAGCACCAATTGCTGCAGTTAAGTTCTTTGTATCACATTTCTCCTTGGGTTCTTCCCCTGTTGGAGATTCCTGTAGATTTGTTTCATCTGAAGGAGTGCTATCTTGTGAGTCACCACCAGCTCTCACAGAATCTGAATTATCACTGATCTTATCATCTTCCTTGCTGGTAATGAGGCCACTTTCTTTCGCAAGAGCTGTATCCCCACCCTCCTCTGTTTCCAGGCTTGCCTTTTCCTTCTTGGGAGAACTCTGTCCGTTCTTTTCTTCATCTACAGAAAAAGAAGAAAATAAAACGTCAAAATTAAAAAAAAAAAAATGCATTGTACAAGTATCTTTAACACTACCAGATCTGAGAGGAACACTACAATGCAATGCATTAGAGAAGTATGTCTCTTGGTTTTCCTAAGATCAAAGATCTGTTGATACTTGATCACATAAGCACACAATATAATCTTGTTACAGGTCCAATGAAATATTCCAAACTGCAGGGGGATACGGATCCCCATAAAGATATAACTATGATGAGAGCAGCGGGGGGGGGGGGGGGGGGCTGCCTCTCTGACAACTTGATCCTCAGAAGGGATGTTACTATCTTGATCCTCAAAAGGGATGTTACTATAATTAATGTGCTGCTTGGCAATAACTCCGCATTTAAAGCAAAGGTGCAATCTGGCAATACTGGCATGAGACAGATTCGCAAGTCTTTCCATATAAATTTGAAATGAAGCAAAGCTTTTAGAAAACTGGATAGAAATGTAATGTTGAAACAATCAGAATTTTTTACTTCCGTGAAGACCTCTGAGGCAATGAATAGTCAGGTTGTGATTCAGATCAGAAAACAAAAATAATGGGGATTGGGCCTTAAAACAGCGGAGGAGGGAGGTGGCAGTGTTATCATAAATGTAGTTAGCACAAGTTAAGTGCCTTGCTTAAAAAATATTTTTTTCACATGTGCTATAATGGCCTAACCTAGGGACAAAACAGCGCCAACCTCTTGGGAAAATGTTAAAACATGTTTTAAATAATGCCATGTAAATACAGAACATTCTTTATTTTGAGCCTCCTATTTGACAATAAAAGTTACTGAATCTCATCACAAGCTCTTTTGTCCAAATATTATTACAGCCTACAAGGGTCACTTATGATTTATCAAGGATACATTATTTTTGTTATGGAGTGTTTATCCGCAAATAATTTGTTTGATAGTGATGTTTATTTTGGAAAAATTTGTTCACATTTATACAGGGTCCGTAATAACGTAGTGGTTAGCATCTTCGCCAGTCAATTGGGTGACCATGGTTCAATTCTCAGACGAGTATTTATTTTTAATAAAAAAAGTCTTTTTCATTAAGAATCAATCTGTTTAATTTTTTTCTATAAATTTTAATCCAATAGCCTAGATAGATCTATAGGGAATAAATTCAGCTTTTTTTTTGTTGTTGTTTTTAGTCAACACTAATACTGGAGGATACACCCTGGCCGATATTGTTGGTGGATAAACCTCGGCAGTAGCCTATATCTGTACAGAATGTTGGGGATAATAGCAGCCTTTTTGTTATTGCATGCGAAGTAAACAGGATATAATGTGTCAAAATGACCTGACTGACGTGACTGCCAAGGATACCTGGTCTCTCTAGCCCTGAGTCTAGAGAGACCAGGATCCTGGTCTCTCCCAAGATCACAGGCTAGGGAGACCCCCCAGAACCTGGTCTCGCTAGACACTTCCATCAATAATAATACTGATAATATATGAATTATGATGGAAGAAAAGCCTGCTTCAATTTGAACATGATGAACTTCATGCATAAATGTACCAAATAAATGACCTGCTCACCACGAGACTAGAAAGATCTAGTCTAATTCTAGATCAGTTGAAAGATCTGTAGCCTATTTTATCTAGACTCGGGGCCTACACAGTCAACTGTTGGATCTAATTTACTCCTGTCCGCCCTCCATTGAAATGATAATCTAGCGATAATGACTTAAATTTCTAGTTGCTTTTGGAATAATTATAATATTGAGTCTTCGGCGGAGCACATAATAAAATCCAACAGACGTGCACAAATAAATTTTGCTAACCTATTTCCAAATCCGTCGCATCGCTGCCATCAACGGAGGCCGCCATATTGGAAATGAATAGCAACGTTTTTCGAGTGTTGTTAAAGTCTTGCCACAAAATTATGGTCCTTTCCATTTTCTTGCAAGCAAAATGTATCAGGTCGCGAAAATTTTTTCTGTTCACCACTAACTACATCTCGTAAGTGAATTTCTTTCTTCTCCTCTAATGCAGTATTTCCTGTCGTGAATAATATTATTTTTTAGATGCACTGTAGCCGCGTATTTTACTGATTTGTCATCGTTGTTTACCTCATGAGTTCGGTGGGAAATGAGCATATGTTTGCAGAACAGTACTGTGTTATATCGGGGGATCGAAAAAAAAAAGCCAAAAAACTGCCACAACATTGACACCAAATATCTCGCAATCCCTTTGTTGATGAATCTGTAAAATCTGGGTGAAGATGAAGTATTGATGTGGGTTGTTACTGCGGCTGGTTAGGCCGCAACATTCACTCTATTCGTGCCAGGGCGGTAAAACTGCACACTGTCAAAGAATAATTATAAATCTATTGTAGGGCACAAAAGGCGTTTATTCAATCATACACACACCTGCTCTCGACATGGGGGAAGAGACGCAGCGCTTGGGGCTTGACAGGCCCGGGGTTTTATACCCTTCTTTCCCATCCTCCCACGGCCTTGGGGGAGGGTCAGTATAAATGTCGCTCACAGTTCCGCACTGTGATTGGAACCCGGTTTGCTCTTCTACTCTCCTTTAAAACAAAATACTGAATGCCAAAATACCACATACCACATACTCCCCCCGGAACACAAAAAAATCGTCCCGATATTTGCTCAGAATGGAATAAACAAGAAAGAAATAAGAACAAAACCACCGACTGAAACCTTAGGACACATCTGAGGTCTCGGACAAGTCAACTGGAATAATGCATACCATTAATGTCTACGAAATTTACGGAAAATAAAAAGAGTCCCGAACTTTATCTCTTAAGGTTCTTAACCCTGGGCCGTGCGTCGGGGGTCAGTAGAGACCCCACGCCCTCTAAAATGTGCTCTCATTAATTCAATTTTAGTTCCAGGAGCTGGATACTCTATGTATTCCTCAATGACGTCATCGCCCACAGACTCACATATTCAAAATTAAAAAGTATTGGAATTTTTGCTCACCAATGCACGTGCATTTCTACTACCCTTTCCCGTACATTGCGGGGTCTGTCCCGACCCCATGTTTTACATAGCAAAATATTCTTCATTCCTTCCCGTACGTCGTGGGGTGGATGAGTTCTTTTGTTTCCCGGGGGCCTCAGCATAGTGCTGTTGGCCCCCTGTTCTTGATTTTGATTTTCTTGATTTTCTCTCTTTGGTCTTTCTTGTTGTTGTCCTTTCTTTTTTTCTTTCTTGTTGTCTTCGTTCTTCGTTCTTCGTGGTTTTTTTATTTTTTATTACGTTTTGGGATACGCCAAGGTAAGGGCAAGGCAAGTCAAGAAAAAAAAGGGAAGGCAGAAAAGCAGTTCTGGGACACTGTCCCTTTCAGGAGTTTGATCCCTTTATTTAAAAACATTTATTTGAGAATATATCTATAGTGTGTGTGTGTGTGTGTGTGTGTCTGCCAGCTGGCCATTTATGTGTACGTGTGTGTGTGTGCATATATTCCATCATGTTATTGTAAAGCGCCTTGAGGCATGGCTAAAGGCGCTATATAAATCTACTTTATTATTATTATTATTATTATTATTTCCAATGAAACATGTCACTAATTGACAGTTTTCCTCTAGAGCCCCAGTTAAAACAAGTAATAAGATATTAAGACCTAGCAGGGCTCTAGAGTTTTTGAATTTTGATCTTTAGTTCTTGGTGCTGCCAGGGAGCCTGGCGGCACCAGACTAGTCCCGCAGCAGAGCATAATTTCAGGGATCTTATTAAAAACTCTGCGTTGGGTGGTCCCGGGTGCAATAGGCATCCGAGGCCATTGTTTCTGCCTGTATGGCTGGCGTCGTGGGGTGTGACACGACCCCACATTTTATACAGCATTTTATTTTCGCCACTCGATGCCACGACGCAGTTCTATGCTGAGCCGTATGCTGCTCGCTCAACGGTGCTGACCATACACGTGACCCCTCAGTCAATGACAACTTTTCAGGAATGATGGACATGACACAAAAAAAAGCTGTCAAAAATGTGTTAACTTCTGAGGAAACACAATTTCACAACTCCACAGCAAGTTCAAGGTGAGTAGGCCTACCACATAAAAATAATACAGCTCAATATTGTATAATCCATATTTTATGGGTTTTTTTTTTCTTTTTCAAACGGACACTGTAGTTAGTTTTTATTGTATTGGGCCTATTGCAAAACGCTTTGACATTGTAAAAGCCCTTTTCGACATTTCAAGTGCTATACAAATTTTTATTATTGTTATAGTGAGGTACGAGAAAAGGCATTGCGCTGTGACTGCTGTGCGCAGCGTTTAGGAATCGGCCTGATGATAATATAAGAACTGTATCCTATACTGGCATGTAGTATTGTGGCGCCAGTGACCTAGTGGCTAGGCTGCCGGACATGAGATCGTGGGGGTCCGGGATTCAAATCCTTACCGGGGCTGACGATGTTGTATTTCTGGGAAAGGCACTTGAAAGGATCTTTCACACCCCATTCTGGTGTAAAAGTAGTACCGGTACAGTCGTCTCTGGATAAATGCGTGCTGCTTGGGAGCAGAGAAAAGCTCGAAAGTTCTGCGTGTAGCATACATCTTGAAATGAACTCACTGCTAGATCCTGTCAGGGAGTGATGTGTGTGTAGATTATCATTATTATGTGTGGGTGTGTGTGCGTGCCTGAGTATAAATGGGGAGGTGGCGTACATGCCAAAAATGGCTGCTCCTTTGGACGTTGAGACGGATTTTGGAATGGTTTGGCCTGCCGGGGGAGATAAATATTGTAAAGGGCTTTGAGCCTCCGAAATAAGCAGGGCGAGGGAGTTCTATTCATACAATCATCTTTATCCCAATATTGATATAATTAATACTTTTCTCTTTTACTACATTTTGTAGATATACCGTGTATGTCAGGCCAGAGTTTTCTGCTATTGTATGACAGTACACAATACAGTCTGCTACTGTCACCCCCACTGTCTTGTGGGTCATCTCGGGAGAGAGGAAGACTAGGGGAAGGTAACCCTGAATACAAATACCACACTGCCTTGTGTGTTGCTATGATAGCAAAGGCTATGGGAGTAAACCCAGACAGAAAATCAGGAGTGGAGACCCGAAGGTGGTTGTCAGGGAGAACTGCATCAAACTGGCTTCCAGCATCTCCTGCAGCCGGACTAGTTCCAAATGTATTGACCTGGTCTCTCCTTTGGGTTTAACTAGAATGGCAGAGAGAGGGGTGGTGCCTCTGGGCAAAGCACCATCTCTTAAAAATAGCCCAGGCAAGGCAGCAAAACGAGGAGGCGTTTGCTCGGGCTTGGCAAGCGTCTGTCTCTCCTCTATAAGCCCACCCATTTCCGATTTGGAGAGGACACTCCAGCCATCCGTTACGGATGGGCACAACACGGGAGGTGGCAGTTACCGGTGATAAGCTCAATCCATTTGGCGTACGGATGAGCGCCAGGGGTCCCCTCTGTCGGTGGGAGCGGCTTTTCAGCTGCATTGATCAACTACCGCCCGCCGTAACCTGGGCAGCCCCCAGGCAGTTGGGTGTTGTTCCGCCACGTCAGCCTGCTTCATAAGGTGGTTGGAGCTAGACCAAAAGTCAAAAAGCTGACGTAAAGTGTGCACCTGGCAAAAACAGAAAAATACTAAAACTTGGTACCTGGAACGTCAGAACAATGCGCCCAGGCTTGCAACAGCAAGATCTCACTAATATTGACTCCATCAGGAAATCCCAAATTATTGATCGAGAACTTCAGCTACTAAACATCGACATCGCTGCCCTTCAAGAAACTCGACTTCCCGACTCCGGGTCAGTCAAAGAAGAAAACTACACCTTCTTCTGGCAGGGCCTTAGCAGCGAACAGCCGAGAATCCACGGCGTGGGCTTCGCCGTAAAAAACTCCCTTATCAATTCGATCGCAACTCCAATTGGAGTGTCAGAACGCATCATGACACTCAGACTGAACACCCGGTCTGGTTTTACCAACATTATCTGTGTCTATGCCCCAACACTTACCTCCTCTGACGAAACCAAAGATATTTTCTACGAGGCATTGCAGAGGACTCTCCACAACATCCCTCTCACCGAAGGCCTGCTAATTCTGGGTGACTTTAACGCTCGAGTGGGAGCAGATCACTCCGCATGGCCAAAGTGCATTGGGCACTTCGGCATTGGCAACATCAACGAAAACGGGCAGCGCCTTCTGGAGCTATGCTCCGTAAACTCATTATGTGTTACAAACACGTACTTTGACCTTAAGAGATGCCAAAGAACATCATGGCGCCATCCCAGGTCTGGCCATTGGCATCAATTAGATCTTATTCTCTCAAGGAGGAAGAGTTTGGGCTGTATAAAAATAACTCGTTCCCTCCACAGTGCTGACTGTGACACCGACCATGCACTGGTAGTCAGCAAAATCAAAATTTCGGCCAAGAAAATATACAGATCAAAAGCCCCTTCAATCCCTAAGATCAATGTAACAGCAATCAGAGATGAATCAAATAGAAAGTCATTTGAAAAGTTATTTGCTGAAAGCATGGATAATGTCACCCAATGTGACTCGGTAGATGAAACATGGAACACTCTCAGTTCAAAAATTCATGACTGTGCCATCAAGTCTTTTGGACAGCATAAAGTTTCAAACAACGACTGGGTAGCCCAGAACAGCGAAATTCTCCTACCTCTCATTGAGCAAAAGAAATCTGCTTTCAATGAGTATAACAAAAATTGCAATCAGAGTACAAAAACTTGTTTGAAAAATGCAAAAGCTAAACTTCAGCTGGAGGTAAGACGTTGCGCCAACAAATACTGGACAGACTTGTGTAACAGCATACAAGAGGCAAATGAAAAGGGAGATATGAAAACCGCCTTTAGTCAGATGAAAGTAGCTCTTGGGCCAATCATCACCAAGAGCGCCCCACTTAAGTCTGTAAATGGTGAACCCATCACAGATAAAAATGAACAACTGAATAGGTGGGTAGAGCATTACTCTCTGTTGTATTCAACTGAGAAAAATATTCCACCAGATTTTGAGGAACACCTCCAAAAACTGCCAATAATGGCCGAACTTGACGCTGAACCTTCCTTAGTCGAGCTTTCCAATGCAATCGACCACCTGTCTGCTGGAAAAGCCACAGGAAGTGACAACATTCCTGCAGAGGTATTAAAAGACCTAAAAGGCCCACTATTACCACACCTGTATAATCTGTTACTGCAGTGTTGGAAAGAAGGCGTGATACCACATGATATGAGAGACGCCAAAATTGTCACACTTTACAAGAACAAAGGAGACAAAGGCGACTGCAACAACTATCGAGGCATATCCCTCCTCAGCATTACTGGAAAGGCTTTTGCTCGCGTCATCCTCTGCCGCCTTCAACAACTGGCGGAAAAAGTCTTACCAGAAACACAATGTGGCTTTCGAAGCAAACGATCAACTATTGACATGATATTTGCACTTCGGCAAATCCAAGAAAAATGTAAAGAACAAAACAGGCCGCTTATAACATGCTTTGTGGACCTAACAAAGGCTTTCGACACCGTAAGCCGATCTGGCCTGTATGCAGTCCTTAAATCCATAGGCTGTCCACCAACATTGCTAAAACTTATTGCATCCTTCCACACTGACATGAGGGCATGTGTCAACTTTGAGGGCTGCACATCCAATTCATTTGCTGTAAACAGCGGTGTGAAGCAGGGATGTGTTCTTGCTCCTACCTTATTTGGTATATATTTTGCAGCCCTACTCAAGAATGCCTTTGGTCAATGTTCAGGTGGAGTACTTATTAACACCAGAGTGGACGGCTCCATTTTTAATGTTGCCAGACTAAAAGCAAAATCTCGTACAGAGCATATTATGTTACAAGAGCTCCTCTTCGCAGATGATGCTGCAATCGTGGCCCACGATGAAACCACGCTCCAGGCTCTCATCAATAGCCTTGCCAAAGCCTGTGACAAATTCATGCTAAAGATCAGTGTCTCAAAAACTGTAGTTTTGACACAAGGCTTGAGAAACCCCAACCCAATCATGCTGAATGGCTCTCCTCTGGAGCAAGTGGGAAAATTCTGCTACCTAGGCTCAACCATCAGTGGTAGCACAGACATAACAACTGAAATAAATGCCAGAATAGGAAAGGCGGCCACAGCTTTTGGCAAACTCTCAAAAAGGGTGTGGAACAATAGCAAGCTGACCATCAAAACAAAGGTACTCGTGTACCAAACTTGCGTCCTAAGCACCCTGCTGTATGGCTCAGAGACATGGACCACCTACTCCAAAAATGAAAGATCCCTCAACTCCTTCCACCTGCGCTGCCTACGCAAAATTCTCAAGATCAAGTGGCAAGACAGGATCTCAAATATCGAAGTTCTGAGCCGAGCCAACATTCCATCCAATCAGGCTCTCCTAGGCAAAAAAAGACTGCGGTGGCTTGGACATCTCCACCGTATGGAAAATGATCGCATCCCCAGACAAATTCTCTACGGGGAACTTGCTACTGGCAACCGACCCAGAGGTAGGCCACATCTGCGATTCAAAGACACTTGCAAGGTCACGATGAAAGCATTCAACATCGACCCCAATGAATGGGAGAACCTTGCAAATGATCGAAGCAGATGGAGACAAAAATTGCGCAGTGGCACGCTCGCAATAGACTTCAAGGCAAAAGAAACATACCTGACAAAACGACAGAGGCGGAATGAAAACACTCGCCAAAGTGAACCAAAAAGGCTGACCTGCAATCACTGCCATCGCACTCTCGGGTCAAACATTGGTAGAATAAGCCACGAGAGAAGCTGTCAGTCAAAGTGAAAGTGAATATTCTAGCTGCTAAGACCGTCTGTAAAGACGCTAAAGGCCATATATAGATATACCGTAAGAACATCTTTCGCCAGCTAATGGATCAAGACCATGATGTGTCAACTGACAGTGAAGAGGAAAACGTTTTCATTACAGAAACCCCAGAACTGTCAGAAAGTGATGCTGATGATGAGGGTGGAGGAGGAGGAGGAATAGGGGCAGGAGGAGGGAGAGCCTATGAGACAGAGGGAAGAATACTCCCTTACTGAGCTGGAACCAGCAAAAGATGTTGTTACATCATCAGGGGACATCATAATGGAGGGGAAGGACAAAACAAAGTGGAGTAAAAATCCACCGACAGTTACAAAAACCCCAGCCAGGAACATATTCAGACCTCCATTGAACAAGGCCATCAACAGTTTATCCGTCCATTCCCCTTTGAATGCATTCCGTCTCTTCCTGACCAGAATGCTGATTTCCATCATAGTGAAATGCACAAACTTGGAAGGAAGAAGGATCAAAGCTGCAACATGGGTCGAGACCAATGAGACAGAAATTGAGGCGCTGATTGGATCGTTCATCAACCTCAGTGCCATTGGCCAAAACTTGATGCCAAGAACACTGATATGGGACAAGGTATATATGGCAACAATTCTGTGCGATCTGTCATGGGAAGGAATCGTTTTCTGCAGTTGTCAGAACATTTACGATTTCATGACAAAGAAACAAGATCGGCTAGGAGGGCAAGAGACATTTTTGCTCCATTCCGTGAAGTGTGGGGCATTTTCAATTAAAACTTGAAACGGCACTGCTTGCCAGGATATTGCATCACCATAGATCAACAACTTGTGCCGTGGAGAGGGCGTTGTAAGTTTCTACAGTATATGCCTTCCAAACCAGGAAAGTATGACATTAAGATTTTCTGGTCAGCTGATGCGGACACATTTTATCCCTTAGAAGGCGAACCTTATCTTGGGAAGGGGGCAGGGAAATTGGGAAATATTTAGGCCGGAACTTTGCAACAAGATTGTGTACACCCTTCTTTGGTTTAGGTAGAAACATGACATGTGACAATTATTTCACTGACATGGAACTAGCGGATTGTCTAGCAAAAAATGGAATGACACTAGTAGGCAGTGCTGGGAGAAACAAACGTTTTTTACCTCCTGAAATCCCAAACAAGAAAATCCCATATGATTCAATTTTCGGATTTCAGAAGAAAGCTTCTCTTGCCAGCTACAAGTCAGGCAGCAAGAAGAATGAAATAATAAACTTCTCAGCACCATGCATCGCACATTATCGGTGGATGACAGCAGAAAGAAAGTTCCTGAAATTGTCTCCTGCAACAACGCCACCAAAGGCGGTGTTGATGTTATGGACATAATGGCTGCTGTTCTGTCTACTCGGAGATCTACAAAACCATGACCAATGCGATGTTTCTACAACATGCTAGACGTGGCCAGCATTGTTGCACTTGTTATATTCAGGTGCAGGATGCCAGAGTACTCCACAGCCCACAAGGACAACCGTAGAGGGTTTCAAATATCTATCGCATAGGCTCTGGTTGAAGGCCAGGTTCGGCCTTGAAGCCTCCAAGCAAATCTTTCTAAGTCCTTTCTATTCAGGATCATGTTTTTGACTCTACCAACACTTTTCCTGCTTCACTTATACTATATAAAGTGCTGGAGAGTGGAGTAAGGTATCAACTGAAGTCCTTATGTTTGTTGATTGGACACAAAATGTATTCACAGTGCACTGTGAAATCCTGAGTGGTCAGTTGGTTTGATGTTGAGTGTGCATAATGGTCTTAATATTGGGTTAAAAAATATAACCCCCCCAAAAAAAAGATATCTCCATTATAATTAAGCACACACACATAGTTCCAGTGACATAGTTTGTCACTGCAACTATGTACATGTATAATATGTTTACATGTGCATGTGGTCGCAATAACAATAAACTGTCTTTTTAAAGTATTTTTTCCTACTCAGTTGCTATTAGTAGTACATTGTATTAGGAACACACCACAGTAACACACCACAGTAACACACCATGTGTGTCAGTAAAATGCTATTACATGTACTGTTATGTGGGGTAGTATCAGACCCCACGACGTACGGGGAAGGTGAGATGAAAAAACGCTATGTAAAATGTGGGGTCGTGGCAGACCCCTCAACGTACGGGAATGGATAGTAAAAGGCGACGTACGGCGAGGGTTAATTGTTGTGAAATAACGAAGTCACCAGATGTCATTCATCTTGGCCCTCGTTGTCGTCTAAGCGACCGAATTTCTACCGGAGTCTCACTGGACTCAGAATCTGCCAGAGAACTAATGTCATGGTTGGATGAGAGATGGTCATCAGTGCCTGACATTCGCACTGCGTTCGTTTCTAAGTCTGACTGTTCGATAATAACGCAAATACTTTGCTCCGAAACTGAAGGAGAAGACTCATGTCGTTCTCGCGGATTGGCGACGGACTTCTTGCATTTTCGTGGGGCCCGACTTATAACAGTCACCTTATCAATATCAGGTTGCTCGCCAACCTCTCTCGGTGTGAAGGGTAGCAACAAATTTCGGTGTAATGTCTTTTTAGGACCTTGACCGTCAGCCTTTTGCACGACATAATTATTATACAGGAATGTCTAAATTAGGTCTTTGCAATACCATGTAAACATCGGAATGCCATCTATATGTTTCCCAGTGAAGGCAAGTCTTCGAACAAGAACTTGATCACTTGGTTGAATAGTAGCTCCCTGAATCTTTCTGTCATAACACTGTTTCTGCGAGTGCTTTGCTTTTCCGGAGGCTTTAAGAGCTGATCTATAAGCATAGTCCAGACGCTCCTGGATATTTTTCACATAATCAGGATACGATTTAGATGGTACCGGCATCGACTGTTCTAACCAACCAAATTCAAGATCAATCGGAAGGTTGGGTTCGCGGCCGAACATAAGAAAATACGGTGAATAGCCTGTGGAATCATGTCGGGTACAATTGTAAGCGTGTGTCATTTGAGGTACAAAAGCTTTCCAACTGGCTTTGTGTTCATCAGCCAAAGTGCCGAGCATGTCCAGCAGAGTGCGATTGAAACGCTCAGTCTGACCACTGCCTTGGGCATGGTAGGGCGTTGTTCTGGACTTCTTAATACCTGTGATCTGACATAGAGATTGAAAGACTCCGCTTTCACAGGCTCGTCCTTGATCTGAATGAAGTCTAGCGGATAGACCGTAATGAACAATAAAATTATGAAACAAGACTTTCGCAGTAGTTTGTGCTGTTTGATTGCGCGTCGGTATGGTTTATGCATATTTACTGAAATGATCAGTGATGACAAGCATATTTTCTATCCCACCCGAGCAAGGCTCAAGAGACAGGTAATCAATGCAAACTAATTCCATAGGCTGACTTGTAATGCTTACGAGAGGGGCCCGCTGATGTGTATCGGCCTTTCTGCAGACACAACGTTTACATGAAGCAATATATCTTTTCACGTCCTGTGACATGCCAGGCCAGAAGAATCGCCTACGTAAAAGATCCAAAGTCGTTAATTTCCATGCTGATGGAAAAGAAACAGCTTGAGAACATAGTGGCACAAGCTCCTGCAGAATATTCGTACCAATTAGGGCGGGGATACTTTTGTTATACATGTATTGCGTGTCAGGCACGACAAGAAAAAGCACATGCAATGGTTTGGGACAAAATGGCAAAGACACATTATTCTCACAAACACCCTTATACTTTAGACTTTTCCCACCTGCCCCATAAATTTCCATGACAGAGGACAGGGGTTGAACGTCAATATTTCTTTGTACACAAAACTGATACGAAAGGCACGACACCATAGAACCAGTGTCCAGCAATGCCTTCGTACGAACATTATTCAGACTAACGAAGACCTCATTAGCGGGTCCAACTAAACAATTAAATCTTGATGAAATTTTAACATAGCATTACACATATAATGGACATAACTCCACCAAAATTTCTCACGGATTCATCAACAAAAGGATTGCGAGATATTTGGTGTCAATGTTGGGGCAGTTTGTTTTTTATCACCCGATACATCTTCAGTTCAGTATTGGGTGGGCTGCATTATGATTATATTTTGATGCATTTTTAATGTTTACAGATCGCCACCCAACCAGCCCTCTATTGGGGAGGGGGTGTGGTACTGGGGAATAACTAAGCTTATAGTGAAAAGACAAAAGCTTGTAAAACTGAGGCAGAAGGGAATGGGGTGGTACAGAAAGAGAGAGGGCGAAAGAAAGAGAGACAGAGAGGAAGAGAGAGAGAGAGAGAGAGAGAGAGAGAGAGAGAAGGGAGAGAAGGAGGGACGGTGCCGTATTTCCAACTCCAACAACGCTTATCAAAATGTGAGCTTCTGGCAATGACCTGCAAACGTATCCTAGTAGTCCTACATTTTATTATTTTCTGATTCTAAAATGTAGGCCTATTTCCTTTTTAATTTGCTTTTAAGAAAGAAGAAAAAAAAAAGAAATATTACCCGAGTCCTATATTTTTGTTAAAGATAGGCTATATTATTATGCTTAATGCACTCCAAGTCAGTGTCCGACCGTCAATCTGACATAAATTTGTATAGAATTTCCGTAGCGTTGGTAGGATTATCGTATGGCGGATTCCCTACATCAAACCGACGTCGAAACAATGACGTAACCAGCGGTTCTATAATAATAATAATAATAATATATACATTTATATAGCGCCAGGACTAAAACATTAAAAGCTCTAGGCGCTGTACACAGTAAAAAATCATAAAAGCACATTCAAATAAACTTACACACACACAGACAAACTAGTTTTATACATCTGTACACAGTAAAAAATCATAAAAGCACATTCAAATAAACTTACACACACACAGACAAACTAGTTTTATACATCCATAGCAAGCTATAAAATTCAGTTTTTAAAAAGAAATGTTTTTAACCTGTTTTTAAATATGTTTAGAGAGGCAGAATTTCGAACCTCTTGTGGTAAAGAATTCCACACACAGGGACCAAAACAACTAAAAGCTCTATCTCCATAATTTGATGTTTTACACCTGGGAACAACCAGTTTGTTTTCTGTAGTAGATCTTAAAAATCTATCAGACTCATGTTTTTTCAAAAGTTCCGAAAGATAGGAGGGAGCTGAACCTTCAAGACATTTGTAAACCAAAACTGCAGCTTTAAATTTTATTCTGTTTTCAACAGTAAGCCAGTGAAGTTGGTCAATAAGGCTTGAGGCAGATTCTCTTTTTGATTTTCTAAAAATCAGTCTAGCTGCATTATTCTGAATTATCTGAAGGCGTTTTATTTTGTTGCTCGGAATTCCAAAGAGCAGAGAGTTACAATAATCAAGCTTTGAAAACATAAGTGAAGTGATAAGTATTCGAGTTGCCTCTTGGGATATGAATGGACGAATAGAGCTGATGTTTTTTAATTGAAACATTAATGATCGACATAATGAACTTATTTGATTTTCCATGCTGAGATCTGATTCTAAAATTGTGCCTAAGTTTTTAACTTTATTCACGTTTGCTACAGTGCTTTCACCAAAATTTAATTTTACATTTTTAATTGCAGTAATTTGTCTTTTCTTTCCAATAATCATAACTTCTGTTTTGTCTTCATTTAGCTTTAGTTTGTTTTGGTTCATCCATTCTTTTGTGTCCATAATACACTTTTCACTATCTTTTATAACATTGTCAACATGACCTAAAATCGTACCGGGGTGATATAGTTGGACATCATCAGCATACTGATGGTAATAAAAACCATGATCTTTAAAAATATTAGACAGGGGCCCAATGTACATAATAAAGAGAGTGGGACCTAAAACTGAGCCTTGTGGAACACCATATGGCAGTATGTATTCTTTTGATTTTATGTTATCTGTTACAACAATTTGTTTTCGGTCACATAGATAGGACCTGAACCATTTCAGAGCTATACCAGAGATCCCATAGGTTGCTTCTAATCTGCAAAGAATAATTTCATGATCTATAGTGTCGAAGGCAGCTGATAGATCAAGAATGTTTAAACACGAAACCAAGCCCTTGTCCAGTAATCCAAACAAATCATTAACAATCCTCAATAAAGCAGTTTCAGTGCTACAATTTGCACGATATGCTGACTGGAATGATTCACAGAGAGCGTTATTGTTTAGATGACCAAGTAGTTGTTTTAAAATTACTTTCTCTAAAATCTTTGATAAAAATTGAAGATTAGATACTGGTCAATAGTTTTTCAAGTTTTCAGAGTCAAGATTAACTTTCTTAAGCAAAGGTTTAACGAGTGCAACTTTATAGGTCTCTGGCACAGCACCTGTACATAAAGAAGTGTTAATAATTTTTGTGATGGATGGTAAAAGATCAGATAAGCATTTTTTTAACAAGTCTGTGGGCATGGGATCTAGTTCACATTGCTTAGTAGCAGCAGAACAAATTATGTCATTGATTTCATCACCGGTAACTTCACTGAAACAAGAAAGATTATTCCCAACAAATACAGAATTTTCACTAGTTATATCACAACTACTTAAATTGTCTCTAATTTCTTCTATTTTGTCCATGAAGAAGTCCCCAAATGCATTAGGCAGATGTTCCTTTTCTATTGAAGTTGGCAGGTTGATCCTTTTCTGTTTGCCCAACAAATCATTGGACAAATTGAAAAATTGTTTTGAATTTTGAATTTCACAAAACCTTGAGTTGTAATAGTCACATTTAGCTTTTCGAATGGTGTCATTCACAAGTTTCTTATGGTGAATGTATATTTCTTTGTCAATTTGTAACTTTGTTTTCTTCCATTTCCTTTCTGCTCGTCGCCTGGCCTGTTTTGCTGCTTTTGTTTCCAACGTGAACCATGGTGATGGTGTCCTGTCGGTCACAGTCCTTGATGTTTCCGGAGCATGACTGTTTAAGACGCTTTGGATTTTTTCTGTCAGAACTTCAGCATTGATGTCTTCTGAGTCAGCCAACGTTGTTCTCAAATCTAATTTGAAATTTTCTAAGTTAATTTTCTTCACGTCTCTGCATTTTACATTCTTTTTCTTTGGCAAGGGTTTCTTGTAAGGAATGTCGAAATATAGAAAATGGTGGTCAGATATTAGTTTGTTGGTATTTACCACCGTTGATGCAAAAGTAAATTTGGACGAAGTAACAATCCAATCAAGAATATGGCCAAATTTGTGTGTGCTGGATTCTATGTAGGAACGACTCCAGCGTCAGCCGGATGCACGTAGATTTATATAAAATTCCCGTTGGCTTGGCAGTATTATCATATGGCCGGGCCCCTATATGAAACTTGATGTCCGTACGACGTAGTAACCAGCGGATTCACATAGGAACTATGTCATTCCTGTGTGCAAACTTGACCTTGGTCTTACTCGTAGGATGTCTGTAGAGTTGCTGGCTGGGGTGAACAACATGCACCGTGCGGACACAGCACTGCAGTGTCTTTACGTTCATTCGCCACGCATGACCTCACAACCCTGTCCCTTCGTGTTTTTTTTGTTTTTCTTTGCTCGTAAACCAGTCGGCATCCCTAGGTCAATCCAGCGTAGATTTGTATTGGATTTCCGTAAGACTAGTAGGATTGCTGTAACCAGTGGATCTACATGGGAGCGATGTGCAAACTTGGCGTGGGTCTAAATCCTACCTGTGGGATTTCAGTAAGGATCCTAGCTGGAATGGGTGAGCTGGAGCTGGGTTATGGTGCGGAAAGGGGTGGCGTTGGTCAAATGGTTCAAGAGTGCAAGATGATTTCGGGTATTGGCTAGTGTGATTAGTCCCCCGCCACCCAGGCCTACCCAACAGAGACCTGACTCGAAGGATTGACGTCAAGTGTGCTCATTGGCAGGACATCGTGCCTACGTAGATGTGATAGTAACGACATCAGCAAGCAAAAAAAAAGAAGTATTTAATAATAACCACCAGGCTCTAAGAGCTTTACAATATTTATATCATATAATCACACATACACATAATACACAGGCATACTCAGGAAGAAAAAAAAATGGACATTCAGAGTGTAAAAAGATGACTCACCAGCTGATGTCTAAAAGTCATAAAATTTTCAGTCTTTCTCAAAGACAGAGGCAGAGAATTCCAAATCTGAGGTCTTTGAAAAGAAAAAGATTTTTTCACCCATGGTCTTAGCAGGGGCGACAATAATAAATAAATAAATTATATAATTTAAACCAAGACCATTTACCGCCCTTGCTATGGGGTTAAATCCTTTTATGTTACAAGGATCCCCCATTCCCCCCCCCCCCTCCCCCTCACCCATGATAGGAATCTTTACTCTGTTGTTTTTTTTTTTGGCGCCAACCAGAAGAAACAACAAAGAAAGAAGAAAGCAGCCAGGACAGAAAGAAGAAGAATCAAAGAAGGAAAAAGACGCCCATACGGGAGCCCTTTTGAGGGCTGAGAAAGCCAAAGAACGGGATCAAGGACAGCCAACAAGAAACAGGAGGCATAAATGCCAACGGCAGCGAACCTCCAAAAACAAAGCTCTCAATTCCACCCATGGTCTTAAGGAACATCTTAGGAATTTAAATGTTTTAGTGTCAGCAGATCATCTAAAATGCCATGGTGGTAGGCTACACAGGGAGTCAAAAGATCAGTTTTAACTAAGTTGGTGAGTTTTTGGTACATACATTATTTTGTGACATAGGGTAGCCAGCATAAATATTATTATTCGCTTTTCTACCGGTAGCCAGTGCAAGCTCTATAATAGAGGTGATGCATAATCTTTTTATCTCTCTAAATGAAGCCGTTTTAATCTTGAAATGCCATGTTATAGAAGAAAAAAAAAGCCTTTTTAAAAGTGAGGCTTGGATTAAACTTTGATTGTTTTGTACAACTCGTTTTTTTTTTTTTTTCATGCAGTCAGTGGCGAATGGTCACGTCCACAGAAAAAGCAATCTTAACCCTCTGAATTAATGCCAGCAGTGAATAATCCTGAATTATCACGTTGTAAGGTGGCCTGAAAGGCACAGAGCGAAAGTCGTATTTAAAATTTTAATGTTTCGTTATTTCAGATTCACGCCGAGATCTTTCAGTTTGAGTTTGGGCTTAACGGCGCCTGGGCACGATAATGGCCACTTTGCGCCTTTCGCGGTCTATTTGGGTACTTTATTTATATTTGGTTATTTAGAGTTTCATTTGCGTACTTTATTTATGTTTAAGTATTCAGAGTTTCATCAATTTAAATTTCACAAATAAAATTAAACGGTTCGGTATAGATTCTATTACATTGGTAAAATTCTCAAAACTTGTTTTGTATAGAGATCTGAAAGGAGTTTTTGTAATATTTATAAAAGATTTTAAATCAAGTCGTAGATCTTAGCCAATTTCAGAACGGACAAGCTGAGCCGTGATTGCCATAGTCCTATCTAAATCTAACAATGAATAACATTAAAATCTATAGGTGCCTTTTCTTTCTCTTTCTCTCTCTGTATCTCTCTCTCAGACATTGCCTATGAAGATTGTCTCCCTTAACTGTCGAGGCCTTCATAGGCGATTAAAACACAGACTATTGTTTGAGACATTTCTTCAGTATGATATTGTGTGCCTTACAAGAAACATATATTACGGAAGCGAAAGCGACTGAATGGGTGAGAGAATGGACTGGTAAAAATTCTTTTTCTGTCCAAACACCAATAAGAGTAATGGCCAGAGAATTTTAATAATTAATAGAACGTTTCATATTGATGAATTAAACTTTCTGCCTTTTGATACGCGGTGAATAGGAATTGAGTTTGAAAGGCAAAATGAACTACCGGTATATACTATGGAACTGTTACAGTCCGGCAAAGCCGCAGGAACGTGAAGGGTTCTTAATCTTAGAGCAGCAAAGTGATATCAGTGAGATAAGCCATAGCAGTTTAATACTAATAGTATGTGGGGATTTTAATATGATTTTAAACAACGATCTAGATATAATCTCGGGCGCACCACACGGAAAGAAAGAAATATAATTATTTTCAAATTTTGTGAAAACGTGGGATTTATGTGACTGTTGGAGAGAATTAAATAAAGAAACAAAAGAATTCACATGGTCAAAGAAAGAACCTTTTGTGGCAAGGAGACTAGATTATATTTTTTTGCGATAAAAAACTAATGCCATGTACAACAAATGCTGAAATCAAACATGTTTCGTCCACAGATCACCGTGCAGTTAACATGGAAATTTTAAAACAGTTTCCCGAGAGGCCCCGCCAGGTGGCAATTCAACGCGTCATTCATCAATAATGTTGATTTTGTAAACCATATGAATAAATTTATATCAAATTTTATTGCATATGAGGAAAAGAATGACCTAGATCACCGAACAAAATGGGAGCTGTTGAAAGCAGCAATTCGTTTAGAATGTATGCAATTCAGTAAGATCAGTCTCATGAAAAATCACAGTAGAGATAAACCGGAAGCAGAGGTAAATGCTATCTCAAAGCTTATGGCGCAGTTCCCGAATGATAAAAAACTGCAGAAGTATAAAAGCAATAAAAAGCAATTTGAAATTGAACTATTATTAGCAAAAACAAAAGGAGCAATAATTAGATCCAGAGACAAATGGATTGAGGAGGGAGAGAAAAACACCAAGCTCTTTTTAAATTTGGAAAATGCCAGGGGAACATGCAATGTAATGAAACAAGTTAAAAATGGGGACGGTAAAATAATAAGGGACCCATTAGATATTCTTGGGGAAGCACAAAAATAATTATCATGAAAAACTACGCTAAAGAAGCATCAGTAATAGCGGTGGGAGAAAAACTTGATAATTTCTTACATGGTAGGGCCTATAGCTCATGAGAGATTAGCTGAGGAAGACAAGAAATGGTGCGATTCAGACATTAGCTTGGAGGAAATGGGGAAGGCATTAAAGTTGCTTAATAATGATTCGGCTCCATACCAGGGGCTGATGGAATTACTTCTAATTTTTATAAATTTTTTTGGCAACTATTAAAGAAACCCCTGTATAATAGTTATAAAGAATCGATAGAGCAGGGGGAATTATCAGTTAGTCAGAGACGCGGTATAATCACTATGATACACAAAGGCAACAACAGCAATCGAGAAGTTCTGAACAATTGGCGGCCCATAACATCTTCACAAAAGTTTTGGCTTTGAGGTTACAAAGTACAAAAATTGATAAAAAGTATCGAGCATGAAAACCAACCTGGATTTATTAAAGGGGGGACAATTACGTCACATATTAGATTCATAGATGGCGTCATAAATTATGCAAATAAAGAGGATGTTGGAGGCCTGGTTGTATTTTTGGACTAACAAAAAGCCTTCGACACAGTGAATAAGGAAACAATATTATTAGCTCTTGACAGATACAATTTAGGGCCAACATTCATAGATTATCTATATTAATAAAAGTGAAACCTTACGACAATTGTAGCGCGCCTTTCCCTACTCCTCCGTTAATGCTGATTCGGTGGCCCTCAGATTTTATACAGCGCTTAGTAATAGTATAGACCGTGGTCGTGTCCCCGGCACAAAAAATACCCCAAAAATTAATAACTCGCAGAACGTTTGTATTAGTTTTTAGGTTGCGACACATTGGCATTCGATCTATTTTTTCGGCAAATTAATGTAACTAAGATTGGTTCCGGTATAGACTGTATCACACTCACAAAACAACTTCCGGTTAGGACTGGTTTGAATGATGAGATTGAGTTCTAAAACTATCAAGTATAAAACTTTGTGTGTTCTCAATGTGCCTAGACTGGGAAAAAGAAAGGGTCTGGAACTGGGAGATTGACGCTGAGGGCCAAAAGTACAGGTTTGTGTTTTCAATATGCCTAGGAAAATAATATAATATTTCTTTTACATTAAAACATGACGTCATCACTTCCTGCGATGTGCAAACAAACTAACCCGTGCGCCAATCATAGCCATAATTTGACGGGTGCTGGCGGGAGGCGCAGGACGTCAGTGCGCAAAGGGAGAGCAGTAAAACGTATCTAAAAACAAACAAAAATAAAATAAAGCTAGAGGAACACAGCAAAATGAAGCAGGTCCATAATAATCACCCAGAACTGATACCAATAAATCGATTTATCCCGGGAACTCAGCTAGTTACTGTATAAAACTATAAAAGCGATATTAACAAACACGCAGAGTTCAATTAAGAATGGAGGCTGGTTTAATTTAGAGCGAGGCGTCCGGCAGGGATGATGTGTTAGTTCTCTGCTTTTTATCTCAGTTGTAGAAATGCTGGCAATAAAACTTAGGAATAATGAAGAGGTAAGAGGACCTGTGAGTGAAAGAGATTAACACACTAGGTAGTCCAAACTGATTTTTACATTTTATCATTATCTCACCAGTTCTTGTCAAATCTGATGGAGCTTGCTTTTCTAAGAATTTTGATACTAAATTTATTTTTCTGGCTTAATAAAGGCTTTGAAAGTTATGGCATTTCATTTTCAAAAGTGAAAAAACACCTTGAATTTGCTACCTTTTGCAAATTGCATGATAGTCCGACTTTGACCGCCCATAAAATTTCGGTTTATCGGGCCACGGCAGTTTCCATGGCAAGAGGGTGTACACTACGCTCGTTTTTGTTTTTTTCGAGGGGTACAAACATAATACAAGCATTTCATTTTACTTTTTTTAGTCATCAAACTTCATCTGACGTCAATTGTGTGACCTCTTACAGGGGAGACAATCTTTTATTATTTTTTAATTGAAAAGGTGGTCAACCGTTTCGCCATTGTCTTGGCAGTGAGTGTCGGAAAAAGGTGGCGAAATCAAGCATTAGGTGGATCCATAAAAGCAGTCGGTGCTTTACGCCGAAATATGCCCCATGTCCGACTTTGGCATACCCTGAAACACTAAGGCTGATGTTTATTTGCGTATAACTTTGATCCTGGTCTATTTAAGTTTCTGCCAGTTTCTCGGTCAACAAACTTTTCAACAAATGGTTTTTAACGGATTCAAATAGGAATCAGGATGAAAAATACATTGAATTAAACATTTATCTAGCTTTCTGTGCGAGTTCTTTTCAAACACGTGCGCTACATAAGCATGACGCTCTGTGATCCTTTGTTAGGAGGGGGTCAAATCGGTATGTGCGTCTCAGGGCGAAAACGGCAAGACTATCTTGTTCAAGCAATAGAAACACAGCTACACACAAACAATACAAAAAAAAAAAAAGTACCGGTACGTATATTTATTTTGACAGAGGAAGAATTGAACTTATTTTGATGTAGGATGCATGCCACTCTACATAAATCACACAGTGGTAGTACTAGTAGCCTTGTAAAGTTAGTCTAAAAGTATGCCAAAAACGGGATTTGGCCCCTCCAGCGGTGCAGTTTGGACTAACTAAAGGAAGCGTGTCCAACGATTACTCTTTTTTAACATTTCGGGTGCTTTCTCTGTTCATACTGACAAGCATTTTTATGAGTGTAGATCAAGGGACTACTTTCCTAATCTTGCCCATCAATCAGCAATTGAGGCATGAAATGATGAAATTCTCCATGAGATTTTCATGATTTATTTATTCAAATTATTGGGTGTAAAGAAAATCGACGATATCGAAGTTTTTTCATACCCCTTTTCTTCCACTACCACCACAAAATCAGTTTGTCGCCTCGTAAGCGCCATTTTTGCACAGAAGTAGTTCCGCGAGCGCACTTCAGTTTAGGTACCTACAGACAACGTATTTGGCAGTATAAACGTACCCGTAGTGCGTGTCGTGTCTGACGAGTGCTACGGGCGTTGTTAACATGAGTGGGCGAGTGCACGTCTTGTTGACTCGATTTGTGCGTCTGTTGTGCACACCGCGCGTTTGCGTCTGTTCTGTGTCGCGTGGACCTACTGGTGTCTGCCTTTAGGTACGAGTGATTATGTTTGAAGGAATGGTGTGGCATGCTTGCTGGTGATTGTATTTGTAACGTATTGTCTCCCAGTATGTTTTATCCCTAGCCCAGATGATTGTATTTGTAACGTATTGTCTCCCAGTATGTTTTATCCCTAGCCCAGTACAATGGTCAAATTTCCTTCGGCCTGCTAGACCCTATGGAGGAACCACCAGTAACAAAACATTTTTTTGGGGGGTCTGTTCTTTTGAAGTGCCTTCGTGAAAAACCCAGTTGACATGGCTTTAATACCTGTATTAAAAACGTGGGGTCCGATAAGCCCTTTTGCATTTCGGGGGTGGGGGAGGAGGATTAAAAATATCACCAGACTTTGGTCAATGACCAAAATTTCTACAAATCACTTCCCTGGGTGTACAAATTAATCCTTGGCGTCAGGCATTCCTGAAAGAAAAGAATTTTCATTTTCCTAAAACAAGAAAAAAAACAAAACAAGTAATGATCGTATCTCGTAGGTAGTCCAAACTGCCCCGTTCAGGGGCGAAATCCAGTTTTGGCAGAATTTTAGGCCAGCATTACATGGCTGCTAGTGTATGTGAAACGTTTATGTGAAACGGCATGTATCCTACATCAAAATAAAGTTCTATTCTTCCTCTGTCAAAGTATACTATCTTATATTATTTAATGTGTGTAGCCATGTGTTTTTATTGCTTGACCAGGACAGTCTTGGCGTTTTCGCCCTGAGCCGCACATACCGATTTGACCCGTACTCCCTCTTAACAAAGCATCGCAGAGCGTCGCGCCGTCGTAGCGCACGTTTCTGAAATTACACAGAAAGCCAGACCAACAAGGTTTATTTCAATGTATTTTTTCATCCTGAAATGATTCTTGACGGAATTTGTTGGACTGTTTTTATAGATCCACCCGATGCTTAATTTTGTCACCCTTGTCCGAAACTCAGTGCTAAGTCAATGGCGACAGGGTTGACCTCATTTACAATTTAAGAAAAAAAACATTTTTGTCTCTCTTGTAATAAGATTTCACACAAAGAATTGACGTCGGATGAAGTCTAATAACTGAAAAGAAGTTAAATGAGATGCTTGTATTACATTTGTACCACTCGAAAAAATTGAGCGTCATGTACACCGCCTTGACCTGGAAACAGAATTTTTAACGCCGTGACTCAAACCGTCATTTCGTGGGCGGCCTAAGTTGGACCGTCGTGCAATTTGCCAGAGGTAGCAAATTGGAGGTGTTTTTTCACTTTTGAAAATGCTACAACTTTCAAAGCCTTTAAGTCAGAATAGATTTGGTATCACAATTCTTGGAAAAGCAAGCTCCATCAGATTTGACAATAACTGGTAATGATACAAAATAAAAATCAGTTTGGACTACCTACTGATTGGGGTTTGTCAAATCTGTGTTGTACAGGCTAGGGTTAAAACTGACAGCTTTAAATCGATGAATAAGGCATAATTATTTTGTATTGTTTGGAAAGACTTGAATGAACTCCGCGTGAGGTGTGATTGTGTTCATGTTAAGCTGAAAACCCATTTAGGGCACCGAAACATCGAACTACACCGAAACGACATGGACACACCGAAACGACATCGAACCGACATCGGGACCAACCAAACCACGCCAACGCAAATCACCAACACGATACGACAACGACACGACACCGATAGCGATAGCGACAAGCATTTCGTAATGGTGTCGGGTATACATGGATTTTCAGCTTAACACTTTCATTCCTAAACATCCCCCCCCCCCCACACACACACACAAATCATAAATAAAAAATACAGACAACCACAAGGCACTGTAAAATAAAAACCGAACTCTTTCACCATATCCAGAAACAAGCTGATTAGGTAGACATGTTGCACATACGTGTTTCTGGATAAGGATTTGGATGAAAATAGTTTTAATTCACGTGAAAATAATGCAGCTATGGTGAAAACCGTCGACACTCTTGTATTCTCTGGCAGAGGTGGTCCCATGCTGTCTTGCTGGCTGGGACTGGCTTCGTCCCTCCATCATGCTCGTTCTCAGTGGATCTCTATGGGCCAGGGGACACTCAGGTTCTTGACATGAAAAAGCTTTGTAATAAAACAGTGTTAATTTAGGCATCGACTTTCACATTTGGAGGGGATCATGGTTACAACTCTCAAGACAATTATGTAGCATTTTTTTTTTTATACACTAAAATTTCGAACTTTGTCATCTTCAATTAATCAGATTAGTAAAGACTTGAAATACGCCCGAGTCTTTTGAGTGAGGAAGAGAATTATCCTAGGTGTGATTTCCCCAACCCCTACCCCCCCCTTGCGCACCAGTACCACACCCCACCCACCCCTTCCTTACTAGTAAACCGTTTGTTCATAAAGTCACTGAAGATTTCCCAAGTTGGTTAACAAAACTATCGTAAGTCTGTTTTGTTTTGTTTTTAACTTTTCGTTTCCTGACTGGATGTAAAACACAGGAGAAATTCGCATTCACTACTGAAAATAGGCAATGGCGGGATGATGTAGTAAACTTTACAGTAGAGGAAGGTTTGTCAGTGTCAAGGGGCATGCTAATAAACATGGAAAAGTGGACTGGGGGGGGGAGGGGGGAGGGGGGCGGGAGGATGTAGTAAACTTTACAGTAGAGGAAGGTTTGTCAGTGTCAAGGGGCATGCTAATAAACATGGAAAAGTGGACTGGGGGGGGAGGGGGGAGGGGGGCGGGAGGATGTAGTAAACTTTACAGTAGAGGAAGGTTTGTCAGTGTCAAGGGGCATGCTAATAAACATGGAAAAGTGGACGGGGGGGGGGGGGGGAGGGGGGCGGGAGGATGTAGTAAACTTTACAGTAGAGGAAGGTTTGTCAGTGTCAAGGGGCATGCTAATAAACATGGAAAAGTGGACTGGGGGGGGGAGGGGGGAGGGGGGCGGGAGGATGTAGTAAACTTTACAGTAGAGGAAGGTTTGTCAGTGTCAAGGGGCATGCTAATAAACATGGAAAAGTGGACTGGGGGGGGGGGGGGAGGGGGGAGGGGGGCGGGAGGATGTAGTAAACTTTACAGTAGAGGAAGGCTGTCAGTGTCAAGGGGCATGCTAATAAACATGGAAAAGTGGACTGGGGGGGGGGGAGGGGGGAGGGGGGCGGGAGGATGTAGTAAACTTTACAGTAGAGGAAGGCTGTCAGTGTCAAGGGGCATGCTAATAAACATGGAAAAGTGGACATTGGGGGGGGGGGGGGAGGGGGAGGGGGAGGGGGAGGGGGGCGGGAGAAGATACGGAAATACAGAAAGAGAGAGAGAGAAAATGAAAGACAGTGACAGAGAGAGACAGAGACAGAGAAATAGAGACAAGGGGAGAGAGAAAGAGAGAAAGTCAGAAAGATAGAGAAAGAAAGTGGGGGCAAAAGAGAGAGAGAGAAAGAGAGAGAGAGAGAGAGAGAGAGAATCGAATGTCACAGTCAACGGACAGAAAGACAAAAAAAAAGTCAAAGAGAAAAGAACAGAGAGAGAGAGAGAAGAGAAAGCGAGAATGGCACAGACAACAGCCAAAGAAAAGAAACGAGAAAGAAGGACACAGATTAGGACAGAGTGGAAGAGAAACAGAGAAAAAGAGAGAAAGAGAATGGAATACCACTGTCAGCAGACAAAGGAAAGAGAAAGACATAAAAAGAGATAAAAGTGAAGAAAGACAAACAGAGAATGAGGAAAAGATGAAAGAGAGAAAAGGGAGGGGAGGGGGGGGGGAGGTGGTTACGGACAATTAAACCCAATCAAACAGAGACACCTTTCCGTATTCCACCTCCCTCTCTACCTCCTACCCAGTTACAACATGAATAACCTTGCCTTCCCACCCCCCATGATGAGCTGTTCAACTTGTACACACCCATAGACCCTCCCCTACCCCTCTCTTTGACGACCTGAAACAATGAAAACAAATTAAGGCTGAAAACCAAGACCACACACACAGACAACTGAGATAAGGCACAGAGTGAGACCAAAAAGCCCTCAGATGCTGGATATTATAATGGGATTATAGTACAACACAATGTACATTACATGAGCTTACGTCAAGTGGCTCTCTTGTTCAGAACTGGAGTTAACCCTCTAGCGATCAGTGATCCATTTTGGCAACAACTAACATACCATTTTGTTTTGTGTTTTAAAAAACATTTTAATTCAATTTCTAATTTATCATTTAAAGAGTTTTCGTAATTTAATTTGACAGTTTTGCATTTTATTTGGCTAGTGAAAAATAGATTTGTTTGCTTCATAAGTCCCAAATACGACTTTCTAAGTCTCTCTAGGCATTAGAGGGTTAAGTCTGTCAATTCTTGTTGGGTTTTAGTATTAACATTTGTTAAATCCTGGAATGGGTTTACTCACCAGAGAATCTGGAGAGAATGCTCGTGGTGTAATTACGCACCGTTGTTCGCGCTCCACCCTACCACTTCGCACCGCGGCACGTACACACCGCCTGCACCTAAGCCTTATCTTTACCCATGTGTCGGGCAACCCTTATTTTTGTTAAGATTTTTTTGTTTTGTTCTTGCAAAAACAATTCAAATAAATTACGTTTTCTGAAACTTTGCCCATTCTCTTAAATCACATCAATAAAGTCCCACATTTTTCTTACGCGTTTTTGTTTCTACGTGGATTTTTGTTTTCGACATCGATACACTTACTGCTCTTTACAACATTTTAAAAACGCTCCAGTCTATCAAAATTGACTTTCAAAAAAAAAGGGGAAAAAAAACTAGACGAGGTATCCGCCATTACCCCGGATAAACCTGTGAATCCAGCGTTCTCTCTCTCTCTCTCTGATCTAGAATGATAGCTTCCCATATTCTACACTGCGCACCATGCGCCCCAGAGCGCTATGCACTCATTACTTGTAGGGAAATTGCGCGCACCGAACTGAACACGCATTAAAATCGTTTCCGGTGCTGTGGGCTTCCTACAGGGAACTAAAGCAAAGATCTTTGTATTTTCCATGTTCACAACTCTTTATTTAAAAATACCTGAAACTTGAATCAACAATTGGACTGGATTAGTTAATATTTAAAATTAATTTTATAATTTTTGAAAGTGTCATTTAGGCGGTTGTGCCCCCCCCCCCAACCCCCCCCCCCCGAAAATTGCACCACAGTGACTTACACCAGCCACTATTTTTTTTTAACAATAAGATACCAAAAATTGCCTGTATGCAGAGAAACTTGCGGCCTCCTGCCCCGAGTAAACGCTTTGGGTATACATTATGATAGTATTTGGGTTTAACGGCATGTCAGCACGATAACGACCACTTTTGCGCCATTCACTTTTTTGTATTTTACTGTGGCTTGTATGTCAAAGTTTGATCAATTAAAATTTCACCAATACGAATCTAACTCGTGTGCAGGGGAGAAACTGCACCCAGCAAGGAGTGGCGCATAGAGGGAAATGTTCACGGTCGTACATGATTGGGCAATAATGTATAATATCAATTTCCATACAGACATTGCATGCAGCAGTTTTGTGGGTTTTTTTTTTTCTCAAAACTTTGACCACCAAGAAAAAAGCCCAGCAGTACAAAGTATGGACCTTTGTGTGTTAAATTTTTAGCTGACTGTGAGCGGGAAGATCGTGGTACATGTAGCTGGTACATTCAGTCATGATTTACTACTGCACAACACTGCTCTCAACCTAGCAGAGCCCACATGTACAGATCAAGGCTGTTGTGCATTTCGTATGCTGGCTGAATCAGTATCGTGGATAGGCTTCAATGACAAAGAATCTGATGGCACACTTACGTAATGTTAAAGTGTCCATTTTCTCCACATTGCCCACACAACTTTTCTCAAACTTCGGCGACCAATTGGCGTTCAGTGGCGCAAAGTCCGGATGGTTTACTATATTGTGCAGGTAAACAGCCAGCACAGCACCGAGGTCCACAACATGTTTTCCCCACATTGCCTGCACAACTTTTCTCAAACTTCGGCGACCAATTGGCGTTCAGTGGCGCAAAGTCCGGATGGTTTACTATATTGTGCAGGTAAACAGCCAGCACAGCACCGAGGTCCACAACATGTTTTCCCCACATTGCCTGCACAACTTTTCTCAAACTTCGGCGACCAATTGGCGTTCAGTGGCGCAAAGTCCGGATGGTTTACTATATTGTGCAGGTAAACAGCCAGCACAGCACCGAGGTCCACAACATGTTTTCCCCACATTGCCTGCACAACTTTTCTCAAACTTCGGCGACCAATTGGCGTTCAGTGGCGCAAAGTCCGGATGGTTTACCATATTGTGCAAGTAAACAGCCAGCACTTTGTCCGTAATGTCAGATGTACTAAACTGCACGGGCACTCTGATACAATAATCATAATTATTGTGGTCACTGGATTTTATAGAAGTTCAAGTATGCCAAATCTGGGGCTGGGACCGTGCCTTTCGCCCTCTATAATAAAACATACGTACTGATTTTAACATTATGCCCAATCTTGTCTGTTTTGAAACACCAGTATAACAATTGTCTTTTAAAACATTTCCAAGTAAGCCTGCGCACATTTTCCAATTTAACACAACCTTTTCTCCCCTGCCATTAGTTATTTCGTACCTTTCCTGTTCTAACGATAAGACTTGTCGTCGAGAGTGCAATATAGCCATTATCAAGCTGACGGGTAGATCCCCCCCCCCCCCTTTTCCCAAAGAAAAACAACAACAACAAAAAAAAACAACTTCCTCACCGTGACCGTAAATACAATCTATACTAACTTTTTTTTTTTTGCCAAACGCCTTAACTGTATGGCCGTAATTGTTTACATTTTTGTAAACCAATTATGATTTGTAATGTCTGGTCAGGGCTGGGCTTACCATTATGCAAAATAAGCACCTGCTTAGGGCATCAAGTAATTTCATTGCCGGTTGTACCATGGAACATAAAGGTGTAAAACTGCAAATGGTGCAGCTGACCAGGGTCCATAAAAAGAGGCCCCCACCATAAATGGAAAGATTGAAGTATAATCGCTGGTGTATAAGACTCATTTTTAAAAAATTATTACTTTTACTGTTTCATTTTTGTTTGTATTTTAAATTACATATACCGTATATTGGGGCACCAAAAGGTTTTAAGTGCTTAGGGCCTCAAAAGGCTTTAATCCGGGCCTGCTTCTGGTCAACTATTTTGGTCAAAAACGTTTCTTAATTTGGAGCAGAATATTTCGCAAACGCCTAAACACCAATGCAGAGTCGACAGTTTGACAAAACGCATTGTTTTAACTCTATGCCTGAAAATCTAACTCTTGACAGAAAACATTCCGTCAACCAACGCCTCAAAGACGAACCCATTTGACAGATTGCGTTATTTTGTCGAATAAGGCACGCTGAGTAACATTTTCTTGCGCATCTTTTGACAAAACGCCTTAGGCTGATTCGAGTACATTAGCGTGCTTGGTAACATTTTAATCTGGATATTAGTGACCTTTTCATCCTATTGTCGTATTCGATAGCCCAACTTTGTATCCAAACTTGCCCAGGGTTCATGAAACTTAACTTTCGTATAGTAACTGACGCGAGGAAGACGTTTTACCAGAGACTGTCTCATTCTCTCCTCACGCATGTGCATGCATCTCACAGCTTTATTACATCTTTGGTACTATAACACTGTGAGTGGAGTGGTCAGTGGTCATTTCATCGCTACAATTCTCGCAACTGAATATCATCGAATATGTGCAATTATAATAGTTGTCTTCCGAAGTTTTGGTGACTAGTACAAGTCTATGCCAGCCCTATGAATCCCCCCAAGGTGTGTTTCGATACTTGCTGGAAAGGTATTTCAGACAGAGTTCTTTTTCAAAACGCCGCCCATAAATCGTTACCGTTCCCCAAGACTGTAGTAACTTTTCCAAAAATGAATTTTTAAATTATTTTCAACTACATTCCAGGCCGTATCGAATGTTTTTGATTATAGACTCGTATGCGAAAAAAAAAATCATCGGATGGCAAAACTTTAAAAAATCGATCATCAGTTGACCAGTTGCGCAAAAAAAAAAAGCTTTTTGCTTCTGAAAAATAGCCAAATCCGATTGTTACAGTTTTAGGTAACCGTGTCGTAATGTTATTTACCACTGACCTTTCACCACAGCTGTGAGTGTGATCACAAAACGCAGATCGAGACTAAGTTATTGTCTTGAAATCTATTTGGAAAAGGTGTGTCGTCCAAAAAACCATTAAATAGATTTTATTAGAATTATTTTGTGACAAATTCCTTTCCTTCCATATAATTGATTTATTTATCAACATCACATTAAAACAGATTAGCATCGTATTACTTCGACCCGATCATGTTATCAAACTATGGCCTGAGTTTCTGGACCTTGAATGAAGAACGTTCATAATAATAATTATCTTGAAAACATTCTAATTTAAGGCGTTTTGTCAAAATACATTACGTAAGTGTTGGTGGACAAACATGCGAGGACTTGGCGAATCTAATTCGCACCCAACAAAACTCAACAAAGTCTAGTTATGACAAACCTAGGCACTTCACCAAATCTCATGTAATGTACATCATATTATATATACATCCATCAAAATATGCGACACTTTTAGATTTTCTGGCCGCTGTTTGTCTTATCTCAACTCCCAGTGGTTGTGGGTTTGATTTCCGGACTGAATTTGCCCCATTGTTTCAGGTGGTCGAGCGTCTACGAGTGTGCACATGTTGAACAACCCATCATAGGTTTTAGGGGGAAGCAAGGAATTATCCATGTTTTCTGGGTGGGGCGGGGGATGGGAATCGAAAGACCAGTCTCTTGATTGGGATTGCTCTCAAATTGGGGGGAAGGGGTCCGTCACTTGTCAGGGCTTCCTCAACTGTAGGTTTTATAATTCCTCTCACCAATGCCTATTCCTGTATAAGCAGTCGTTGTATCCCACCCTATTGTAATCCAAAAAACATTATGTGCCAAAGTGTTAAATCTACTACAAGAAACCAAATTTGGGAAATCCTGTGCCTTTATCAGCAAATGAAAGGGGAAAATGAGTTGTTTCTTTACCTGCACCCAAAGATTAAGTAAAAAAATGGGAAGATAGTCTTTCGAACATTAGAGATTTTCATGCTGGGCTTAAGTTTTTCTTGGACGATAAGGGGTCACTATTTGCTTTTCAGTGGGGCGTTTCCGTTGATAGAGTCTGGATATCCATCTGATTTTCACGAAATGCATGTGGCATGGGGATGGGTAGAAACACTGAAGCTGTTAAGAGGATACGTTTCACTAACATCACTGTAAATTTTTGAGGCTTACATCCTTAAATACTGTGGAGTTTGGGTCGTATGTTTCTACTAGGAACCTTAGGGTCCTGACCACTTTATCCCTTTCCCTAACCCTACAACTCTTTTCCTTACCATTATTCTATTCATAACCATACCCCCAACCTTAAACCCATCACTAATATTTTGCTTATTCGAAACCCTAACCTCATTTTATCCCTAAAGTAAAGAACAGTAAGAGTCCAAAATGATTGGACGCACGGAACTCTTTCCTCCACAGCCCACATGAAACCTGTATGGTAAAGATATGACAAGGAAAGGGCGCCGCCGCTGACACTGGGGATAGTATAAAATGTCAAATATAGATGTTATGAAACTTACCAGGTGTTCCGTAGCTGTTGGTCCAGATCTGGCCACACCTCAGATGAGGATTTCTCAGTCACTGCTTCAGCCTGATCTTCTGATGTGCAAGCTTGTGTTGACTCGGTCAGAAATAGCTGACTTGAATCATGATCTGGATTGGCTGCTGGATCTCCACACGAGCAAGTCCGTCTCTGCTGTCTGAACACCGATCCTCAGGAGATCCTGTACCAAAAATTAGACCAAAAGCTGGTGTGTCTTGACAACCTATGCCAGGTTACAATGCTTTTTAATGCAAAATTAAGAAGCCTGGCAACAAGGATGAGCAAGAATATGTTACGGTTTTAGTCAGTTGCTTCAATGAATTTCCTTCTCTCCAGTGGACATGTACAGGACCTTTATAGGAGAGGAGTTTTCTGGTACAGTTTTGACATAATCGCAGTGTCCGAGCTTATGGGTGCGCAAGGTTCGTCGTCAGTACAATTATTGTGTTTCGAATTTGTTTAATCTGCTATTATGGCTTTTATTTTTGTCTTTGGATTCAGTGTGCTGAAGAAAAAAGTATAATCCACATTTAGTAAGGGTAAGTATACCAGAAAGACCACTAGACTTCAAATATATGTTGGTAAGCAAAAATCCGTGGAAGGAAAAAGTATATTGCAAAGCTCCCCTTCCAAACAACAAAGAAACAATAAAACAAACCACAAAAGAATTACAAAGGGAAAAAACATTCGATTCCGATAGAACTTCTGGCAAGAAAACAAAACTCGTAAAAATTGTAACAGAACCTAAAACTCGTACAGTTAGGGCTGGGGATATGGGCGGGGGTTAGTGATAGGTTTAGGGATAGAGTTGGGGTATTGGTGGGGAGAAGGACATCTACTAACGGTATCTTGACCGTGTGGTGGGGATAACGGAACTCGGGGGTTCCATTGGAGTCACATAATAGGGATATTACAAGGACGCGACTTTGCGAGCGGGGGAGGGGGGGGGGGTTCCTGACACGTTAGCCCTCTAGGTGGATGTTTTTGTAGGAAATGCTCCGAACGGCGATTAACACTCTCTGAACATGAAATAATAGGAAGGAGTTCCGAATGCGTTACATGCTAAAGAGGGTTTATTTTGAGGGGGTTGAAAAAAAAAAGGGGCTAGGTATTTTTGGGGGCTTAATAAAGAAATAGCAATAAATAATTCACGTCATTTTTCGTTTTCTCTTATGTGTCTCTCTCCCCTCTCTATGTTGCTTCCATTTCATCTCGATTTCTCTGCGCTAGAAGCATCTGAAAGAGAACACATACACAATAATCATAAATCATGACAATGCTCGGATCCGCACCCACACCCTTTCGCTCCTGAATCACATGTCTTAACCATTTCGCCACGCAGGTGAGTTAACAGATTGTCGGTAAAAATTTACTTATACTCACAGTCAGTACCTTGACCTAAATTACGGAAAGTTACCGACCTTGTTAATTTGCATAGCTTGAAAAAATTATGAATCGGCTTAGCAGCGAAACATTGCGATTTCAGCTGCTCGGAGATTGCATGATCTGATCTAATGAGGGCCTACTAGTGTCTACGTCGATCGCCGATGGCTACCCCAGCCCTTTTCGCCCGATTAGTCAATCTGACTACCGCCCATTGATACAAACTGACTAGACCCTCACGCCCCCAGGTCCATCTGACCATTCCATGTGTTGTGAGTTTAAATTCGTGAACACTATATCAAGTTTTGTTTCAGTAAACCTTCGCCAGCCGCGCTTTTTCGTAAATTCTGTTACTGTGACCTCTCCCCAGTAAGTTTCAAAATGGCAGCTGTTTTCGGATTTTGTCTCACTTCAGACTTTTTTCTTGGATTATACTATTTTTCTTAGCAAGTATGTTACAAGTGTTATTGTGAATATGAAGTGATAATTGGTCATAAGGTTGGGAACAATGTGTAACAGTGAGCTTTACTTAATAACGGTAAAAATTACATGTAACGCATACGGAACTCCTCCCAAATAATATGTGCCCGACTGAAGTTTTTAACACATACAAATGGAAGGAGTATCATATGATTTGCACAACTTTAGTCGGGCTCATATATTTCATGTACTGTAATATCCTTATAGTGTGACTCAAATGGAACTCTTCCCCATAAAAGATAAAGAAAATGGGGAGGAGTTCCATAGGAGTCACACCAGAAGGATATTACAGGGATGTGTCTTCAGGAGCGTTCGTGATGGGGGTGGGGGGGGGGGAACAGCGCCCTCCTGGTGCGTTAGTCCTCAAGGTGGAAGTTTTTATAGTAAATGCGGGGCTCGGCGATTAACACTCAGAACATGAAAATATATGCTCCCGACTAAAATTGTGCAACTCATAATTAATTATGGTGCACCTAAAAAAATCACAAACATAAAGGGATGAAAAGGACAAAAGATCATCAGGGAGCAAGGAAGTTCCCATCGCTTTTAACCAGAGATATCTTACACTAAATGGATCGCCCCCCCCCACCCCTCCCCCCCCCCCACCCCCGGCCGACCTCCCCAAATCCGTGACCACGGAAAACGGCGGCCTTTTTTGCAATGCAAGGCATGCCGAAGTGACCTTCTCGCCTCTGTCGCACTCGGGTCTTATGATACATTAATGAAAACATAGGCGGTGTCTACATAGCACGCACGTTTTCGGCCTCTGGGACCTTTATCAGAAGGAAAGAAAAGAATGACACAACTATGCTAAAAACACCTGAACAGAACAAGGAAAATGAAATGTAACAGAAAGAAAAAAAAATGATTGCTATGATGTTCTAGTGGGTGAAGAGGAAAGAATTTACGGGTAGGAGTGGAAGAGCCAGGTGGGGGAGGGGAGGAGGATGAGTTGGAAGACTGGTAATGCGAATGAACAGATGAATGGAAGAATCCTAGTGTAAGATATCTTTGCTTTCAACAAACAGCGAACGCTCAATCTGTTCAAAGTTCCAAAAATTTCATGCCACGGTACACCGTTATTGTATCTCTAGCTTAAACCTTTTACCTTGTCGGTTCTTCATTCCCTGCTTGTTATTGTTAAAGTATGCGGGGATCCTGTCCACTTCTCTCATGTCACTGATTCACCAAAATGCATGGGCCGAAAATGGCAATCCATGAAATGAAATAGAGAAAAACATGGATGAACTTACAAGACACTGAATGAGGCCTTCACCCTCGACAAACCATCAGCTTCGCGGTCCAACTGTCAGATGTTAAAAAATACTCCGGATCACTTGCGAAATCTTCTCATACCGACCTTGTTGCTGTGTAGTAAAACTGTTGACTGATTGAATTCTAACCACTTTGCGCTCGCCGGCCTAGGCTCAGGCTGAACTACCTGTCTGTTGTGTATCCCGTGAGTGACTTCGAAACGGTTCACCATTGACAACAAACAAAAAATTCAAAGAAAAAAAAAAGATTGATCATGCAGACATTAACCCGTTTCGTGAAGACCAGATTGTTGTGATTTTAATGTTATTCATTGTTAGTTTTAAGCCCTTCCATACACGTTCAAGCCCGTCTCACGGCCTCGTCTAAATCCGGGCTTCAGGAACAGATTTTAATTCGGACTTTGCACACACACGTTGCAGCCAAGCTCTATGAAATTTTTCCCGCTATTGCGAGAACTGATTGCACACAGAGATAATATGGAAACGGTTGTTTCATTGACACACAAAACACTTGAAAACAGTGCCCTCGACTCCTGTGTACATTGTTTAATCACTTCATTTTGGACCATAACTCGTTCACAATGTCTTACAACCAACAACAGGCTCTATGTGGAATCATAATATAATTATATTAATTTAGTCATTCGGAAACGGAAATTGAACATCAAAAATCGATACTCGGTCAAACAGTGGCTGTTGGATCGAGCGACTCACAGTCACATCAATATATTAAATGAGTTGAGATTTTATCCAAGTAATTTTCGTTGGTTATTTAAGTAACGTTGCTATTTGGACAATTTTACGAGCATGTGCCGCCACACAGGGATATGAAGTGTAGCACAACTCACATATATATCCCTCCCAATCACAGTATACTGACACCGACCCGACCAATCCCTGCACTTTGATGATGAGGGGAGATAAGCCACTGGATCACCAACTTTTAAGCCGTAGGTGTGACCCGACCGGGGTTCGAATCCCCAACCTCCCCGCTCCCGTAAGACGATTCTAACCGTTGGATCATCTAGCCCAGGGGTCCCCAACCATTTTTGTCCCACGGACCGGTTTCGTACATGAAATTTTTCTGCGGACTGGGTAGACACTAATGAAAGAAAAATAACCATAATCTTAATCACAAATTTTTTTCTTTGCACCCTGGTACCAAATGATCCACGGACCAGTGGTACCGGCCCAAGGGCAGGGAGTTGGAGACCCCTGATCTAGCCAGTTGAGTACATTGTATGTATCTATCAGCTATTATTCCATTGGTGCCTTTAGTTTCTGTTTCCTTTTTTTTTAAATGAGACAAGACAAGATTCTTAAAAATCACATTTTATTGATTGGATTGAATCATTCCCTTAATAAAGTTACTGACTTGTTAAAACAAAATTATCTATACATGTCATATGTATGTTATGTGGATTAGCTATGAGTAGAAGTTGAAGGAAAAGTTAACAACAATATACTGAATACTTTGTTTATCGGCACATCCTCGCGGTCGTTTTCGCTGGGACGCACAGGCTGAGAGAGAGAAAAAAATATCTATCTATCTATCTATCTATCTATCTATCTATCTATCTATCTATCTATCTATCTATCTATCTATCTATCTATCTATCTATCTATCTATCTATCTATCTATCTATCTATCTATCTATCTATCTATCTATCTATCTATTCTATTCTATCTATCTATCTATCTATCTATCTATCTATCTATCTATCTATTCTATCTATCTATCTATCTATCTATCTATCTATCTATCTATCTAGCTATCTATCTATCTATCTATCTATCTATCTATCTATCTATCTATCTATCTATCTATCTATCTATCTATCTATCTATCTATCTATCTATCTATCTATCCAACTCTTTTTATCTACACCAAACACACACACACGCAGAGAGAGAGAGAGAGAGAGAGAGAGAGAGAGAGAGAGAGAGAGAGAGAGAGAAACGGGGTGACGTGCGGCAATTGATGGAAAGTCAATAATTTACAAAAACCATTCTATCCATTGTACGAGAATGGTATCTGGTATCAAATCGAAGATAAAATTACTGCTTTTTCCCGATTTTGTCATCAAAATGGCCAAAAATAGAATTTCATGCTTGTTTTAATTCTGAGTTTACAGAGTCAGGCCATTGGCTTTAGATAATTTTTCAGGCGTCTCCTGATATTTTGGCTTAAGTCCTGACTCGGAGCCCGGCTGTATGAAATCGCCCACACACGGTTGGTTTTTAATGATCCCATAGGTACCATAATAATATTTTGTGCTTTTAACAAAAGTCAAATTCGCTGAATCAGTGCTTGGGCACAAGTGAGCCATCTGTCATGTAACGTGCTTTAGACACACGTGCATAAACTGCACTATCATTTTGATTATACAACATACATGATTTGAACGTGTCAGCAGTGACTAAGCCATTGTTTACCTCGCGTTCTGTGCGGCCATGACTTCCCGCAGCAGGGATTTCCAGCCTTGTTAATATGAAGAGCCCTCTCAGAGCTCCTATCGCCACCTGATCCCCCCACCCGCAACAACAACAACAACATAAAAAATATATAAATAACCGGCAAGAAAAAGGAAATGCCTTTAAGTTTAACCCCTTTCGTCCGATAGATTTTTTCTCTCTCTGTCTTTCTCTCTCCCTTTTGTCTCTCGCTGTCATTTCATACATACATATTATAATACATACATATGCACGCACGCACATACATACACACCTACATGCTCTCACATACACACACAACACCTACATTATACAATAGAGAGAGACACACACATACATCCATAACGAGATTATGAAATTTAATACTGTACGAATGGGCGAATGAATCCATATTTCCAACTCAAATCTCCAAGAATTATATTAATATGTTCGTCATTATTTTTATTCTTATTATGTTCGACTCGGGATTCACCCCCGCCCCTTTTCACACACAGACAATTCTAATTTCACGTGCTATTATCTTGCAAAAAAAAATCAAAGTTATAAAGAAAAACTTCTTACCGTCTTGGATGGTTTGTAGACCAAGCATGTTTAAATTCATAAATTTTCTGTCGTCGATGCACGACAGAGGACAACATTTGTAGGGACTGTTTTGCCATAAAGTACTGAGCGGGTACAATGTCGCTCTGTGACTTCTCCTGGTGAGGTCTGGAAACTGAATTCTTCTATGTATAAAATGTAGATCTTTGTATAGAAAATTTACAGCAGATAAAGGTGGAAACGATTGGGGTGGGTGTGGGGGTGTGTGTGTGTGTGTGGGGGGGGGGTTGATTGAAGAATGTCTGTTGTTGGCAATTATCAATCAGGTTATATTTTATTGCACATTAAGTAAATGTATAAATTGTAGGAGCAGCAAGGAGCAGAGAGAGTGAATGACCATGCGTTCTGTTTTTAATGTTTCTTCACACCTGTATCTTGTTTTGCTTGATTCTTCCGTGTATTTTGAATTGGTCGCCAAGGCCTACACAAGAAGCTTGAACTCCAATACTGAAAACGCGTTCACTACAGCCTTCCCAACCCCACAGGGTGAAAACCCTTGCCCAACAGTGTCGAAATTCCACAACTGGAAATTGGGGTTTCAGTCACGTGACAGAGAGATAACGGATGGCCCTTTCACCAGAACCAGGCCACTATTCCCACGGGCAAGGCTAAAACTTGTTTATTAATAACTTCACTCTAGACTTGTATACCAAGTCTTTGTCTGATTCGAATTGATAGTACACTGTAGTTCCAGATTTGCCTTAAGGTTTGTGTGTGCGTGTGGTGTGTGTGTGTGTGTGCTTGCATGTGTTTGTGTTGTCTTTATGATTATGTGTGTGTGTGTTTGTGTTTGTGTATGGTCTGAATGTATGTGTTTGCGTGGATGTGTGATTGTATATTGTGTATGTGTCCATGTTTCCCTCAAGGTTGTTGTTATAAGTACGTACGCACTCGAAGCGTTTTTGCGGGAGCCCACGTATACGTTCCTATCCCTAACCCCGACCTTATCCTCAACCCTAAATCTTATCGAATCTTTAACTCTGCCCCCTACCCTTTCAACCGAAAAAAAACAGGAGGAAAACAAAAAGAAAATCTGGAAGAATAATGGATCATAATTAATTAAGGCTATTGTTACTGAGCATTTCGGGCGAGTGTGAATGCGTGTGTGAAAACCAAGAAGGGGACCCTAGCGGCGAGGGATCCCCCTGCGACACTTAACATGTTGCAGCTTAACGTCTGCGGCCTTCGCCCGAAGGTCTTGGAGCTGACTAAGCTCCTAAAGGCAAAACATATACATGTAGCTCTGCTTCAAGAGACCCTACTGAATGGGAGAGGCGCGCACGTCACAGGGTATACCATATACACCTGCTCGTGTACCAAGTGCAGAGGCATTGCCACATAGGTCCGTAATGATATTACGGCTGTGAGGCAACACGCCCTGACGAGCAAGGGTGAAACTGATACCCTCACCCTTACAGTATGGAAGGACGGCGTGTCCTTTACCATCACGAATGTGTACAATCCCCCAAAGGTCCCCTGCGACCTAGGGTTGACAGAGGCTACCTTTATAAATACCATCATAGGAGGAGACTTCAACGCACGAAGCCCTGAAATGGGATATGCCCCAGAATCCACGAACATCGCAGGAAGAAATGTCGAAGATCTCCTCCTAAGTTCGAACCTGGTCCGGATACAATCAAGCGCCTCCGCGCCTACTTGCCTGCATCGTGCAAACGGCGCGGAGAGTCGGCCCGACATTACGCTTCTATCTGCTGACCTCGTTACCAGACATAGCTACACAGTCCTCGAGGACGTAGGTAGCGACCACCTTCCTCTCCTCGTACAAATCCAGACCAAAACAGCTAAGAAGAAGGAGAAACGTTTAAACTGGAATTACAAGCGAGGTAGATGGGAAGAGTTCAGAGAGACTTTAGGTTTAACTCTGAACGAGGTGGACCCAAACCAGGGTTCTATTGACGAAGCCAACGCCGTACTGACTACGGCCGTGCTCGCAGCTGCTAAGCGGAGTATTCCGCGTGGACTGCAGCCCCTAAATCGCTTGCCCTGGTCAAAGGAACTTGAACAGGCGGTCCGACAGCGTAAGAGGGCGAGAAGAAAAGCAAAAACGAGCACGGCGGCCAGGATCGAGTACAATAGATTGACCGCTAAAGTCAAACTACTGTCTAGAAACACCAAAAGGGCAGTGGTTAAACCTGTGCGAGTCTCTGAACGTGGACCCGAGTGGTGGCCGAGCGTGGACCGTCCTGAACCGCCTTAATCGGGGGCAAAGAGTGAAGAATGTCGCTCCGATACGGGCAAACGGGACGGTCGCGGTGACAGACCATAAGCGTGCAACCATGCTTAACCGACACTTTGCCAGTACAAATAAGAGTGGCAAAGCTACGAATACGGACAAGGGGCTCCGTAAGGTCAGGCGTCAGCTCGAAAAGTCGCAGGTAGACAGCGATTACGATGGCTTTAACAGTGAGTTTACCCTAGAGGAACTGGAGAGAGCACTTGGCAAGTGTAAAAATCGTAAAGCGCCAGGCCCGGACAAAATCTCCAACGAGATGTTGCTCCAGATGGGCCACACGGCAAAGAAATGGCTCCTAGCCTTAATAAATAGAACATGGCATCAAGGAAAACTCCCTATTGACTGGAAGAAGGCAGTGGTGTCAGCTATCCCGAAATCAGGCAAAGATGGTACCGAACCATCACATTATAGGCCAATATCCCTTACCTCTTGCATCTGCAAAGTAGGGGAGAGGATGGTTAACTACCGGCTGACCTGGTATCTAGAAGAGCGCGGTCTTCTAGACAGACACCAGGCGGGCTTCCGTAGTGGCAGGCAGACGATGGACCAGCTTATCCGATTGACCCAAGCGGTCAATAATGGTTTCCATAGGCGGGAGCATACTATCGCCGTATTCGTCGATCTCAAACAAGCGTACGATAAGGTGTGTAAAGGTGGGCTACTCCTTAAATTACTCAAGGCGGAGGTCAAAGGAAACTTATATGCATGGGTAAAAGATTTCCTTCACAATCGAACAGTCCGCACCAGAGTGAACGGACAGACCTCAAGCCAACTCACCATGGAGAATGGCCTACCGCAAGGTTCAGCGTTGAGCTGCACGCTCTTTGCGGCGTACACCAGCGACCTTACCCAACACCTGAGATGCGAAAAAGCGATGTATGCCGACGATATGGTAATCTGGAAGACAGGAAAGCATGTCCAATGGTTACAGCGAGACCTTAACCGGGACCTCGCGACGCTTGCCTGCTACTGCCGATTGTGGAAGATGGAGATAAACGTCGATAAGACCGTTTATCAACTCTTCACCAACGGAAAAGACGCCCAGAAAGCCGCCATCAATCTTAAGATCAATGGCCAGACAATCAAAAGGGAAAGCGCACCACGATACCTGGGAGTTGAACTTGACAGCAGGCTCAACTTGCAGACGCACGTCAGCAAGCTCGAGACTGAGGCTAGGAGGCGATTGACATTGTTAAAAACGCTCGCCAGTACCAACTGGGGTGCCACTGGGAAGGTTCTCAGACAGCTATATCTAGCCTACGTCCGAGCAGGACTAGAATATAGCCTACCACTGCAACCAATGGCCAGCGACCGAACGCTGTCGGCACTGGACCGAGTTCAGAACAGCGTCTTGAGACTCATAACAGGCTGCCTCAAAACCACTCCTACGAATGCTCTCGAAATCATGACCAATGTGGAACCACTGGCAAACAGAAGGGAAGGAAGCGTACTACAGCAGTACGAGAGGCTAAAAAGGCTCGAGCCGGACTACCCGGCGCGGGAGGCGATCGCAATCGACCCGCCACCGAAAATACTCCAGAAGAAGTCGTTCCTGGGCGAGGCCAAACGGCTAACTGAGGAGTATGGGCTAGAACAAGACAGAATGCCCCTTCGGTTATGGACGAAAGAGCCACCTCACGCCTCCCTGAAACCCCCAGTGGTCAAAACCACGCTTCTAGACACAAACGTGACTAAGGAGGTCAATCCCACGATCCTGAAAACGGCAGCAGGCGAAACTATTGACTCGTACCCAGCACACATGATTAAGGCTTATACTGACGGTTCGGCAGTACAGGCGACTACGAATGCGGGGTACGGAGCAATAATCTACTACCCTGACGGCACCGACACCGATAAGATCTATGGGCCATGCGGGGCGAATGGCTCCAACTTCGACGCTGAGGCGACAGCGATTTGGAGAACACTGACTACGGTTTTCAACGGCTTTGAAAACGGAACAGTATCGCCAGAAGATATTGTTGTGTTCTCAGACTCAAGGGCCACACTGATGGCCGTCCAATCGCTCAACCATAAGCTCGAGGCACATGGCGCAGATAAAATCAGACATATCTGCCACCAGATCATAAGTGGATACGGTGTCGAGGTCCACCTCCAGTGGATCCCCGCGCACATAGGTATCCGGGGCCACGAGGTTGCTGATAGCCTAGCGAAACAGGGTACCAGAGGCGAACAGCCAAAGCACCCAACGTCTTACCCAGCAGCCCGAGCCAGAATCCGCGCTCACGGACGCAGGAAATGGCTATATCAATGGGCAAACTCGGATAAAGGACGTAGGGTGTATCATAATCAAACCAAACCAGACATCAAAGACCCGATTTTGACACTAGAGCGCAAATACGCGACTATCATACAGCGTATGTGGACGGGACATGTCCAGTTGAACGCACATCTAAATCGTTTCAACCCACTCCGTGAGCCAGTATGCCGGCACTGCGGGTCCCCGCAGGAGACTGTCGAGCACATACTTGCGGAGTGCCAAGGACTGAAACAACTAAGATCCCGCCACCTCCCAGATACCCCGACAGTCTCCAATTGCCTTTATGGGGACGTTAAACAATTAAAGAAAACTGCCATATTCGCCATTGCCGTCACGAGTGAAAACTCGATCGGCCAGGGATGAGCACTCGAGCATTTCGGGAATATCATTAAAAAAAAAACCCAGCAAAAACCGTGGAGTCGCAGCAGGGCTATAAGCAACGTCAAAATTGGGCAAAAAGAAAAAGTTGTATCTAGCAAAGCCCCGCGCAAGAAATAATACCCAAACGATACAACGCAAACTAAAAGAGAAGACAGAAAATGTTCGATACTTCGGCTGTCGCCTTTATCAAGGAAAAAAAAAAGAGAAAAAAACAACAACAGAAAAAAAGAAAAATGGAACAGATAAAACAATGGAACAATAAAAGATTTTAATAGGAAATGTATAGAATCGAAACAGAATAATAATATGTGTACTTAACTGCGAGTTCTTGCTTGGTCAGCACCACAGAAGCACGCCTGCCAATGTATCTAACATTTTCTGTCTTCTCTTTTAGTTTGCATTGTATCGTTTGGGTAATATTTCTTACGCGGGGCTTTGCTACATACAACTTTTTCTTTTTTGCCCAATTTTGAGCATTTCAGGAGAAGCTCTCTAGCCTCTGGGGTCACAAAAAGCTTTAAAATCCGTACCCTTAGCACAGAAAACTTGGGGCAGGTACGTATTTGTAACATCATCCTTCAATGGCGTGGTCATCATTTAGCTGTGGTCGTCACATGGTTGACCTACATTCAGGGACACGAACACAACAGCTTTGTCACTCAAACGGCTCCCAAAAAAAAAAACAAAAAACTCCTGACCTAGATGCAGTGCCGCCTTTTCATATAATAAAGTTTTATCTAAAGAGTACAAAAAAGTCGAGGTCAGAAACACTTGTTTGAGGAAAATTTCGTCCTCTGAAGTGAAGATCTCTTGTAATTTTATTTTCGCCCTCCCAGAAGTTTTAATTTTATTTATTTTTGATCTGTGTTGCTGTTTATTTGTTTAACTCTCGGCCCCAGTTAATGGCGCTATTGGTCAGCTGACTTGGATAGGAAGTACGTATGAGTTTGGCATACACAGAGGATTCACATCCAAGTTTTTTGGTGCCTTTTGTTTGTTTGTAATACATTGTAATACACTACACTCTTAATCACTACTACTCTTTGACTCAGTCTTTGAGAGAGACTGAAAATTTTATGACTTTTAATACACCAGCTGAAGAGTCATCTTTTTACACTCTGAATGTCCATTTTTTTTTCTGAGCATGCCTGAGTATTGTGTGTGTGATTATATGATATAAATGTGGTAAAGCGCTATGAGCCTGGTTGCTAACAGCAACTATAAAGCGCTATATAAATAATGCCGTGTATTATTATTATTATTATTATTATTATTATTATTACAGCGTATAAGAACAAAACTTTAATTTAAAACAGTAGCAGCAACCAAAATTAATTCTGTCAGGTTAATGCCGCATTCCATACGAGGCTTATTTTTTACGTATGTACTGTCTCTCTCACGCATGCGTCTTGTAGAAGTCAAGCGTACTTTTCATTGCCACGATGCGTTTTTGTACATGGCACACGAAAAATGTTTGCGATGAAATAATAAAACGCATTTTCAAAGCCAAGCACGTCTTCAGCTGTGTTTGGAAAAAAAGCCATTAGTCCTTCGGCACACATGAAAACCCAGCTCCCCGCACTTCCAGTTTCGGTCCGTTACACTTTTCCAAAACGCATCAAAACAACTGTCCACGGCACATGGAAACGGACCTTGAAAGCTGCATAGGCCTGCTTGGAGTGAAAAACCATGCAAGCATGTCGCTGATAGTGGTCAAGTGTGCTTGCTTGCCTTTCTTCTATCCTTCCGGGCGTCCTCTGCAAAAACAGGTGAACAGAAACCATGGCTTCTGGGGAAAAAAATCGGTCAAGTCTCAGAGGAACGAGACATACTGCAGAGCCATGTTTTATCTCCATTAGTACTCATTTTTTTTTTTTTCGAAGAGCGAGGAGATTTGGAATCCATTTCTCAGACACACAATCAGTTATATGAACAGAAAACGTAGATACTTTTTTTTTTTTATCTAGAACATTCCCAAATTCAACAGTTTCCACGAACACCAAAAACAAAGATGGAGTATATCTAAAGTAAAGAGCAAAATGTCCACACACAAAAATTGGACCTTTCTCAAAATCTAGAACATCGAACATTCTGCGTAACTTGTTATAAATAATATTTTCTTTACATGAGAAACGGAACCTATGGCCGAAGGCTGTGTTTAATTAATCTGTTATCAGACTGTTTGACAGCACTTCTTAAATATTGCAACTTATATTAAAACAATCGCCAAGCTGTTCAGGATATCGAGCTATAATAAATGTCTTTTTTTTTTCTTACTAATCTGATAACCGCAAATGGGAGGAACATGATGCAACGAAAGCCAGGACAAGAAAAATTCTTATTGCCTGTAAAAAATCCCTAACTATTACAATAAATAATTTGTCAGCCCCTTAGTACGACTATGTCTCTGGATAATGACAAAATAATGAACACGCATCGACGGATGGGCTTCACACGGGTCAACTTTGTGCAAGATGCAATGTGGCAGTATTTTTGAAAATGGCAGTTTGATGCCTAGCTCTGAGTTCAAGGCAGTTCACTTGCACCCTGTTAAGAAAATCTCTATACTGAAGAGCTATGCACCTAGATCAACAGGTTATATAACTGTTCTAAAATTCCTTGGTATCTTGGAAGATAAAAAGTTCTGGTTCCGCTCCCTTCGACTGTCACTTTATAAGGTCAAGTTCAGACATCCAGCCGCACATTTGTAGCAACCAAGGGGTCGCTGTACGCACCAGTTGAAGGTTCTAACTAATCTCGTTGACAGACACCAAGGTAAGCAAATTTTGAAAGCGAACTACATTTAAAACGATATTGTTTGCCTTTGTATAGGCAACACTTGGCATGGTTCAGCCATATAGTGCTCTCCATCAGTCAGTGGCTGGTGGAAAAAGTACATTTTGCATTTTCAGTGGTAAGAAACTCCTCAGGTGGAGCGAGGCAGATGACGGGTTTCAGAGGAAGAGTGGATTCTTTCATTAGATGTTTCGGCCTTTAACTTCCGAACATCTTTTAGAACCCCGGCCACACCGAGTTCATGACTGTAGGTGTTCATCACCCACACCCCTCTGTATTTCGATGATTTTTGCTTCGCCATATAAATATTTCAGTAATTTTGTGAATGTTATTCCACCCTGTAGCACTTTTAAATGTTTACCAGTGACTAGCCAAATTGAATTATTCACTGGCAATTAATTTTCGATCACGAAAACAAATTTTACATTATGTGTTTTTAAGTTCTTAGAATTAGTGTCTTGTATAGTATAGACTTGTGTACAACACTTTTATTGGGCTCTACACAAAAATTTGCTGGGCATTTTTGTTTTCGGAAGAGCAGATTCCTAATGTTACCGTAATGGATGAGTGATCAAAGTAAGGTTTATAAACCAATTTTTTGTACATGCAATGTTTTTTTTTTTTTTATTACTAGATGAAGTTCCCGGCATTATCCAGGATAAACCTGTGAACCCACCGTTCCATCTCTCTCTTTTTGGTCTAGAAAGCTTCCCATAATTATTCTACTTTACTACAGATTTAATGCGCACCAGAGCACTACGCACTCATTTCTGGTAGGGAAATTGCGAGCACCGAATTGAACGCGTATTAGTGCATCGTTTCCGGTGCGGTGGGCTTACGACGGGGAGCCAAAACTAAGATCATTATAATTTTATTTTACATTTTCACAACTTTTTATTTAAAAATACCTGAAACTTGAATCAACACAATCGGTCGATACAAAAGCGATTGAAGTGGATTAGT